>JAOANR010000003.1:49933769-49955285 GCA_030278955.1 Hygrophila difformis
GAACAGCTTCATTTTGGATGGGTTTGTGACCATGGTGGCCTTATTTTGGGTTCACAAACGCATGGAAAATGTGTGGCTATAATACAATGCAGTTGCCTCTTTGGCATTACCACTCATTTGTGCTTTGGTTTCATTGTGCTTATTTACTCTTTGCAATAGTGCCATCACGCCAATACCAAACAAGATCACACATGTAAGAATACAAAATAATAAGCTTCATTCAATTCAAATTGAACACCATAAAAAGAGTACAAAAGTTACTACCAAATACATGAGGTGTTGCCTGCAATCTCATCCCCATCCACCATAAAATGAGACCACAAATGGAAGGGAAGATACAGATGCACAAGAGACTAGTTAGGATACTACATCAACTAATTAACTAGAACCAATATCCAAAAGCAAACATCATTCCACATCTACGACCACCAACACTTCAATTACCAATTTTATTTCACTAGGACAAGTAGCAACACGGCAATTACCAATACACAGCAGGAAATTTTCAAGCCAATCCCAATCTCTCGATCAACTCTTGCTTCTCGCTGGTGCTCGATTTCCACAGCCCCCGTCTCCAAATCGCTTGCCCCAGCCCGACGTATTCCATACCCGAAGCCATCTTCGATTGGATGCCCAACGTGCTCACCACTTGGTTCCCACGTAGCTCTCGACGGGAATACCCATCCGACGAAAAAACGGCATCCATTCTTCCCACAACAGTAATACAATCTACCTTCGTTCCCATTCTTCAAAGTCTCCACCACCCGAACGTCCACTCTTGCACCGCATCTGCAAAATGGCGTCCTTGGATAACGCACCTCAAGTGTGTCGCGCATATGTGGTTGCCCTATTCGAGCGTCGGAATGGGTGGATTCGCCACTGGACTGCGTTCCCTTCATCGCCGGTGTTGCCATTGGTAAGGTTTGAAAATTAGGGCTCCCTTGGGTCTTTCAGAACAAATGCCCGCTTCTCACTCACGTGCACTGCCTCCTCATTTAAATGGACTCATCGACGTGGATCTATTGAGGTCCGATTTGTTACACATGGCATTCAAATGTGTTTAAAACAAGCCACATCACCTAATCACCTGGGATTAAATAAATTTGGACGTAATGGGGTCGGATTAGCATATGTGGTGGTCCGAATTGGGCTAAAATAATGGTCTGGATCAAATCGGCAAAAAGGTGAAGAAAACGGATATATTTGGCAATTATTCCTAAATTAATGTAATAAGTAGTAGTCGACATTGATGACAAATAATGTCCCAATTGCAAATTGCAAATAATTTAGCACCCTACCCGGCCTTGTTTGCTTACATACATATGGACTAATGGACCCACTCTGGTGTCGTTTTCCACTTTTCCACTGTTTCTTTATTTTTAGTTTTTATTTTCTCTTTATGGAAAAGTGAAAACACTGGCGCACATAAAAAGGTAAGGTACTCATAGAATTTAAATAATAGTGGAGCCCAAAAAACTGCAATAAGTAGTATAATCATAAGCCTCTCACAGCTGTGCTTATTAGGGGTGACAAAAAATGGTATACCGAAATTCAGTTACCGTAATCGTACCATACTGAACGAATTAATTCGGTATGGGTAAAAATCATACCGATACTGATACCGAATATTTTAGTATACCGATTATCGATATACTGAAAATTTCAGTTTCCTATAATATATACCATTACCGTACCAAAAATTATATCTACCGAAAAACCGAAGTATACCGAAAAATACCGAATACCGAAAAATATCGAAAATTTTACATATCGAACTATGTGTTACATACCGTTACAAATCGTCATACCGAACTATATCGGAAAAAATCAATACCGTGAACATATTCCAATCGCGGGTGTACCGAAAAATTATTAAATTGGCCCTTCAAAGTTCCAAATGTCTTAACACAACAATAAATATTAAATTTTAAAATAATATTAAAATTAATATTTCGGTATTACGGTATACCGAAATGCCAAAAATCCCGTATGTCCATACCGTTACCGTACCGGTTTTTTTTGCATACCTAAATTTCAGTATACCTAAATTTTGACACATCTAAATTTCGATAATTTTCGATACGGTAAGCTCGGCATACTGGATTTTCGGTAATTTTTTTGATGTTGACATATTTTGTCAATATTTTGTATGATTTTGATGCAATTTTTTTTGGTGTTAATTGAGTAAATATAATTCTTAATGATAATTTTTGATTGATGTGTAGATTTGTTGAAAGAAAGCATAATCTTGGAGAATTCTTGGAATGGATGGCAGCAGCATAGGTTTTTTCCTTGGGCGTATGGATTGTGAGTAGATTTCCTATCTTGTTTGGATTTTGAATTTGTGTTTGGATATGGATTTTGGACATTACTGTTGAACTGAATTTTATCGCTTAATTGAATTGGGTATTTTTAATTCCTCAATTTGTCATGTTTTAGATTGCTTAATTGATATTAGCGGCCGCGTGTTGATTGAGTAATTTACTGCTAGGTGGAAAAGTGCATCCATAATTGTGTATTTTTCCAGTCAAGTAGCAAGCTAGAAGAAGAATACCCTAGTGAAGGATTAAAATCGATGTTGGACACTGCCTCGTAGGATTAGTGTTGAATCGAATTGGGCTTTTCTTGTTCTAAATGCTGTCAAGTCATGTTTATGCTATGGTCGTACCTAATATTCACACAATCCGGTTTCTGTAATGGTATAACAATTGCCAGCAGGTGCAGACACCGCTAAAAATGATGTTAGCCCTTTGTAAAGTTATGTATAAGCCTTATAAAATGATGTATTGATGGTAGTTTGTTTTTTTATTAGTTTTTTGTTCATAACCTCCACCCATCACTTTTTTATACTCACACATCATTTCATATACACATACCCATCACTTTTGAATGTGCCAGCACCCAAACGATTTCTAGTATTCACACTTAATTAGGGAAATGGCTTATGGTCGTACCTAGGCCATCAATTAAGTATGGGAAAATTGGTTGGGAAACGCTTGTAGACCAACTTTAACCAATTTAGTCAATTTACCAATTAAGCGAAATGTATGTCAATGATCAATTCCCATATCCTACACAAAATTCAATCATAAACTAGAGTTCTAAATATTCTTGAAAGCTCTCACCTGTTACCTTGCATTTGTTTTGTTCTTATTTGATTTTGATTTCTTTTTGGTAGTTTAGCTATAATCAAAATCCCCCCTATTTATAGATATAAATATAATCTACAATTAACCAAGTGATTGAATTGAATTCTTTGAGCATTCCTTGTGGGAACGAACCTACTCACTATATATTACATTTATTTATATTTTTTTGTTTTTGTGATGTGGGACTAACATTTATTTTGCAGCTTTGCGACGAGCGTGCAATTTTGGCGCCGTTGCCGGGGAATTCGCCAAAAGAGGATTTTTCGATACGTGGTTAATTTATATATCTTATATATCTATTATATATAAATGTCAGACAGTATTTTGGAACAGTTGATCGTATATTTGCACAGTTGTTTTGCTTAGCTACAGTGTAACGCAACGACGTCGTTTGGTTCCTTCTCCATTTTTCTCCGCCGCTCCACCTCCATTGCATCATTCATTATTCAGTTGTCTCCGCTCCGTTCTCAATTGCGCCGTTCTCCAAGATATCTCCACCGCTGCCTGAAAGACTACCGCCTCATCGCCACGCCGGGGAGGTACCAAATCGCCGCTGCAGCCACTGGGAACTGCCGCCCGTCTTGAATGACTGCCGTCCCCAATTCCCATTTATCCTGCTCCCAACCCTAGATTTGCGTTGCTATTTTCCTCGTCAGTCCTCCCATCACTATTTTTGTTGCCCGCATCCTTGTACACGCCGCTCCTACCGCTGGAATCAGCGGTGGCGCTGCGCCGCGACGGAGGGCCCTAACCATTTCCCATTTCGATTATGCTCTAACCCTCCTCCATCTTCCCTACGTACGGTCTCCTTGTGATCCTAACATCTACTTCCCGGAATCCTAGCTGCGCCAGTACCGCAATCTCTCTCCCGTTTCTCGTCGCAGACGAGCCACCGCACCGCGCCTCGCCCACGAATTTCTTTTGGTGAGTATAGTTGAACTTGGTCCATGCCATCGGCAACGCCTAGCCATTCCGCTGCCGATCCGGTCTGGGTATGAAAACCAATGAGTTCCTTGTTCGTTTTCAAACGATTGGGGATTTCATTCCTAGGGTTAAATTGTATTAGTATGGTTAAATTATGTTTTTGTAGGCTATTTCAATTAGGGTTAAATTGTGCTTGATCTTCTTTATGTGTGGGTTTATGTAATTTAATGGTTTGTTTAAATTGATGTTTCGTCATGGTTGGTCCAATTATAATTTTCTATAAAACTGTGCTGAATTTGATCAGCTTGGCATTTCAATTTTCAGAGCCCCAGGCATGTTAGAATTTTCTTTATAATTATTAGAGAGGAGAATTTTCAGAGCCCCACACCTAGTATTTCTTTATTGTGTTAAATGCAGATTTAACATGCCTGATGAACGGCCCACGCCTCTTTCTTCAATTGACCCTGTACTGCTGCTGGTCTAGAATAACGCATCGACCGCCTGCTCCCTCTTTTTCAGCCCCTCTGACGCTGTGGTGCTGCTAGGCTGGAATCGTTGTTGAGGCTACGCCAGTGTGTGCCGGCGCATCCGTTGGCCACCTCCGCTACCACTCTTGTTGCGGTATGATAGGCCACATGTTTAATTTTGAATCGATTGGGGATTTCATTCCTAGAGTTAAACCGTATTTATCTTTCTTTTTTCAATTCTTTACATATTTATGTTTTTAGGTTTTAATTTTGACAGCTTCTGTGTGCACCTGATTTAGGCGTGCGAACTTGCTGTTGTTATTGGATTTTATTTAGGGCTCGTGTTTTATGTTATTATTCATGTGTTCATATCTCTGTCTCCTATGTTGAGAAGCAGGCTTATTATCTATCAATGGAATATCTTCAGATTTCCTATCGTCTCTGCTATAATATAGGATGTCATTTGATGGTTAGATATTGTCATATTAATATCCCGATTGTGTGTTAACAGGGTAGAGCGTTTTTGAATGCAATTGGTAATTTGGAGCTCATTTGAGCTTATGCCGAAGCACTGACAAAGCTGGGGCACAATTTGTAGAATGTAGCCAAACAGGTGGGAATTATGGTAATTCTGTAAAATATATATGTATCCTAAGTTTGGAACTCGACTTTCACGACTTATACAAGCCGGTGAAATTTACCTGTTGCAATTTCCAATCTACAACGGGTATGCTTTGCATGGTGAAAAAGGATATTGAACTTTATTTTTTATATTTTTTTTATCTGTTATCCTTTTAGGAACGAGATGCAGTGCTAGGTAATGGAGGATTAGGGCGGCTTGCTTCTTTCTTTCGAGACTCCTTGGCAACACTAGACTACCCATCAAGGGGTTATGGACTATGATCCAGATATGGCTTGTTCAAGCAACTTATCGTCAAAGATGGTCAAGAGGAAGTTGCTAAAAATTAGCTGGAGGTACATTTGGCTGGTTTCTGTCCCTGCTCTATCACAACTCCTTCCGCACCGCCTTCCCCTAGCCTTGTTGTCTCCCATCTGCTACCACACCACCGCGCGTTCATACTGCCCTAGGCCATTTTCGCCTTCACCCATAAGTCGAATGGCTGTGGTAATTGTGCTTCTGGAAATTTCTGTGGAGTGGGTATTATTATTATTATTATTGTTGTTGTTGTTGTTGTTGTTGGTGTTGTTGTTGTTGTTGTTGTTGTGTTTTTTGGTTCTGAATCGCCAGGTCTCATGAAAATTTTCCTCAAATTTAAAATTAAAAAATATTCAAATTTTCTCGCTTATGGTTTTGGCTGAGGCTTTTGGCAATACAATGTTGATTCTTATGTTCCAAATATGGCTTTTAGATTTGTACGTACTTCGAAACGGTAAATTGGTACAATTTGACTACTCATGAAAATTCACACATATTTCTGCATTTTTCGTCTTCTCAAAAATGCTAAAGATGATTGTATGATATATTGTGGTGCTTTGCTAATGGAAATATTTTTTTTCTTTTGCTGTCTTGTCTATGCTGTGTTATGAGTCATTTCTGATGTGTTTTACATGGAGTCCTTTTGAATAATTTCTAAGTTTTTTATGGAAGAGACTTCTCTGCTGCTTTTACTACATCGGCGAACAGATTATAGACAGAAATCTAAGCCAATATAGCCGTGTCTGTGTTTTGTGATTATTGTAATTTCTAAGACTACAGAAGATATGGTTAGAAATGCTTTAGGTTGCATTACTGCCTGATCTTATTTTACTGACATCTTTACTCGTTGATTTTATACAATCTCTAGAGTCTGGTGTGAATTGTGAAGCGAATTGTGTTTACTGGTTGGAATAAGAGAAGGAAATGAAACTGAAAAAGGACATTGTTTTGGAGTTTCTGCGCCCTTTTTGTTTGCTTGTAAAGGGATTTCATCATCACTATTTTTCGTTATCTATATTAACTGTATAGCGATTGCACTTTTTAATAAATGAATGTGGTGCACTTAGTACTAGTGACCTTTATATTTTTCCCTATCATGTATACAATTCCTTTCTTGTGGAATTGATTGATATTCCATGTCCTTTGTGATTGCCTAAAGGAAAAAGCTGAAATGCTTATAAGGGTGGTGAAGGCCGAGAAAACAGCTACAATTCGCGGTGCCTTAGTTCGGGAGAGAACGATGGCATTGCAATAGGAGGTTTGGGCTATTCAGTTTATTGTAACTGATCATAATCATGTTACCTTTCTAGCGATCATGAATGAATTGTGTTTTATAACTGTAATCATGCAGATTGATAAGCTAAAGAAGAGGCTTAGACATGAGGAGAACATTCATCGAGCTTTGGAGAGGGCCTTCAACAGACCGCTTGGAGCTCTTCCTCGCCTCCCCTCTTATCTTCCATCCAATGTCACCCTCAAACTCTTTAATTTTCCGTAGTATATAATTGAAACAGATTGCCTCAATGTATTAGTAGCCGTGTTTACACTGAGGGTGAAGATTATTGGAACTTTGAAATAATGTATGCAGATACTCGAGCTTCTTGCTGTAGTAGCTGTTTTGGAGGAAGAGGTTGTTCGGCTTGAAGAGCAACTTGTGCATTTCAGGCAAGAGCTATATCAAGAAGCTGTCTACACTTCCTCATCACGGAAGAGCATGGACAACTGTGCTGAATTTGGCAAACTTGGTTGGGTTCTTGATCCCAAACCAAAGCATTGCAAGTCATTACTTCAAACCATGTCAAATTCTGCAGCAACTTTTGGTAAGAATTCACCTTCCCGGTTGTATAAGTTACTTTGCTATCTTATGCTGGTTTAACCTTAGCTTTATTGCAAATTAGATCAAAGGAAGGAGAAGCAGAATCAAACAAGAACCAATATTACAAAGAATAAGCAACAAGGGGAAAACTTGAAACCTCAGATGGTCAGAAATCCACTGAATGCAGATCAGCTGATGGGCGTTCAGATCATCATAGACCACAGGTACTTCAATTATTATTTGTTTGTCTCGACTGAGATATTTAATTCATTATTTGGCTTTTGTTTGGATGTTTGTAAACTCCATTGCCCATTCAGTTCAATACGGCCTTTTGTTCAGTTTCTTTCGCCCTTGTACAACTTATTTGATCATGCATCGCTAATTCATTGTGTTTTTTTTCCCTGCGGATTAGAGTATTTCTTGGGGTTTTCCGTTTTGTGGTTTTCGATTGGGGACTTTGCATTCGACGGATTTCACACGAGGTGAGTTGAAAGTTTTACTTTTATGTCTTCCACGTTTAATTGGTTTTCTGATTGTGATTGTTATTCTAAAATTATTGTGTGGTGACTTATTCTGAAAAAAAAGGTGCCTTAATATTTTTGTCTGTTGTTGTTGTTGCAACTAATTTTCTTCAATGTCTAAGATTTATCTGTTTCTTACTATACATATATGCATCATGCCTCCGAGAGTTGTTATGGTTGGAAGTACCTTTGTCGTTAAGATGTTAACATGACTGGATGTAGGCGTCCAGCAAATAGAACACATGAATGTTTTTGTTTATGAGAACAACCAAAGTTATACAGCTACTAACCTCTATTCATATGTAACAATTTCACAGTTTGTGAAGTTAAACAATTGATGATTTTAGTATACAAAAGAAACAACCTTTGGGCTAAAGGTTATGCATCCAAGTTTCATGTTATGAATTTCTGATTAAAGAAACCAGTTTTATCTTATTCAACCTATTTAACAAGTAATGAATTCTATAGTTTGTTGGGCGTGCTATACTTTTTCTTTGCTGTGTAAATATGGATTTTCGTTTGTTTTAAGGTATTAATAGGGTTGAGTCGCAATGCACCGTGTTGTCCCTGTCTTTTAGAGCTTGTGCCTCGTCATCCTCGTTGGCTGAATTTGTTGCCACCCTCCGCCACCGCTCCGGTTCAGGTATGAAAGATGCTGAAAGAGTTACAATAAAATATTGGGACATAGGCAATTCAAACCTCTTTAGTATTACTGATGCTGATGCTACTGTTGGTTTTTCTGATGGCAATGTTTTATTTAAATTTAGTTTTGTTCCCATCCTGATTCCTTCTATCTATATTTTGTTGCCACTACATTAATGATTTCTTTCATTTTCTAAGTGATAATTTTATGTTGGTTCCATAGCTCGGGTTTGGCATAGTAGAGGATCAAATGATGTAAGTTTTTCCCGATAACCATGTATATTTGACTCTGTGAAATTTTTCTTGAAAATCCTAATGAAATCCATGTCATGTGAATATTACGCTCTATATTCCCATAGTAATTTTCTTTTCTTTCCTATCATTTGCTTGGATGCCATCCAATATTCACATTTTTTATTACCTATATCATGAATACATTTTTTTTATCGATTTTATGTGATTGCGCCATTGCTTTCATTCCTAGCTGTTTCTGCAACAATGCTACAATTCCAAATATCAATGACCTAGGTTGGCTTTGGACTGTATATATAAACTGGGAAGTTTTCTGTTTTATCTTTAATGTCTTCCTCTTTTCAACTATAATTTCATTACAGAATTGAAGTCGCCAAAGTTCGCGCGGCGTAGCGCGCGACAAGAGATTTCTAGTATATATATATATATACAAAACTAATTAGCTACAGTGCTTTCTCGTATGAACATTAACGCCCGACCCGCCCCGACCCGTGCTACGTTGAAATGCATCGTTCCACCCTCTGCTTCAAGTCTCTTCCATTCCAGTCTTCCCGTCTTCCCTTCCCCGGATTCCACAATTCCAGATTTCCACCGGCTCACAAAATTAACACAGAAAGGGGAAAACCAATTTCAGATTTCCGGAATCTGTTCATCACTCCACCCTTGCGAACGCCACCGCCCCTCCTCACTTCAGCAAATCACCAAATCCGCGATCGGTCTTCACTCGCCCTTGCTGTCAGCGCCTTACCGCCCTTCTGTTCGCGTCGTCGCTGCTGTCGCCTTGCCGACGCCCCCGTCGCTGCACACCCCTCTCCGCGGTTAGGGTGTCCCAATCTTCTTGGGAGAACGCCTTTCCGGAGTTCCAGATTGGAGGTACAAAATTTAACCCAAATTGTTTCCTTGGGTTTTCCCATTGTGTAGTCGCCATTTTTTATTCGATTTTCGTTCTAATTGTTAATTTAGATGGTAATACCATTTTGCCAGTTGCCACTGCATCTTACAGCTCAAGAAAAAAACTGAATGCCTTTTAGTATTATTATAAAGACAATACAGTAATTGTATTGATTGTAAGAATGGAGTATTATTTTTAGATGTCTTAATATGCTTCTTGAAGGAAAAAAAGATTATAAGAAGCAGTGAATGACATTGGGCAGAAAGCTGAGGCTATAGCATTATCTGGTGGAAAGCTGCAAATGTCCAAATTATAAACTTAGTATCTGTAGTTGAACCATTTCCTTTGTTACCTTATTTACCACTGGAATTTTTAAATGCTACTGGCCTCAATGATCTCCACCTTACTGGTCACAAATTCACTTGGTATAAACGATCTTGTTTTCGGAATATCCAAGCCTCTCGGATTGACAGAGCGCTTGTTTCTGATGGATTGCTCGCGTGTTGGGACAATGTATCTCTTTCTTCTCTTGCCAGACATAACTCTGATCACAAACCAATCTTTTTGAAATGCAGCGCCAACACTTCTTCTCCTAAGCCATTCCGTTTCCAATCAATGTGGCTCTCTGATACCAGTTTCTATATAATGGCGGAAATCGCCTGGCATTTTCACGCCCCAGGAGATAACCCCATATCCATTTTTGCAGCTAAACTCAAGCGCCTCAAAGGCGCCATTAAAGCCTGGAACTCGGCTTCATTCGGTAATATTTTTGAGGAGGTCGATATTGCTTCTTCTCAGCTCCAGGAGATCCAGCTTCGTCTAGACAATGAGGGAGACAGTGAATTGCTTTTTTGTGAAGAGGTGGACGCCCTCATTCATCTCAACAACAAATTGCGAGCAAAATATGATTTTTTATCTCAAAAGAGTCGGGCTTCCTGGTTGCGAGATGAGGATCGCAACACGGCTTTCTTCCATAAATATCAAAGGCTGAAACGCGTCAAATACAACATTTCTTCAATGATCATTGGTGATGCTATTTCGGAGAATGAGAACGATATTGCTACTCATATTATTGATTATTACAGGACTTTATTTCAAGCCCCTACGGACAGCCCCGACTTCGATGCCCTGGACTTCATGACTTCGGTCATTTCGGATGAGGAGAATTTGATGCTCACCAGGACGCCTGGTATGGAGGAAATCCGTAAGGCGGTGATGGATCTCTCGGCCGACAGCTCTCCTGGGCCGGATGGTTTTGGTGGTCTATTTTATCTGAAGTGCTGGTCCTTTATTCATCTTGATCTTTGCAAGGCCGTTCAACATTTCTTTCTCCGCGAGCACATGCCCAGGGGTATCAACAATAATTTCATTGTACTTGTTCCTAAAAAAGATGGTGCAGACAGGGTTGAAGATTATAGGCCGATCAACCTCTGCAACTTTCTATTCAAAATCATTACTCGCATCCTCTCTGACAGGCTCGGCCCGCTCCTTGGCAAGTATCTCAATCCGTTGCAATTTGGCTTTATTCCAGGTAAGAATATTCACCACTGCATTGCTATTGCGTCTGAATACTTTAACAATCTGAACTGCTCTAAAAAGGGAGGGATTGCCCTTAAAATTGACATCACGAAAGCTTTCGACACTGTCCGTTGGGATTTCCTATTGGAGGTTGCTCGCCGTCTGGGATTCTGTCCTAAATTTTGCAACCTGGTCCGCTCCATCCTTTCCTCCGCCATGGTATCGGTACTTATTAATGGTTCTCCTAGAGGTTTCTTCTCTTGTGGTCGAGGGGTTCGTCAAGGGGACCCCTTGTCTCCGCTTCTATTCTGCATGGCCGAGGAAGTCCTTGCTCTTTGGATCACTCGCCTGGTCTCTACTGGAGACATTACGCTTGGCATAGCAGGTCGATCAGTCCGGCTTCCGCCCTTCCTATTTTATGCCGACGACATTGTCTTCTTTTGTAAAGGGGATGATGCGTCTATTAATTCTATTCATGGCGTTCTTACGCAATATGCGGCGGTCTCAGGCCAAACATTTAACCCCGCCAAATCAAGAATTTATTTCGGCAAATACGTCAGCAACGGCCTCAAACGTCGCGTGCTGGATGCCTACAGTATTACCGCGGGTCACCTTCCGTTCAAGTATCTTGGTTGTCCGATCTTCATTGGTTCGCCAAAAGACCAATATTTTAGGGCGTGCACAGATTCGATTCTACAAAAATTTGGACGCTGGAAGGGTAGCTCCCTTTCCATGGCCGGTAGAATATGTTTGGTTAATCATGTGATCATCGCCTCCATGGTGCACTCCATGATGCTTTATAGATGGCTGCGATCACACATCAAACGTATTGAAGCTGCTTGCCGCAATTTCATTTGGACTGGAAACATAAATAAGACTCATCATTTCACGGTTGGGTGAAAGCGAGTCTGCTGCCCCACCACAGAAGGCGGCCTTGGCGTCCGATCCCTACGATCCGTGAATGAAGCCTACATTATGAAGTTGGCTTGGGACATCCTCCAGGGTTATTCGTCGCTTGGATTTCTGAAGGACAGGTGGTTTGTCAACGGCTTCCCTCGGCGCTCTTATTTATCTTCTTCCATTCGCTCCCCCTGCCTGGCTCATGCTAGACGCCTGCTTGAAGACGAAGCCTGGATTGTCGGATTCTACTCCAAGGTTCGATTTTGGTTAGATAAATGGGCGGGTTGCGTCATTGCGGATGTGATGGACATCCCACTGGAACTACGGGGGTTTTTTGGCCAATCCATTAGTGAATATTTCATTAATGGGGAATGGCACTTCACGGCCAATTTCGTTGGGAATTATCCGGATCTTATTCGGGCAATCATGGAAGTTCGCCTATCTACAAGCTCGACAGATCATAGAGTGTGGACTAAAACCACACATGGCAACATCTCCGCTCCGATTGCGTATAGGCACGTGCGGCCGTCCTTCCCGGATGTTTCTTGGGGTTCATGGATATGGGGCAACTTCATACCCAGACGACGCTCCATTGTAGTTTGGAAAGCTATCAGGGGCGTCCTCCTCACTTGGGAGGTCCTTCAGTCCAAAGGTATAAACGGCCCATTAATTTGTTTTCTGTGTCGCGCCGATGCCGATAGCCTGGATCATTTATTTCTTCAGTGTGTGGGATATCCTCCAAAGTTCTGCTCCACTTTGTTAATGCCTTTGGTTTATAGCATAAACTCCATACTTCCTCTAGCTTTATGGATTTCCTTCTTCAATGCATTCATATCAAGGCCAGCGCGCAAGTTCACTCACTATGGAGGTTGTTCGTTGTTTCATATGTCTGGCTTATCTGGACTACTCGCAACACGCTCATGCATGCGGATGGCTCCACCCCAGGCCGGCCCTTCCGGGTATCCTGCCTTATAGCGTCTATTATGTGTTTACTGAAAGAGGCGGACCATTCTTTCCTGGGCTGCATGAACAACTCGCTGGATGATCTTCGGATCATCAAATTCTTTGGACTTCGCGCTTCAGGTCGGAAGCCTCCCACTATTATTAGCATTCGTTGGCATCCTCCTCTACCGGGTTGGATCAAATGTAACGTGGACGGGCATGCTTCAGGAGCTCCTGGCGCCATTTCAGGTGGCGCGATTTTTCAGAATTCCAGGGGGTTTGCGCAGGGGTGCTTCTCCAGCGGCTATGGAATCGGTTTCGCCTATGAGGCGGAATTGCTCACGGCTTGCGTCACCCTTGATTTTGCTTATGATAAAGGCTGGTTCAACCTTTGGTTGGAAACGGACTCCACTTACGTCGTGCATGCTTTTACTCACCCTCGCCCGGACATCCCTTGGCGTTTGTATGGACGTTGGACGGCGGCCAAGTTCATTTCGGAGCATATTAACTTCCGCATCTCTCACATCTTCAGGGAAGGGAATGCTGCAGCCGATGCTCTTTCTTCTATTGGGGGTGATCTGACTTGGTACTTCACCACCCCCCCCGAATTTGCATAAACATCTATTCCATGATATGCACTTCGAGCATTTTAGATTTCGCTAGAATTTTTGTGACCGTGTACGGTAGTTATAACTCCTTTTCTGCTTGGTACTCTTTTTCCCTTTCATGGGTTTTTCCCACTGGGTTTTACCATGTTAGGGTTTTAATGAGGCCGGCGGGGAGTCATTTCGGCGCTTGCCCGGCTACTTTTTTTGGCCTTGGTCACTGGCCTTCTTTTCACTCTACTGCTTAGTTTGGTGGATTTCCGTTTTTTGGCTTCTTTTTGTACTTGGTTTTTCTTTTCTTTTCCTTTATAATATTATTGCTTATTGGTTATTTACCACTGCTCTTGTTCAGCCTCTATTCATTTGTTGTTGCTTTTCTGATTCTGCAATTCTACCATTTCTTAGAAATGTTTTTGGGGGTATGATTTTATGAAATTAACTCATCTTATGTGTTAGCATTTCTGAAATTTCATATGCATGCCATTTGAGTTGTTTGCATGTTTCGGCAAATCTATCTTCAGTATAGGCTTGGCAATGCTCATAGGTATGCTAAACAATTGTTGCGGGATTTGGTTTTTATATGATCTTGCACTTGTCTTGCAAGGTCTGCCGCACGCCCCTACCTCGCTGTCTAATTGTTGTTTTCGGCCTTTCCTATAGTACAATTCCGTTTTCCAAGTGGATTCAATATATATAGGGATAATCATTTTAGAGAACATAGACCATGCCATAAGTTTTGTTTTCTGTCGACTTCTGTTCATATATTTATGTATTCGATCCGGCCCTTGTTTTCTTCTTTAGGGAGTATTCTGGTCTTATCTTATATCCCTTAAATATAGTTTATAAGTAGAGTCACATCTTTCTTTTTTTTACCAATTAAACAATAAATCCAAATAACAAAGCTAGCTCGCTTCTTCACTACAACATAGGTATGCTCATAGATATGGTGAAATTGTTAGATGTTGCATACCACTTGCTGAATTGAACAGAGCCTTGGTTCGAAACCTACTAAGTGATAACTCACACTTCTAGAGACCCCCGATTTAATAAAAAATGGCAACCTTGGGCCAAATCCTTTTTTCTGATTAGAGTTTCTTTTCCGTATGTGTGGATGTGATAAACTTCGGCTCTGTTACATGATCCTTTTGACCAGCATGTGGACAAGGATAATTTCAGTTTTCCTATGTCTGAAAATGATCATTGAATGGTCCATGGTGGCATCTTTGACTAGTGTTTCCAGTTATTAGTTTCTGTATGATTGCAATTGTTTGCTTGTTTAATCTATGGCATCTAGTGTTTTCTTTCCACTGTTTGTAGTGTGCATTGTCTGATATTTCTGTTACTTCTATCAACTGATGGAATATAACTAGCATGAAGGGCTGACTGTGCATTTACTTGGTTCGTGCTGTCAATGAGATAAACTATTGTTAGATAATTTGTATCTATTTCAGAACATTTCTTAAGATGCGGGCCATTTGCATTGACTTTTCCCAGTTTCCATACTGGATAGCACATCCTCGGGGTGCACATAATTATTAGGATATGAACTGTGGCAATTAGGTTAAGAGTTAGGTTAGGTATGCTTGTTATCTTGCTGCAGTAGTGCTGATGTACAATTTCTATTTTTGGCCTAGAAGGTTGGTACATTTTGTCATTGATGATAGTTGTACTAATTCATTTTATTTTGGTCATTTGCACATGTGTCTGTTCAACATGCATGCTTGAAAACTAGGTTTATTAGCTGTTGGATTTGTTACTCATGGTTTCTGATAGGCTTCTGTCTAATTGTTCATTTTGGCGTTCCCTATGGTACAGTACTGAGGTTATGGTTAACGTAATTAAATTTATGCATTTTCGTTGGCAATTCATGGTGCAGCTTCTGAGAAGTACTCAGAGATTTAGATAGCTGCCAGGGATTCTTAGGTGTGACGGGAATTGCCAAATAATTTTGCACCAACTCTTTTCTTACTGTAATACAATAGCATTTGTTTCTGTTTTAACATAGAAAGTTCTTCTCTGGAAAGTCATTATAAAAATGACTATATGCAAAACTTAGGCTAAGTGCTTATATGCCTTTGTGTAAATTTTGATTCTTCTTTTCGGACATCTCATAGGAATTGGGGGAGTCCTTTAAATCAAAAGTGAATTTGAGGTATCACAGTGCCTTCATATTCTAAAAAAATTTCCTGATTTTCTTTGTGGATCCTCTTTTTACTAATGCCGTCATTTTTCTCATACAAAGCTCTTATAATTTTCTATCTTGTTTATTATGCTAGGAGATATGTTTTTGTCTTTTTTTCCCCTTTTCTTAGAAAAAGAACAATCTCGTTGCCTTAAGGTCGTACTCGTAGCTCTTCACTATTTTTATTGTTATCATTACAAATAACTTCATATTGAATTTTTTTGTTCATTCGTCAGAATTGTCCGTCATGTTTTGTCATGTAAATGAACGTAAGAAATGAAAGGTTGCACTGCTACGTCAATTGACAGTGGCCCATGCGTTCAACAATCAGTCTTTTCGTTTTTTTTTATTGATGTTGTTTGTTTGTTTAGGAAAGTCGGTCATGTCTCGATTCCATTGCATTCTTCTTTTTCAGCACTTGCAAGCGTGGGACTAATTGTTACGCAAGTATTCTGATCATTGCTTGAGCGGGTACTTGTCCTCTTGTTCTCCTTTACTATGACATATGATATAAATGTTTCTGAGGTTTCATTTTCTTAGATTTTTCGTAGCCATCTTTCTTGGCTTTCTTATTCTTAATTTGATTACTTACCTAATGAAAATTGCATTTTATGGTACTTGTTCAATTGTATTTTCCCTTGCCAAAACTGTTCCACCCATTAATTGGGAATTCTTTGCATTCATCCAGCTTTTACTAGGAAATGCACACACACATTTCAATACCCTCATCAACAGACTCAGAAAACAACCAAATTCTATGTTAGGCAGATTTAGTTCGAGCACACTTTCTAAACAATTAAAAAATGTATAATGCTTCGACAGTTATTCCAAGTTCTTCATATACAATAATTTGCATTAAGCTGCAAAAACTACTAAAATTTCTTTCAGAGCATATTTTCTGCTTGTTGTTTCAGTTATTCTTGCATTTTTGTTTTCATAATCCGTTTATGAATTGGTCAACTATAGGTTGTTGTGACAATTTGGTAATCTTTATAGTTCCATTTTCCATTGTTTATGTTGTTCAGTACTTCTTATTTAAGCCAGAATGGCAATCCTGATGCAACAAGCTAATCTGAAATATAATTACAAGTGTGAAGTAATAATGCCCCACAACTTATCCTAAAAAGAGGACATGGATCATGGATGTGATTATGCTCTCTTCATTGAATTGCGTTATGATTGCACTTTGGAGTGTTGCTAACTTTACAAGTTCTCTATATAGAACTTTTCAACAGGATAGCATGTATAAAGCCCTGATGCCAATTTTATAGCTGCATTCTAAAAAATATATCCAACTATCCAATACGAAGTCTAATTTCGAATACAGTCTTTGTTCATTAAGTTAGAGTTTGGAGCTAATTAGCCCAAATATTTTTATGAGCTCTTAATTTTTTTAATAAAATTATATAGATATTTAACCATGATTTTAATTAATTAAAGATAAATGGCTCATTATGCATTGCAATAATCTATTCATTGTATTGTGGGTTTGCTTTTGTTTACACATTGTTTTCATTAGAGAACCTAAGAGAAATAAAAAAAAAAAGGAAAAAATATACATAAAACCCCAACCCGACTAACACAAACCTACCAAACCCGGCCCGACCCCTACCCCTATATTTCTTAAAACTTTCAGGCCTCTTTCCCTTCATTCGGTGTGTTTCACATTTCTATTTACTATGCTTTATTTAGTTTCGTTTCACTTTGGCTTTGCATGGTCATATGTTTTCCATTTTACTTTTCCCCTATTAATGACCCGTTTTATGAAAGTGAATCACAGGGCATTGATCAACAGCCTTTGGAAGAGGAAGCTATGCATCGAAACGGAACATCCAGTACACAACATCTCCGTAGGAGTGCTCATCTTCGTGGCTTACTTAAACCACAGGTGTCAAAAAAATATTTCGTCATATTTACACACTTTATTGTAGTCTTATGAATATTTTCCCACATTGTTTTATTTTAACCCTTTTTAATTATTTTTTACTTAACTATATTACTAAAATGGCTCCTTGGCTAGAATGCAAATCACGTGGAATCCATACCTTTTCAGCATCAAATTGCTTCACGCCGAGCTCATGCGGCCCAACGACGGGCCATTACAGACGAGCACCAGCCAGCTCGCCGTCGTCGTAGATTAGAAGAACCCCAGGTACGTAGAAACAATATTAGTGATGCTCCTTGGGAACCTCCCCTTTGTAGTATTTGCAATCATTGCGCTGCATTATTATTCTACCACGAGTCTAAAGGATTCTGTTGTGCATTTGGAACATTCACTTTGGATCCATTACTTGCACCTCCTGTTCTTGAGGAACTTTTCCTTCACAGACATGCACTCTCTGATCATTTCCTGACATACATCCATACATACAACAATTCATTTTCTTTCTCAACTTTGGGAGTCAAATCCGATGTTAATTTGCTTCTTAATCAACAAAATGTTTACGTATTCCGTGTGAACGGAATGATGCACCACTTCATTAATTCATTATTTCCAAGTACTCATGAGCACAAGAATCTACAACTTTATTTTCATGATCCTGGAATCGAACTTGAAAGACGAATGCATGACAATCCACGCTTGAATAAAGATCTTGTTGCTTTACTGTTTAATATTTCATCATCAAATCCTTATGCAAGATTCTTTAGACAACTTCATGATATCCCATGCCTTGATGAATATAAAATCTTTCTTAAAACATCTCAACGCTTGGACAAACGAGTCTATAATCTTCCGACTGTTGATGATGTTTCTATTATATGGCAAGACGGACAATCAAGTGATGCAGACTTAACTCGAGATATACAAGTTTATCCATTTGATGGAGCACCAAAGAAAGTTTCATAGTACTCCTTCGCATATGATCCTGTTCAGTACCCTTTAATCCATGCTTACGGACAACCAGGCTGGCAACAAAACATTGCAAAGAAAAAACGTAATGCAGCTAGTGGTATTGCTACTGAAAGTGCTGAAAATTTTTTGGCCGGTCTAAATGAGCAATCGCTTGAAAATAAACAGAGACGAATGGATAAAAGCCATGTGTCCATTCGAGAATACTATGCCTACCGGCTTCAAATTCGACCTTCTTCACCAAACTTCTTGCTTAACACTGGTCGAATGTTACAACAATATGTTGTGGATCAGTATATCAAAATTAAAACTCAACGATTGGACTTTTACAGAGCTGAACAGATTAAAAAAAAATAAAGAATTGAAACCATGCAAGGAATTCAAGATGTTTTTAATTTACAAGGATTAGATAATCTAAATATGATTGGAAAACCAATTGTCTTACTCTCTTCTTTTATTGGTGGACCTCGAGATATGCATCGGCGTTATATGGATGCTATGGCTCTTGTTCAAAAGTTTGGAAAACCTGACTTCTTCATTACGATGACTTGTAATCCGCAATGGACTGAAATTACACAGCATCTTTCTCACAATGATAATTGCACTAACCGTCCTGATTAGACTGCACGAATCTTCCGCATCAAACTTAAAGAGCTTCAAGATGAACTTTTCAAAGAACATCTACTGGGCCATGTATGTGCTTACTAATACGTGGTAGAGTTCCAAAAAAGAGGCTTGCCACATGTGCATATGTTAATAATCATGTATCCTGAGTATAAAATGGACGATCCTTCACAATACGACAATTTTATCTCTGCTGAACTTCCGGATTCAAATACAGAAAAGTATCTTCACAGTTTAGTTACCAAACATATGCTTCATGGCCCTTGCGGACCAGACAATCCGAACAATGCTTGTATGGTAAATGGAAAATGTAAAAATCATTACCCTAAGGAATTCAATGATCTAACAACACATGCTTCCAATGGCTACCCTTTATATCGTAGGCGAAATAACGGCTCAATTGTGTTTTCACGAAACCGTTTATTGGACAATAGATGGATTGTGCCTTACAACCCATACTTGCTAGCAAAATTTGATT
This sequence comes from Hygrophila difformis, assembly GCA_030278955.1. Lineage (NCBI taxonomy): Eukaryota > Viridiplantae > Streptophyta > Magnoliopsida > Lamiales > Acanthaceae > Hygrophila > Hygrophila difformis. The sequence goes on from JAOANR010000003.1 coordinate 49,953,470, forward strand.
GCCATATAAATATTGAAATTTGTTCCACAATTAAATTAGTCAAGTATTTATATAAATATGTATACAAAGGTCATGATCGTATTGCCTATTCGGTAAGAGCCTCTGATCAAGGAGAACAAATTGATGAAATTACTGCATTCCAAACAGGCCGATGGGTTGCTCCACCAGAAGCATGTTGGCGTATTTTTGGGTTTCTCATGAATGAAATGCACCCTGTTGTTTTACCACTTCAATTACACTTACCAAAATATCAATACACTACTTTCTCTGCAGCTCCTCCTATTGAAACAATTATAGAAAATAGTCAAGCATACCGTACCATGCTTACCGATTTTTTCCGCATGAATCAGGATGATACTGTAGCTAAGGAAAAAAAACTTTTATATAAAGATTTTCCAGAACATTTGTATGGAATTCAACGCACAAAGAATGGCATCAAATAAAGCAAGGAATTGCAGTAGGTCGTATCGTCACTGCACGACCAACTGAAGATGAAAGATATTATCTACGCTTGCTTTTACAACACTGTCGAGCACCAACATCATTTGATGACATCAAGACTGTTAATGGCACGCGATGTGAAACTTTTCGAGCAGCATGTGTTGCTCTAGGCTTGCTGGAGAGTGACACAGCCATAATTGATTGCCTAACTGAAGCATCACACTTCCAGCTTTCAAATTCATTCTCACAACTCTTTGCAACGATTCTCATGTTTTGTAATCCTGCTGAACCTCAAAACTTGTGGACTGAATTTTACCAATTTTGTACGACTACTGTACCATCTTCTACTAATCATAATAACAGCTCTATCAAAATACTGGTTGATATTAATGTGAACAGACATCTTGCTGTATCCGGAAACACCTTGGCAGACTTTGCTATTACTGTAAAGAATGATCTATCATCGGATACACATGACCACTTCTCCGAAGAAAACCCTTTCACAAATTCATCATTGTATGATGACCTTTCATTACCAAATACCTTGAATGAAGAGCAGTATGAGATTTTCAAAATTTTGACAGACAAATTACAAAAAAAAAAATGTCTTTTGTATGTTTTATTGATGGTCCAGCAGGGGCAGGTAAAACATATCTCTACAATACTATCTAGGTTATGCACATAAATTAAATCTTGTTTCAGCTGCTGTGGCGTCATCTGGCGTTGCAGCTTCTTTACTACCGAATGGCCAAACAACACATTCAAAATTTAAACTACCATTAGATACACTTGAACATGAATCTCGTGGCATATCAAAACAATCAAACCTAGCAACACACCTGAAACAACTCTCATTAATTATTTGGAATGAAATTTCTATGTCGCGCAAAGAACTTATTGAAGCATTGGACTATACTTTAAGAGATATTACTGATATTGCTGAGCCTTTTGGTGGAAAAGTTGTCATATTTGGTGGTGATTTCAGACAAATTACCCCAGTAATACGAAATGCTACAAAAGACATTTACATTGAAAAAAGTGTTGTATCCTCAAATTTGTTTCGTTGTGCACAAAATGACCCTGATATGCGCGCTCAAAATGACCCTGCTTTTGCAATATTCTTAGATGGCATAGGAAATAATACATATCCTAACTCACTAGATGGTGAGGTAAGGATTCCTCTTAACAATTTAATACCATTTCAGGATGAGAACATTACTGCATTAATTCATAAAATATATCCGGCCGATGTACTCCAATCACCTTGTGTTGACGCATTTGTATCACGATCAATTCTTACAACAACAAACGAAATTGTTGACCATATTAATAATATCATCTTAGCCCAAATCACAGGCGAGATATTGACATCTAT
>JAOANR010000003.1:49955785-50444795 GCA_030278955.1 Hygrophila difformis
TTCAAGAAATCAAACAAAAGATCCAAGTCAACAAGTTCATTATGAAGATTTGCCTTGTACAATAACTCCTAATGGCATGCCGCCCCACATACTTTCTTTAAAGAAAGATGTTCCAATAATATTGTTGCGTAACTTAACTCCATCAAATGGTTTATCAAATGGAACAAGACTTATCTGTAAGCACATGACACATAACCTTCTTGAGGCTGAAATCATAACGGGCCCCTATTCTGGAACAACATGTTTCATACCTAGAATACCTTTACAGCCAAAAGAAACAAATAGAACATCTATTGAATTTACTCGAATTCAATTCCCCGTAAAATTATGTTTGGCAATGACAATAAATAAATCACAAGGCCAAACATTACAACACGTTGGTGTATTCATAAAAGAACCTGTTTTCATGCATGGGCAATTATATGTGGCTTTGTCACGTGCAAGATCTTTTGACACTCTACACGTAACAATTCGTCCAACCGACCAACCAATGGCAAAAGCAACAACTTCCATGGAATGGACACGAAATATAGTCTATTAAGAACTTTTACATGCAACAGGTCTTACAAACTAATTATGATGCAATAGAGTTGCTCCCTGTATAGTGAGTATCTAATCTTAAATATAATGATGTCTGATCTTGCTTGATTTTAGCTTATATAATTTCATCACCTCTGTTCATTTTGGTATGGATTCTTACCTTTTTCTTGTTTGTCTCAGTAGATCCTTTAATGAAAATGGCGGTCCATGTTGTTGCCCCTCTTATTGCACAGTTTTTAAACTACTGCTTCTGGATTCGTTCACTACAAGCTGTAAGAATATTAAGAATTCTCAATGTCAACGTATTAACAATATATACTTCGTATGACAACTGTAAGGCAGGCTGTGATTGTTGAGTTTCTATGATCTTATACCATATTATGTTGCTTTCTTCTCTGAATAAAAGTATACTAATGTTATCTGAAATTATGTATTGCTTTTTAATTGTAATTCATATATTTGCTTTCAGATTTCTTTATCGGAAGAATTTGGATTTCTTATACCATATCAGATTTCTTTTTTGTTGAGTAATTCATATATTTTTTGGTTTTAAAATTTGAGGCTTGTTAGGTTTTGGATTGTCTTGCCTCTCAACCACTGCTTTTCCATTTACATACAGGAGCTGGTTCGAGATCATTTCTTATTGAAATAATAGCTTCAGTTTCAAATGTTAAGTTTGCCAGGGATAGAAAATATTTGTCACATTCCTGTCTTAGTTACTTCAGTTGCCTCATTGATGTATGAAGATTATATTATTTCAATGTTTTTATTAATCCCTTTTGAGGATGAAACTGAGCCGTTCCTGGTGATTATATTCAAATGTAATTGCCCTTGTATATTTATAGCATTCTGTGATTCTGTTACAAAATTTAGGTCATCCAAATTCTGCGCGGCGTAGCGCGCGTCTGCAAAATCCTAGTGTATATATATATATATCTGTTGTTTTTGTTTCCACTGATTGGTATATGCCTCGAATAGATCGTGGTGGTGAATTAAACTTTGATCCTGAAATAGAGAAAACCACACGTCGTTTGAGGAAAGAAGCCACGGAGCGCAGAAGAGCAGAGAAAGCAGTTGTTCTATCGCCACCGATTGGCTTGGCAATTCAAATTGCTGAAGATTCTAGTTCATCCAACTCTGAGGATAGTAAAGAACTAGAGGAGAAAGTTGATATCCCTCCAGCACCAACGGCGCAACAGAGGACTCTGAGGGAGCTAGCAGCTCCAGAATTAACTCAACAACCTCTCTGTATTACTTTCCCTACTGTAGCCGATAATACGACATATGTGCTTAAAACTGGACTGATACATTTATTACTTACTTTCCATGGTCTTTCAGGCAAGGAACCACATAAGCATATGCAGGAGTTCGATGTGGTATGCACAAGTATGAAACCTGCTGGAGTTACTGAGGATCAAATCAAGCTGAGAGCTTTTCCATTTTCACTGAAGGATGCTGCTAGAGATTGGCTCTTCAATCTCCCAGTAGGAAGTGTTACCACTTCGAATGAGATGAAACGCAAGTTCTTGGAAATATTCTATCCAGCGTACAGAGCTGCAACTCTGCGTAAGGAAATATGTGGTATTAAACAGGCATCAGGGGAAAGTCTTTATGAGTACTTGGATAGATTCATTAAATTAATTGTTAGATGCCCACAGCATCAAATCCCTGAACAGCTTTAGATTCAATATTTTTATGAAGGAATAACCTCGATTGACAGGAGAATTATAAATGTTGCTTGTGGAGGTGCCCTGATGAACAAGACACCTCGGGAGGCTTGGGACTTGCTAAATGACATGGCAATGCACTCCCAACAATTCGGGACCTAGAGATATTGTGGCGGTCAATGAAGCAACTGAGGTAAATTCTTCCTTACACCAACAATTGAATGAATTGACTGCTTTTATTCGTAAACTTGCTCTAGGGAATGCACAAGTGAAGGCATGTGGAATATGCACTAGCAATGATCACCCTACTGACGCTTGTCCCACGTTGTCTGAGGAAGTAGAGGTTAATGCAGCTGGATTTGTGCAAAGGAGAAATTATAATCCATTTTCCAACACGTACAACCCGGGATGGAGAGATCATCCCAATCTACGCTATAGAAATCAACAAGCTCCTGCACAACAACCTCCCGGTTTTCGTCCAGCTCCGCAGCCACCACAACCAAGGGCATCCCCACAAGCTCCCTTCCCAGGTAATTCTCTACATGATCTAGTTAAGAATATGGCAGCTAATATGTTGCAGTTTTAGCAGGAAACTAGAACAAGCATCAAGAATTTGGAGGATCAAAGGTCCCAAATGGTGAATGAGGTGAGAGATATGAAACAAAGTGAGAAAGGAAAGTTGCTTGCTCAAACACATTCAAATCCTGGAAATGTCAGTGCGATGACTCTAAGAAGTGGAAAAGAATTAGAAGGTCCAAAGAAGGTCATTTCAAAAGAAAAGGCAGAAGATGAAATTGAAAAAGAAATGGAGCAAGAAGCACAAAAATCAAGTGATGAGGTAAATTTGAATTTACCAGCTACTACAAAGTCTAATATTGCTCCTTTCCTCATAGGTTGGTGAAGCCATCAAAGGGAGACAAGGAAAAGGAAATCATGGAGGTGTTTAAAAAGGTGGAATTGAGCATACCTCTGTTGGATGCAATCAAGCAAATTCCTCGCTACGCAAAGTTCTGAAGGACTTGTGGTCTAACAAGCAGAAATTGAGTGGGGATGAAAAGGTGATAGCAGGAGAAAGTGTATCCGCCATGCTTCAAAAGAAACTTCCACAAAAATGCGGAAATCCTGGTATGTTTGTCATTCCATGTAAGATAGGTAGAATGGAAGTAAAAAGGGCTATGTTAGACTTAGGTGCTACTATTAATGTAATGCCTAGATCTATTTATAACTCTTTAAACATTGGACCTCAAAAAGAAACGGGCATAATTATTTGGAACCTTTCAGATTGCTACTCATTACTTTCAGATTGCTATTGGACCTGAGGACCAAGAGAAGACCACATTCACATGCCCATTTGGAACCTTTGCCTACAGGAAAATGCCATTCGGGCTGTGCAACGCCCCTGCCACCTTTCAAAGGTGCATGGTGAGTATTTTTTCTGATTATGTGGAGAAGGGTATAGAAGTGTTCATGGATGACTTTAGCGTTTATGGGACTGATTCTGACACATGCTTAGATAATTTGGGTTTAATTTTGAAAAGATGCAAAAAAAAAAAAAAACACTAGGTTAGTGTTAAATTGAGAGAAGTGTCAATTCATGGTAGAAGAGTGGATAGTGCTTGGTCATTTAGTGTCATCTAAAGGGATAGTGGTAGATAAGGCCAAGGTTGATATTATTTCTGCTTTACCCTACCCCACTTCGGTGAGGGATGTGCATTCCTTTTTAGGTCATGCAGGATTTTATCGACGGTTCATCAATGATTTCTCCAAGGTGGCTGATCCTCTCTTTAAGTTGCTGCAGAAAGATATCCAATTTGAGTTTGATGACCAGTGCAAGAAGGCTTTTGACAAGATTAAGGATTTGTTGACTTCACCTGTAACACCCCGGTTTTTGGTCACCCAGGTCGGGATGTCACCGCCACATCCCCCTAGTAAGACACGGTTTCTCCGAGCTTACTAAAGAGATGCAAGGCTAGGTATTGCAGTATTTAAAACATTTAAAGCATTCAAAATAGCTCATACAATATAATTCGAAAATAATAATAGCATAGCGCAGCGGAAATATTTAGTTTAGTACAGTATCGCAGCGGAAAATATAAAAAGGGCCGACATGGCCAAAACACGGGTTAAACAGGCCCGTTCATGATATAGTCTAAGTACGAAATTTAAAAGCAAAATAACAATCCCCAAAATCCCATGCATGATTCGTGCTCATACAGGCTCATTCCACATATTCTGTAAAGAAAGGAATAAAAATGGTTTTGGTCAGCAAAGTTTGCTGAGTAAGTTAACACATGCATGATCGTAGGGTTTAAAAGCCATAAGTTTAATAATTTAACAAAAGCATGATAATAACATAATATTTGGTTTCATCTAATCCATATCCAATAGCATAATTTATCTCAGGCTCCATTTAACAACACATACCACATGGTTCAAAATACTAGCCATAATTAAAATAAAGCATTTAAATAATTTAATTTGACAACAATATCATTTAATCTAGTTTAATTTAATTTAGAATCCCCATTACATTCCCGATTTGGTATTTCAAAGTTTCACGATAAAAATCGCGATGTCAACAAGTTTAGCCGGTAGCCCGGCGGCCGCAGCCGTATCAGCCATACCCAGTACCACTCCGGAGCCTCGGGAAACCCATACGGATATTCACGAGAGTGTAGGCTCTGTATTTCGCCGTTTTGGCAATATCACATTTCAAGTATAGCGCGCGGGGTCACCATCGTCTATTACGGCACGAAGTGAATCGTTAGGGGGGACCCTGCAGAGCACTCACCCCTAATTTTAATTTATCAAGTTTGTAAGGGGATTTAGTTTTTAAAATCTGTCTTCCAATGTATTAATTTAGAAACAATATCTCAATTCGTTTCAACCCTAAAGGTTAATTCCATGTTTCAACAAGATTTCAAGATTTCGTTCGGTAAATCACAGTTTGCTCCAAAATTCGTCTAAAATCAGATTTAATTCCAGAAATTCCAAAATTTCATATCTGACTCGGAAACATCAAGATCTACAACTTTCGTGTTTTAACTTTTTCAATCCGAGATACCTAAGTAGGTCAAAATCGCCAATTTCCGCATAACAAGAAATCTGTCCGAGTTTAATACATCACAGTTCAAAGATTTCAAATTCTACCATATCAATTAAACTCCAAATTTAATGAAATTTGACAGGAATCATCTTCAGACATTTATCTACAACTTTCATGTTCGGCCAAAGATCTAAAACAGCCTAGATCCTATCTCAAAAACGTGATCAAGATCATTCCTAAGTTCTGTCCAAGATTTCAAGATCTAGATTCAAACAGTTCGGTTTCAACGGGTTTTCACATATCAAATCAACTCCAAAAATTCCCAAATTTTTACAGTAGCTAGGTCTAAGTCTTAGGAATGTTTTTCGTGTTTTAAGTTTTTCCGTTTGAGTTCGTTTTAAGGGTCGGAAAAATTCACCAAATCTGTTGCGCCGGTAGAAAAACAAAAGTGGACAGATTTATGGTTCTTGTTGAATCTTTTAGGTTTCGAATGTTTTAAAATCTCCCAAAACCATGTAAGGTTAGCTTACAGTGTCTATGAACGTCGGGAATGTCCAATTCGGAGGCGTGGCTTCCAGATCACCGTTTCTCCTCTCCGTTCGTCGGGTTCTACGATCTAGATTCGATACGGGGGTGTAGAAAGAAAAAGGAGATGATTAGGATTCGTTTTCGAATCGTTTATTGAATAAAGATTGGACCGAGACTTACCACGACTATGGAGATCTGTAGAGAAACTCGTCCAACAGCGTTCGTCTTGGTTTCGTGCCTCCGACGACTCCGGATTTAGGGTTTCGAACGTATAGAATGTTGTTGGGTTTTGTAAACTTGTTCGGGGCTCCCAAGGGGCTTATTTATAGAATTCTCAATCCCTAGGGCGTCCACAACCGACCTAAAGGTCTGGAGTCGAGAGATGTTCAACCGAAAGTCGAAAAATCCGTGTTCGGGCGAGAGATTCACGCAACAAACGAATCTGTGAAGTGGCGCGGTCGTGGCGCGCTAAAGCCACTTCACCGCGCGGCCACCGCGCCGACTTCGCCTGGACTTCGGTCCGGGCGGGTCGTGCGATCCGTCGTGCTTTTTCGCCTCTCTTTCGGGTTTCTATCCCTCTATGCTCCCGAATTCCGATTTCCGGGGTATATTCGGGTTCATACTTTCTCTCTAATTTTATTCTCAGTCTAATTGGATGTTTTGGACTCGAATACTCGAGTTCATTAGTGTCGGGTTTTGGTGTACCATTTATCCATCCTTTTTCTGAATTAAATTCCTTTAATTCCTTTTTAAGTAAAAGTCTCATTTCTCATTTCCTTATCTTTGTTTATTTCTTTTATTTGCTGGATTTGTTTATTTATTTATAGTATTTATTTTATTTATTATTTATTTATTTAATTATTGTTTTATTTTATGTTGGAAAATTCTCGGGTATTACAGTCTACCCTCCTTAAGAATCAACTTCGTCCTCGAAGTTGTGTTTCGGCTTTTCTCGTCTCGTGCTAAGGTCTTGTGTTTGTTTTATTATGTTGTGACTGAACTTAGAATTAAAACTTCTAAGCTGCCTACGTACCCGGTAAAGGGATCAAGCCATAACGTAGTTCAAAAGTTTACAAAATTGCACGAAAAATTAGGGGGTATGACATCCTCTCCCCCTTAAGATTGCAGTTATGTCCCCATAACTGTGTCGGTATCGGTTTGGAACAATGTCGGGTATCGTTCCCTCATATCGGATTCTACTTCCCAAGTTGCCGTCTCACTTTCGTGATTTGACCAAAGAACCTTGATCATTTTGATGGTTTTGTTCCTCGTTACTCGTTCCTTAGTATCGAGAATACGCACTGGGACTTCTTCGTAAGTCAAATCTTCATCGAGCTCAATTATCTCCGGTTGAAGTACATGTGTCGGGTCCGGCACATACTTCTTTAGTTGCGAGACATGGAAGACGTTGTGAACTCTATCTAAGTGTGGCAGTAAAGCCAATCGGTAGGCTAGAGTTCCGACTCGTTCTAGAATTTCGTAAGGTCCTATGTATCGAGGACTTAACTTCCCTCGTTTGCCAAAGCGCATCACCCCCTTCATGGGTGATATCTTTAGCATGACCCTATCTCCCACTTGAAATTCTAGGTCTCGTCGTCTCACGTCGGCATAACTCTTTTGACGGTCTTGTGCGGCTTTCATCTTCCCTTGGATCACTTTGATTTGTTGAGCCATGTCTTCGATAAGTTGTGGTCCCACTACCACGGACTTATCGTTTTCTTCCCAGCTCAAAGGGCTTCGGCACTTTCGTCCATACAATGCCTCGAAAGGTGCCATGCCGATACTAGCATGGTAACTATTATTATAGGAAAACTCAATCAAGGGTAAATGAGATTCCCAATTTCCTTTGAACTCCAACACGCATGCTCTCGGCATGTCTTCTAGTGTTTGGATTGTCCTTTCGGTTTGTCCATCCGTCATCGGGTGGAATGCGGTGCTCATTTTGATTTGAGTACCGAGAGCTTTTTGTAACTCCATCCAGAAATGAGAGACAAATCTACTGTCTCTATCGGAAATGATATCATGTGGTACTCCATGGCGTCGTACCACATTATCAATGTAGGCTCGGGCCAGTTGGTCCATAGTCCACGTGTCTTTCATTGGGATAAATATGGCTGTCTTCGTTAGCCTATCCACAATCACCCAAATCTTATTCATGCCTTTAGGTGATCGGGGTAATCCCGAGACAAAGTCCATTGAGATGCTATCCCACTTCCAACTTGGAATCTCTAGTGGTTGCATCAATCCTAAGGGTTTATGTCGCACTGCCTTAACCTTTTGGCAGGTGAGACATCTCGCTACGAAAATTGCCACTTCCTTCTTCATTCCCGGCCACCAATAGATCTTCTTCAGATCCTTGTATAGCTTGTCACCTCCGGGATGTACGGAATATGGCGTGTTGTGCCCTTCCTCCATCAACCTTTGCTTCAACTCGGCACATTTAAGAGGCACACACCATCTACCTTTAAAACGGATGCTTCCATCCTCGTGGACAGCAAATCCTATTGCCTTTCCTTCGGCAATATACCCTTTTATCTTCTCGAGTTTCGGATCGCCCGGTTGAGCGAGTCGAATCTCGTCTAATATTGGAGTTTCTACGACCATGGCATTGACCGTTTCTCTCACTGTGCCAGGATGCACAAGTTCTAACTCCAATCTTGCCAAATCCATGTACAATGCCGGCGGAATTACCAACGCGTTTGTCACGTGTTGGGTTTTCCGACTTAGGGCATCGGCTACCACATTCGCCTTCCCCTCGTGGTACGCTATCTCTAAATCGTAGTCTTTAATAAGTTCCAACCACCTTCGCTGTCTCAAATTCAACTCCTTCTGAGTGAATATATATTTCAAGCTCTTGTGGTCGGTGAACATTCGACACTTCCGCCCATAAAGATAATGTCTCCATATCTTTAGAGCGAAAACGACCGCTGCCAACTCCAGGTCATGTGTCGGATAATTTTCCTCGTGAGGTTTTAGTTGGCGTGATGCATAGGCTACGACTCTCGAGTCTTGCATCAAAACACAACCTAAACCTTCCCTCGAAGCATCGCTATATACTTCGAAGTCACCATTCTCTGATGGTAGTGTTAATACGGGTGTGGTTGTGAGTCATTTCTTCAGCTCTTGAAACGCAATCTCACAAGCTTCGGTCCACTCGTATTTTGCTCCTTTCTTTAGTAGCTGGGTCAAAGGACGTGCAATCCTTGAAAAGTCCTTCACAAATCGTCTATAATATCCGGCTAATCCAAGGAAACTCCTTATTTCTGTTGGACTTTTCGGAGTTGCCCATTCAGTTACGGCAGAGACTTTTGCCGGATCCACTGATACTCCATCAGCGGATACTATGTGTCCGAGAAATGCCACTTCTTTCAGCCAGAAGTCACATTTCGACAGCTTGCCGTATAGCCGATTTCTTCGCAAGATTTCCAACACTTGATGTAAGTGTTTCGCATGCTCCTCCTCGCTCTTCGAGTAGATCAGGATGTCGTCAATGAACACTACGACACACTGGTCTAACAATTCTCGGAACACGTTGTTCATGAGATTCATGAACATGGCCGGAGCATTTGTTAACCCGAAGGATAACACTGTGAACTCGTAATGGCCATATCGCGTTCGAAATGCCGTCTTCGGAATGTCCTTCTCGGCGATCCTCAATTGATGATACCCAGATCGCAAATCGATCTTCGAGAATACTGAAGCTCCCTTCAGTTGATCAAACAGATCCTCTATTCTCGGTAGGGGGTATTTATTCTTAATGGTCACTTGGTTTAGTCCTCGGTAATCTATGCAAAGACGTAGTCCTCCGTCTTTCTTCTTGACAAACAAAACCGGTGCTCCCCAAGGGGACGTACTCGGTCTTATGTAACCTTTTCCCAATAGCTCCTCGAGTTGTTCCTTTAACTCCTTCATTTCCAGTGGTGCCATCCGGTACGGAGCTTTCGAGACAGGCTCTGTCCCCGGAATGAGATCTATCGTGAATTCAAGATCTCTCTCAGGTGGCATGCCCGGAACGTCTTCAGGGAACACGTCCGGGTATTCTCTTACCACTGGTATGCTATCAACCTTGTTCTCTTCCGCCTCAAGGTTGTGCACATAGCACGCATATAGTTCATACCCCTTACGCATCAAGTTACTTAGTTTAAGTGCACTAACGATTTTGTTACTTTTCTTAGGGGGCTGAGAGTAAAAGATAACTCTCTTTCCCCTACTTTTTGACAAGGTGATCTTTTGCTTTTGGCATTCGATCACCGCTTTATACTGGGATAGCCAATCCATCCCCAGTATGATGTCAAAGTCTCTTAAGTTAAATTCTACCAAGTTCGCGAAGAATTCTACGTTCTTTATCACTATAGGAATTCCGTTATATCGTTTAGAGCAAGACACTACTTCTCCAGAAGGCAATTGAATTCCTAAGCTAATTCTCTCGCACTTAGGTAGATCTAACTCAGGCACTATCCTTGATGCAATAATTGAGCAACTAGCTCCAGAATCAAATAGAATTCTAAGGGGTGTATTCAAAACGTGAAATGTACCTGCCATCACTTCTCCTTGCGCAGGCACGTCCGCTTGGTTCACCACGTTCAGCCTCCCCATAGGGCGTCCCTGATTGCCCTGCTGATTTGCATTCGGCGGCTGATTTTGTTGTTGGTTTTGATTCTGCGGGGGCGGAGGTCGTTGGTTCTGGTTCTGGTTTTGCGGCCTATTTTGAGGGGGTCTGTACCCTTGGTTATTCCCGTTTCGCCCGTTTTGGTTTTGAGGCTGTTCTTGCCCCGCGACCAAATCGTCCCTCTTCGTTATGTTCTTGAGCCTAGTTTGACATTCCCGTCGAACGTGACACATTTGACCGCATCGGTAACAAGCGCCTTGTTGCGGGCATCCCCTCGCCAGATGTGGTCGTCCACATCGCGGGCAAGGCGGTACCAGATCTTCTTGATTGAACCTCCTCCCAGTGTTGTTTTGTTGGGGCCTATTCGACCCTCTGCGCTGCTCGTTCCTTCCAGTGTTGTTCTCGTTTCTTGAGTCTCGGCTTCTCTTGTCCTGAGGACCCCTGCTGGACTCCCCACTCACCCTTCTTTTCAGCTGCTGCACGCGTGCTACCGCTACAGCGCGATCGTATACGGCTTGCAAATCGGAGTAGTGTACCCCCGCGATCACTTCGCGCACAGACAGGTTCAGTCCCATCTCGAACTTCTGTGCCTTCTCCGCATCAGTAGGCACTAGCCTTGGTGCGAACCTCACCAGCTCCTTGAAGCGGGTGCAGTATTCCTGCACCGTTTGGCTTCCTTGCTTCAACGACAGGAATTCTTCGTACATGGCAGCTTTGGTACTCAAGGGATAGAATCGATCCCTGAGTAGTTCCATCATCTCCATCCACGAGTAAGGCTCGTCATCTTCAGTCAGTTTGGCTTGCGTTGCTTGCCACCAGTCGTCAGCTTCGCCTCCCAAGTAGTATGAAGCGACATGTACCCTTTCTCCTTCCGGACATTTGACCGCTCCCAGCAGCTTGTCAAAAGTCCGGATCCATTCCTCCAGTTTAGCTGGATCCTCCTCACCAGCGTAGTGGGGTGGCTGGTAAGGATTCACCATCGCCAGGTAGTTAGGGCGAGCTTGGGGCGGAGGTATCGCCGCAGCTTGACCCTGGTTGACTTGCGCGTTTCCGAGCGCAATCAACACTTCCTCTATCGTCCTAAGACGATCGCCCACATTGTTCGGTGCGGGGGCGTCCTGCGCACCTTGGGGTTGTTCCTCATCAGGTTGAATTGGTTCAGTGACGTTTGGTGGTGTTTCAGTAGGTATCTCAGTGGTGGTTTGGGGAGTGGTTTGAGTTCTTCCTCTTCCTCTTCCTCTGGGTGCCATTCTGGTACAAATATGATAGATTAGGGCTGGTGAATTTAGTCTAAGCAATTTCTATGAATGTATATGTGCGTAGTAATTTAGCACGTGGTGCTTTGTTCGAACTAAGAAGCATCGTATGCTTCGGGGTTTTATTTTATTTTGTCTTGTTTTGTTTTGATTTTTTTAAAAAATAAATCGGGCATTTTATTTCCTCAAAAGAAATTTTAGTACAAAAGTAGAAATATTTTTCTAGCAAAACAATGTCTAACAATAGAATCTCTAGTGCCTCATGACGTCTCCCGGTGGGGTAGCAGGATCTTCCTCCGGATCTTCCTCCTCCGAACTCGGCGGTAATAGGTCGTCAAAGATAGTGTTTAAGTCTTGCCCGTGGGCATCGATGTATTCCTTTAGTATTAAGTTTTGTGTAGTGAGGGTTTGAACTTGGCGCTCGAGTTGGTTTATGCGGTGATGATCCGCCTCTCTCAAGTTGCCCATGTGATGTAAATTGGCCTCCAATTGAGCCATACGGTACTTCATTTGCTCTAGGGTTTGGTGGGAATCGAGATGAACGCTCATCATCCTGACCATCAACTGCATCATGTCTTGACTAGCCATCTAGCGCAAGCAAGAGATCTACGTTAATATTCGCCAAGATTCTAAGTTCGAGTTTCCAAGATTCTAAGTTCAAGATTCGCCAAGATGCTAAGTTCAAGTTTCGCCAAGATTCTAAGTTCAAGTTTCGCCAAGATTCTAAGTTCAAGTTTCGCCAAGATTCTAAGTTCAAGTTTCCAAGATGCTAAGTTCATAGCAGAGATGCGACATGCATATGCAAATGATAATTCCCCCCAATAATAATTTAATACACCATATATTTTTCCATGGGTTTTAAAATAAAGAATAAAAATTCCTCCATGGAAATAATACTTTAAAATTTAAAATAATAGTCAAAATATTAATAGTAGTTTAAAAATAATAATGGTTTAAAAGTAATAGTTTAAAAATAGCCGGGCTTTGATACCAACTTGTAACACCCCGGTTTTTGGTCAACCAGGTCGGGATGTCACCGCCACATCCCCCTAGTAAGACACGGTTTCTCCGAGCTTACTAAAGAGATGCAAGGCTAGGTATTGCAGTATTTAAAACATTTAAAGCATTCAAAATAGCCCATACAATATAATTCGAAAATAATAATAGCATAGCGCAGCGGAAATATTTAGTTTAGTACAGTATCGCAGCGGAAAATACAAAAAGGGCCGACATGGCCAAAACACGGGTTAAACAGGCCCGTTCATGATATAGTCTAAGTAAGAAATTTAAAAGCAAAATAACAATCCCCAAAATCCCATGCATGATTCGTGCTCATACAGGCTCATTCCACATATTCTGTAAAGAAAGGAATAAAAATGGTTTTGGTCAGCAAAGTTTGCTGAGTAAGTTAACACATGCATGATCGTAGGGTTTAAAAGCCATAAGTTTAATAATTTAACAAAATCATGATAATAACATAATATTTGGTTTCATCTAATCCATATCCAATAGCATAATTTATCTCAGGCTCCATTTAACAACACATACCACATGGTTCAAAATACTAGCCATAATTAAAATAAAGCATTTAAATAATTTAATTTGACAACAATATCATTTAATCTAGTTTAATTTAATTTAGAATCCCCATTACATTCCCGATTTGGTATTTCAAAGTTTCACGATAAAAATCGCGATGTCAACAAATTTAGCCGGTAGCCCGGCGGCCGCAGCCGTATCAGCCATACCCAGTACCACTCCGGAGCCTCGGGAAACCCATACGGATATTCACGAGAGTGTAGGCTCTGTATTTCGCCGTTTTGGCAATATCACATTTCAAGTATAGCGCGCGGGGTCACCATCGTCCATTACGGCACGAAGTGAATCGTTAGGGGGCACCCTGCAGAGCACTCACCCCTAATTTTAATTTATCAAGTTTGTAAGGGGATTTAGTTTTTAAAATCTGCCTTCCAATGTATTAATTTAGAAACAATATCTCAATTCATTTCAACCCTAAAGGTTAATTCCATATTTCAACAAGATTTCAAGATTTCGTTCGGTAAATCACAGTTTGCTCCAAAATTCGTCTAAAATCAGATTTAATTCCAAAAATTCCAAAATTTCATATCTGACTCGGAAACATCAAGATCTACAACTTTCGTGTTTTAACTTTTTCAATCCGAGATACCTAATAGGTCAAAATCGCCAATTTCCGCATAACAAGAAATCTGTCCGAGTTTAATACATCACAGTTCAAAGATTTCAAATTCTACCATATCAATTAAACTCCAAATTTAATGAAATTTGACAGGGATCATCTTCAGACATTTATCTACAACTTTCATGTTCGGCCAAAGATCTAAAACAGCCTAGATCCTATCTCAAAAACGTGATCAAGATCATTCCTAAGTTCTGTCCAAGATTTCAAGATCTAGATTCAAACAGTTCGGTTTCAACGGGTTTTCACATATCAAATCAACTCCAAAAATTCCCAAATTTTTACAGTAGCTAGGTCTAAGTCTTAGGAACGTTTTTCGTGTTTTACGTTTTTCCGTTTGAGTTCGTTTTAAGGGTCGGAAAAATTCACCAAATCTGTTGCGCCGGTAGAAAAACAAAAGTGGACAGATTTATGGTTCTTGTTGAATCTTTTAGGTTTCGAATGTTTTAAAATCTCCCAAAACCATGTAAGGTTAACTTACAGTGTCTATGAACGTCGGGAATGTCCAATTCGGAGGCGTGGCTTCCAGATCACCGTTTCTCCTCTCCGTTCGTCGGGTTCTACGATCTAGATTCGATACGGGGGTGTAGAAAGAAAAAGGAGATGATTAGGATTCGTTTTCGAATCGTTTATTGAATAAAGATTGGACCGAGACTTACCACGACTATGGAGATCTGTAGAGAAACTCGTCCAACAGCGTTCGTCTTGGTTTCGTGCCTCCGACGACTCCGGATTTAGGGTTTCGAACGTATAGAATGTTGTAGGGTTTTGTAAACTTGTTCGGGGCTCCCAAGGGGCTTATTTATAGAATTCTCAATCCCTAGGTAGTCCACAACCGACCTAAAGGTATGGAGTCGAGAGATGTTCAACCGAAAGTCGAAAAATCCGTGTTCGGGCGAGAGATTCACGCAACAAACGAATCTGTGAAGTGGCGCGGTCGTGGCGCGCTAAAGCCACTTCACCGCGCGGCCACCGCGCCGACTTCGCCTGGACTTCGGTCCGGACGGGTCGTGCGATCCGTCGTGCTTTTTCGCCTCTCTTTCGGGTTTCTATCCCTCTATGCTCCCGAATTCCGATTTCCGGGGTATATTCGGGTTCATACTTTCTCTCTAATTTTATTCTCAGTCTAATTGGATGTTTTGGACTCGAATACTCGAGTTCATTAGTGTCGGGTTTTGGTGTACCATTTATCCATCCTTTTTCTGAATTAAATTCCTTTAATTCCTTTTTAAGTAAAAGTCTCATTTCTCATTTCCTTATCTTTGTTTATTTCTTTTATTTGCTGGATTTGTTTATTTATTTATAGTATTTATTTTATTTATTATTTATTTATTTAATTATTGTTTTATTTTATGTTGGAAAATTCTCGGGTATTACATCACCTCCAATCATTCAGCCGCCAAACTGGGAGCTCCCTTTTGAAATCATGTGTGATGCAAGTGACACCGCAGTGGGAGCTGCGCTTGGACAACGCAATGGAAGGATTCCTTGGGCAATGTATTATGCATCAAAAGCTCTAAATGGAGCCCGATTAAAGTATTCCACCACAGAAAAAGAACTCCTAGCTATTGTATTTGCTCTTGAAAAGTTTCGATCTTATTTATTAGGTACTAAAGTTATCTTTTTTGATAATGCAACCTTGAGGAACCTGATGACAAAGAAAGAGAGCAAATCAAGGCTCGTTCGATGGGTCTTACTCCTACAAGAATTTGATGTGGAGATTCGAGACAAGAAATGCAGTGAGAACCTTGTGGCTGACCACCTTAGTCGACTCCCAACACCTCAAGAGGAATTATCTTTAAGGGAGTATTTTCCAGATGAACAACTACTTGCACTTTCAAGATATCCAATTTGAGTTTTATGACCAGTGCAAGAAGACTTTTGACAAGATTAAGGATATGTTGACTTCACCTCCAATCATTCAGCCGCCAAACTGGGAGCTCCCTTTTGAAATCATGTGTGATGCAAGTGACACCGCAGTGGGAGCTGTGCTTGGACAACGCAATGGAAGGATTCCTTGGGCGATCTATTATGCATCAAAAGCTCTAAATGGAGCCCAATTAAATTATTCCACCATAAAAAAGAACTCCTAGTTGTTGTATTTGCTCTTGAAAAGTTTCGATCTTATTTATTAGGTACTAAAGTTATTGTCTTTTCTGATCATGCAGCCTTGAGGTACCTGATGACAAAGAAAGAGAGCAAACCAAGGCATATTCGATATGTCTTACTCCTACAAGAATTTGATGTGGAGATTCGAGACAAGAAAGGCAGTGAGAACCTTGTGGCTGACCACCTTAGTCGACTCCCAACACCTCAAGAGGAATTATCTTTAAGGGAGTATTTCCTGATGAGCAAATACTTGCACTTTCAAGTATTTCACCTTGGTATGCAGATTTGGTAAACTATTTGGTCACTAAGGAATTTTATGTAGGTTGGGCAAAGGCAAACAAGGACAAGCTTAAGAGTGATGATAGATACTACATATGGGATGATTCGTACCTGTGGAATCGTTGTCAAGATCAAGTGATAAGGCGCTGTGTAAATGAAAGTGAGTATGAGTCAATTCTTAAGTTCTGTCATTCCATAGAATGTGGAGGTCATTTTGATTCCCAAAGAACTGCGAGAAAGGTATTAAAGAGTGGATTTTATTGGCCTACCCTGTCTAAAGATGCATATTTTTTTTTGCAAACATGTGATAGATGTCAAAGGGTATGAAATATAGCTGCTAGAGATCAATGCCCCTAACACCCATGATGTTTGTTAAAATATTTAATGTGTGGGGGATGGATTTTATGGGGCCATTTCCTAATTCTCAGGAATTTTTGTATATCATACTTGTTGTTGACTATGTCTCGAAATGGGTGGAAGCAAAAGCTATTCGAACTAATGATTCAAAGGTTGTTGCATATTTTCTTAAGTCCATTTTCAATCGCTTTGGGATGCCTAGGCGATTGTCAGTGATCAGGGCACTCATTTTTGCAACAAAACCATTTCAGCCTTGTTTCGCAGGTATGGTGTTCTACACAAGGTCTCAACCTCCTACCACCCGCAAACCAATGGGCAAGCTGGAGTTTCCAACAAAGAGATCAAGGGGGTTCTTGAAAAGATGATAAGGCCAGATAGGAAGGATTGGAGCTTAAGGTTGGGGGATGTATTGTGGGCATACCGAACAACATTCAAAACTCCAATAGGAAGTGGAATTTCAACTATCTTTAGCACAATTTAATTTACATCTTGGTGTTATAACTGAATAAGAAATAGGAAGTGAGAATTTTGGAAATTCTGCTTGTGATTTTGTTGAACGCTTTGCTGGCTCTTACAGGAGTTTGTGGAAAGACTTTATTGGTGTAAGAACTGATCTCTTTATCAAAGACATGCCTGCCAAAAAATTGAAAGATCCTGTCCTTCGCTACATTCACCGGTTCATTGCTAACAATATCTCGAGGCATAATGCCACTGCTGGCACCATCACCAAGTCAGAATTTTTCTTTCTTTGGTGCATGGTGAACATAATCTGTGTTAATTTGGGATATTGGTTAGCTATTCAATTTAGCGAAGTGAGAAAAAAAATAGGGATTTAATTGGTGCATGTTCCGTGACTAACCTTGCTTTGAGCTTAGGTCTTATTCCTAGTACTAATTCTTCTGTGGTTGCAGGACTTCATCTCCATCAGTCCGGGCCCTTGGAGCCCCTCGATATGTCCGTTCTCTATCACATGGGCATGGTTACAAAAAGGGAAAACACTTATGCCCTTGTCCCTCAAGAGAAATGACCTTCCCACAGGGCTTCCACGCAATTTGCGCAGGTCTTCCATCTGCTTCATCTGATGAAGAGGAGGCACCATCTTCCTCTCATCAGACTCCTGCTGGACCTGTTACTCATATTCTTATGCATTCTTTGCAGGATAACTTCAATAATTTGAAGCAGGAAAATGCCGCCCTCCATTCCAAAGTAGATGCCTCGCAGCTGGCTCATGATAAGCTTTCGAAGGACAATGGCACACTCAATGGCAAGCTGGATGAAGTTCTGGAAAATGCCGCCCTCCATGCCAAAGTAGATACCTTGCAGCTGGCTCATGATAAACTTTCGAAGGACAATGACACACTCAATGGCAAGCTGGATGAAGCTCTAGAAAAATTAAAGAAATTGGACACCATTGAGGAGCTGTTGCGCACCCTGCCCCAACCTTGAATCAGGCTGCCACCCCACCCATCTCATGGAAGTTCTTTTTCACTCTTTCATTTTATTTCATTTCTTTTTGCAATAGGGACATTGCGATATGTAGGTGTGGGGAAGTAATTAGGTAGCATGTTGACATGTGTATATATATTTTCGTTGCCTTCCCTGCTTGGCATTTTGTATGAGTCCTGGATTAGATCGTGTGTTTTACTGTGTTCCTTTTGACCTTGTCATGCATATTGATGAAATTGAATAATGGGTATGCTTAGTCTTCTATTAATTGACCCTAAGTAAGCTTCCGGGCCTTTTGAGCAAGATATAAAAGATTTTCTACATCATATATGCTCAAAAAAATTTTGTATTGTGTGAACACATGAGTAGCTTGGCATCCTAGAACTTGTGTGAAAATACTTGCTAACTCCACTTTTATTGAGGTTTGATGTGAATAAGATGATAAGGCATTATGTTTAACCTTTTTGGCTTTATTTTTAACCTTCACCCTATATATATCCCTTAGTTACCAATTCTGAGCCTTACAATTCCTTTTCTTTGTTAAACATTAAACCCGAGCCCTTAGCCCCTCATTTTTTTAAAAACTTGTTTGTTTTGAACCCGGAATTGAGGATTAATTCATTGAGCTTGTATATTATTTGTGCTATTTTGATATATTGATGTCATTGAAGCTTTGAGGTAAAACTCGATGCAATGCCCCCCGACAGCCTTTAAACTATAATCCTGTTGGACTGTTAAAGAGCTTGCCTAATTTTTCCTACCGAAAGCGCACGGTATCAAGCTGCAGTATTTATTTTTATTGTCGGGATCGTTCATTACAGAGTTACACGATAGAAGCGTTTTAGTTCTAGAACTCGTTTCTGCTCTTGGTTTAAGGATGGTGTAATGATGATGACTAAGAATTAAATGCTGAACTATAAATGCATAAAACTGTAAACAACAATAAAGAAAGCAATTGAAATGATGCTGGGTGTTATGATTATGTTCATGAGTTTAAGATAGTGCGGACCAAAACAAATAAACGAAATAAGAGTATGATGAGAATATCGTACTTCAATGGTTAAAAACATAATGAAAGTTCATCGAGATAGAAAAATCCTCTATGCAACTTAATCAAATCTTCATGTCTTAAATCACTTCCCAAGACAGGTACTTGTGATTCAGTGTCATGACAATCTAAGCACTGAAATCATGGGATACTGTCATCACAGGATGATCGGTCAGACTCATTCTGTAGTAAAAGCTTTTAGAACTGTCACTTAATCTATTTCTTTTGGACTCAGATTAAGCCTTTGACAACTCAAGGTCACATCTAAATCATCTTATATTCATCTGAACTTGAAGTTGTTCTTTTTATTACTCTGAATCAAACTGGTCTCATGACCCTATATTTGATGTCCTCTACAAGAAGTGAAAAAGCAAGTATTTAAATCTATCATCCAATGGTTTCATAAGACTTGACTCCTCAGAGTAATTCCTTCAAGTAGTTATAAGAAGTAATAGTCCTGTAAGTCTATCAAGATGAAATTGCTATTCAAAATCCTTGACTTATCCAGACCACTCAGATTCATATAGATGCTTTAGCTTGAGAAATCTCTGTAAACAATTCCAAATACCCATGGCTTGACTCAGGATTAATAAGACTGTAGAAAGAATATTCAATCTCCTACCCATAGCATATAGTGGAAACTATAAAGCTATGAACCCTGGAAATTAATCTTCTTAAAACTCCACTAATTATTGGGACAAAAGATGGTTTTTGAAACACCTTTCCCTTTTAAACGACATGTACTAAATGCCCAACTAAAGAACAAGTTTGTTCTTCATTACCCTGAGTAAATAATGATTGAGAAAACTTATATCATCATCTTCCTCAATGTACTAATGAAAATATTAACATGAATTACAAATATGAATTATGAGTCTGTATTTGTGAAGTAAGATTACTCATCATAAACTAGAAAATATCCCAAAATATCATATATATATATAGGTAGTATTATATGTATAAGGAAACGATGAGGGTTCTGAGTCCTCTTAATCAAAATGCTAGAGTGTTTCCAAAATATAAACTGGAAACTAGACAGAATTAGGAAATCACTTTCCTATGAAAAAGATTTGAGAAATAATTCTGCAAAATAAATGTCCAAGATAGCTCGCAGTAACTACCTTGGGTTTCAAACTATGAACATTCTAATTTTCCGCACGCTATGTCTGTACAGCATGGAGGGAGTTATTGTTCAAAAAATGTTCCTTAGATTTTGTTTATACAAAGAACTGAATGCCTCGCAGTAATATCTGTAAGAATGCGGCGAGGGATCCAATTCCTACTTATAGAATAGGGGTTATATATGTATAAGAAATGAGTAGTTGATGTCCCAAGAAATGGGAATCAATTCTGTTACTATTATGAGTTGGTTCTCTCGCTTTGTCAAAATGACATCGCGAGAGTGTTGAAGTAGCCTTTTCTGAAACAAAGTTGTCTGAATAATTCCTCGCGTCATCTTTTAGGATGAAGCCTGGTTTTATTCTTATGTGAAGTAAATGATCAAGTCCTATAACTATCATAACTACCTTCTGGAACTTTTATTCAGAAAATAATGAAAACAGAACCTTTCACATCCAAATTCGAGAATTTAAAGTTGTTAATTCTTAAAGATTATCATGTGATGATTAACACTACATGGGTCCTTAGGAACCTTTTAGAGTTCTGAACATTAATTTATGTGGATTTCTTCCAAATTTGTGATCGAGGTATAATATCAACAGAAAATCGAATGAATTCATAATTCTATAAGTTTCATACCTAACTCGGTTACAATATCCAGACTTCTTGCGCAATTAGAACAAACAAATTACAAATGAAAGTATCACAATCTCGAGAATCAAATTATCGATATGATGCAAATTTCAAAAAGTGAATATTGTATTCGAGGTTTATACTTCTCTGAAACAGAATCGAAAAACATCAGATTTCTAATAAACCTTTGAAAATTGTAACCAGAAAGATAAGAAATGCACGATTTGATAACTGATCATTCTTCGTGTATCTTGAATAACAAAGAATTAAAAACGAATACACCTGAAATCTGATTGCAATCAGTATAATGTGAATTTGAACGAAGAAGTCGGAAACTAGATGGTGATCGTCGTAATGGCTGAATAAAGCATTCGAAAGCAATTCTTCTTCCAGGGTATCCTCAAACTAATCTACTAAAATATTCTGAAGAAAATCTACTGCGAAATTGAATTACAAATCTGAAGAACTTGAAGTAAATTGCAGTGAAAAGTAAACCCTAGCTAACCTACCTACTGAATTCTAAAAGTGAACTGGAGAGTAAAAATAAGCTATTCTCTTCAATCTCCCGCTACTTGAGCTGATCCCCCAAGGGTCTTATTTATAGATGAGCGTTGTAACTGCTTCAGCCTTGGATGGTAACCGCTCGCATCAGAATAGCTCTCCTCTCGCTTTGTCCAGTTCCTTCAAAGCGAGAGCCAAAAATGTAATTGTCTTTCTTGACAAGGCGAGATCTCATAGTCTCTTCAAACAGTTTGCTTCTCGCCATAATATCTAAGGCTTCCTGTCTTGCACAAACTTCCTTTCCTCGCGATGTCAAACAATCATCGCGTGGACTTCAGCTTCTGAACATTTTTCCTTAGATCTTTCCTGATTTCGCATTTAAGTCCTTGCACTTCCTCGCTGTGTCTTTTTCCATCTCCCACTGCTTTTCAACTTAACTTCCTGCTGAATGACAAAGCGTGAGTCAGTTCAAATAAAAACATAGCGTGCGAGACTTGCAATGAAAACTTAGAATTTCAAGCCATTTTCAATGTAATTCCAACTTCTTCACAATCTTGGTTCTTCTTCCATCTTTTCTCATCTTCCATGATTATTCATTAAAAACTAATGGAATTAAGAACAAAAGATCATCATTAAGACACTAAATTGGACGCAAATGACAGTCATAAAAGACTGTCATCAGTCATTCTTGAAGAAAGTGTGGAAGATGTCATGTTTAAGATTGGAAAATATTTTGTGGTCTATATGGGTTGAGGTTTGTCATTGTTGAGATTTTGTTGTCGATCTGTTCTGCCCCCTCTCTCTAAAAAAAAGGCCTGTATCAAAAAAAGAAAAAGAAAAAAGGGCAGTGGACGTAAGTAGCTTGGCATGTGTTCCTCTGACCTGAGTGTCATGAACACAGAGTTGAAGTTCCGTCTGCAATTTTCAGATGTTGGAATTCCTCTAATAAACGTGTCAAGCTATTGAAAGCCACGGGAAAAAAAAAGAAGAAGAGAAGGTTAGAAAAAAAAAGGGGGGGGGGGGGGGTTTGAAGTCTTGAGTGTTGGTTTTGCTTGTGTCACTTGTTCTAGTATTTTATTGTTGGATGTTTTGAGTGATGGCAACAAGATTGATGTTTAGCTTATGAGCACTGGGTTTTATTGTGTACAAGTATCTTTGAGTTGATCCTCGATTCCTTAGTCTTTGTATTCTTTTTACTACCCCTAGTCAATGCCCCGTTACAACCCTTTTAAATACCTTGGATTATGAGCATTTAACTCTTGATGAAGGGTGGAGTAAATTTGATTAGCATGCAAGCCTATGAGATTTGTCACTATTTATGTGCATTGAGGGAAATATCCTATACACTTGAGGGTGAGTGTACACTTAAATACATTCCCATTTGGTGAGAATAGTTGATTTTGCATACTTAGGATTCGATGGAGTCGATGGCATGGTGGAGGAATTTGGGAACTTGTGGATGCTTACTTCTTTCTTTTTGGGCACATGATCAGGGGCAAGCATGAGATAGGTGTGGGGGAGTTGATATTGACATATTTTGTGAATATTTTGCTATGATTTTGATGCAATTTTTTGGGTGTTAATTGAGTAAATATGCTTCTGATGACAATTTTTGATTGATGTGTAGATTTGTTGAAAGAAAGCATAATCATGAAGAATTCTTGGAATGGATGGCAGCAGCATAGGTTTTCCTTGGGCGTGACCACGCCTAGTGGCTGTGTGGAGTTTTGAAGCACTAGGGCCCACCTGTGACTCTTTACTAATTGCAAAATGAACCTTGGGGTTGAATTGAAGTTTCTGAAAATTGGGGTATTAAATCAAAAAGAGTTCATATCAGGTTTAGAAGAGAAAGAACGGTGAAGGAGATTGAAGAAAAGAATGAGTCAAAGAGAGGTAGAGAACGTGGGTTCGATGATGGGCCAATTTTTCGGGCAATTAAAGAAAAGAAAAGAGCAGCATCCAATGAGGAAAGAAGATACTAGATTTCATATTTCAGAATTGGATTTCACTTCCAAGAACCGTTTCAGAGCAGACCATTCGAATGAGGTTTTCTTTCTTCTCTTTTCATCTTGAATCGAGGAAGAAGAAGACATCACTCCAGCACAAGCGTTCATACGTGTTTTGGGGCAGCACTTTGAGTGGAAATTGGAGCCCTCTTCCAGACGAATTTGGGAGTCTTCAGGGGCGCCAAAATCCAATCTTTCTTGGGTGATTTTTCTGTTTGATTCCTGTAATTGATTGACATGTTTAGCTTTGTGGATTTGGCTATGTTTTCTATGGATTGTAAGTAGATTTCCTATCTAGTTTGGGTTTTGAATTTGTGTTGGAATATGGATTTGGGATATTAATTTTGAACTCAATGTATCGCTTAATTGAATTGAGAATTTTTTAATTCCTAAATTTTTCGTGTTCTAGATTGCTTAATTGATATTAGCGGCCGCGTGTTGATTGAGTAATTTATTGCTAGATTGAAAAGTGCATCCGTAATTGTGTATTTTTCCAGTCAAGTAGCAAGTTAGAGGAAGAATACTCTAGTGAGGGATTAAAATTGATGTTGGACACTGCCTCGTAGGATTAGTGTTGAATCGAATTGGGTTTTTCTTGTTCTAAATGCTGTCAAGTCATGTTTATGCTATGGTCGTACCTAGCATTCACACTTGATTAGGGGAATGGCTTATGGTCGTACCTAGGCCATCGAATAAGTATGGAAATTGGTTGGGAACGCTTGTAGACCAATTTTAACCAATTTAGTCAATTTACCAATTAAGCGAAATGTATGTCAATGATCAATTCCCATATCCTGCACATAATTCATGCTTAAACTAGAGTTCTAAATATTCTTGAAAGTTCTCACTTGTTACCTTGCATTTGTTTTGTTCTTATTTGGTTTTGATTTCTTTTTAGTAGTTTAGCTATAATCAAAATTCCCTCCCCCATGTTTATAGATATAAATATAATTTATAATTAACCAAGTGATTGAATTGAATTCTTTGAGCATTTTCTGTGGAGACGACCCTACTCACTATATATTACATTTATTTGTATTTTTTTTGTGACGTGGGATTAACATTTATTTTGCAGATTTGCGATGAGCGTGCATTTCTCCACCCCTAGTGCTTATGAACGTTTTTTTTTCCTGCCCAAACAAAAGTATCTTTTGAATTTTTGTGAATATAATTTCATTCATATATAAAGTAAAATTATCTAAATGCAATTCAATTATGACATATATATACATACATTTCAATAATGGACCGATTCAAAACCAAAATTTGATAATGAAATTAACTCACCACCAATCATGATGGGCTCCACTGATTGTATTGAATTCCTGTATTATGCTCTTTCCAAAATAACACAATTGTGAACTTAAAGAAGAAGTAGAAAACGAATTAAGATGAATATTATGAAAAGTTAGGCATAAATATATATAAATATATCTAAAATATACTCCCTCCGTCCCAGCCAAGATGTCTGGTTTGACTTTTTGGTACTGTTTATTGTTTAACTTTGATTCAATATTATTCTGAGTATTTTTGAGAAAAAATAATCGAGTTGGATCTTGTTAGAATCGTATAATCATGTAGTTTTATAATATATATTTTACATAATTTTTTGTTGTATATATTTTGAGATTTTAGCGATTGAAAAAGTGCATTGGATTGTGTGTAGAAATGAAACAAGACATCTTAAATGGGACAGAGTGAGTATATATGCAAGACCAGTGATGAACAGTACTTTTTGGTGTAACAGTAATCATTCCCTTGATCTGCCTATTTTACCCTTTGTAGTTCTTCAATTTCACATTCGATATTTTACTTTTTCACATGTGCTGCTTCTACTCCGCCCCTTACCTCCACCGCCTCCCAAAAATCTATTGTACCTCGCATCGTCGTCGTGGTGCGAAAGACGCGTTGGAGCCCGCCGTCCGGTCGCCGCCGTTGGAATCCGCCCTATTGTCGTCTATTTACCCGAAAAACGCGTTAAAAGGTCCAAATTCTGATTTAGGGTTCGCAAAGACGCCCCCAATCCCATCTCCAAATTCCGTCCCGCTCCTCAACTTCGCCGCCTCTCCAGAAGCTTTGTTCAACTGGTATTTCCAACAACATTGACGTGCAACTGGGCTTTCCAACAAGAGCTACTGCTCTGCTCCGAAGGCGCGATCTGCCGCCGCTTCTTCGCCTCTGCCTCTTCTTCTTCGCCCCTCTGTCGCGTCTTCCTCCCAATCGAAGGTGTGCACTTTTTATTGTCCGCATTCTCTTTTGTTGTTTATTTTTTGTATGATGTCAATTTTGGGGGATTTCGCATCGTGCTGCTGTTTTTACTTACTACGGGTGGAATTTCGAATTCTGGCTTCTGCGGACTGTTGTTAATTGGATTTGTGATGGATTTGTGTATTTACAATTCTGGAACTGTTTCTGGGGTTTAAAAAGGGATCTCACATTTTCCATCCCGAAATTTTAATGCTTGCTTTGGGTTATTTAATCCGCTGTTCAGGTTGGAGTCATTTGGTATATGTTGTGTTAATTTCGTTCTTGTTGGATCTCCAAATTCTCTTTTCTACTTGTTAATGGGAGTGCCATTTTCTTTTCGTGCAAATTAAATACTTTAAACTTCAGTTTGTTTCCGGGTTGATATTGTTTCTGAAGGGGAATGACATTTTTTAGTGTTTGCTTTTAGTGCTTGAAACTAGCTCGTCTATTTTTTTACGAAACTCAAAGCTAAATGGCAACAGGAAATAATATAGATAAAATATAGTTGTTCCGAATGAGTTATATCCCTATGTTGAATGAATGCTTTTGCTTAGTTTTTGTTGTCATTGTTAAGAATTGTTGGACTTATAATTATGAATCACTCAAGGGAATTAGCTGTTCAAACTTTTATTCTATTGAAACTCCAAATTTTGAATGTTCTCAACTTCAGTTTTGATTTTTGTCAGTTCCATTTAAGGATGTTTATGCGAAAATGGATATGAGATCTAGAATTTACTGTTGTGTTCGGTTGGATGAGTTCAATGTGCGATTTGTGCTGCAATATTTGTGCAATAAATTGCTGCAATCTTGTACGATTTTTTGAATGGAAAACTGTTTTACGATTTTCAATTTGTAAATTATTACGGGTAGCATGCCTCTGGAAACTGATATAAAGTGTGGTATTTTCTTTGTTTGCAAGTGAAGCAGTCTGCAAGATTAGAAAAGGAACTTGCAGATTCCAAGAGTTCAAAGTGATTATAAGTGTCTGATTTATTTATTTATCCACGCTCATTGAAGGAGCCTTGTTAGCTTTGTTTGCATTGTTCCTTGCATTTAAACCATTGATTTGTTGTTTCACTGATGAATCTATGATATATATGATTCCTTTTTAGTGGTTTTGTGCAGTCCAATCCAGTTCTTGAAGCTTTTGGAAAAGCGAAAACAGCCAGAACCAACAATTCAAGGTATAGTCTCAGCTACTTATAACAAAAGTGTTTGATGGAAATAAATGATTGTGTCGAATTTCTAATGATTCTGTTATCATGCAATCGTTTTGCTAAGTTCGTTGAAATTCAATATGAATCAGCATATATGAATTTGTGGCAAAAACTTGAATGTGTTAACTGGAAAATAGTGGCTGGACTCCCAAAATAGTTGAAAGATGAAAAGGGTTATACACTCAACAAGTTGACACTTTTTACCATATGAACTTTTTCATTTATTTGATTGGATATTAGTGAAAGCAGTGCATTATTTCGTTAGAGAACCACCATAAAATAATGGAACATGCGCACCATTTAACAATACTTTAGATGTCTGATATGTTATCAAAATATGGAGTTCAGAAGAAGTCATTAATTTTCCCTTTGATGTGATTAATACAACAAAGTTATCAAGTAAGGAATGACAACCAACCAGTTGGCTCTTGACAAGAAAAGGCAATACTTCGAGCCTCAAACTTCAGAATTTTTCTTTCTGATTTAAGACTACTGATAAAGAATTGGGGAAGTCGGTCATATTATGTTTCTTGCCGACCGTTATATGATTTTCGCCGTTGTCAGCCCTCCACCGGCACCAGGCTCCGGTAAGTTTCTTTTTCGTTAGCCATTGAAATTGTGAATTCGATTTTCTTGGCTGTAATTTTGTTCCACTTCCCTTTCTCCCAAAATTTATTTTTGTTGATTCTGCTTTAGAAATTTGTGGCTTTTCTTGGGTTTGTATCTAAATTTTAAGATTGATCGGTCTAGGGATTCATTTACTGTCCGATTTTCTTCTCCTATATTACAGTCAAGATCTTTATTTCTTCATCATCAATTTTAACTCAATGGCAGGCACTTAGAACAAGTGAAATGAATAATCAAGTGAACAAGTGAACTGACTTAGTGGTTTCACTTCTAGGAACAAGTGAACTGACTTAGAACAGTTTCTTTGGGAGAAACAAGTGATGTCATTCTGGTTGATTCTTGATTGTGGGCATCTTTTGCTTTTGTATTTGGCAAGAAATGATTAAATTATAATATATTTATTTATTTCTTTGCTTTTGTTAAAGGGCTGAAGAATTAGTGGAGGAAAATAGTTAATCAATTACCTTTCAGGCCAATGCAGGAGAAAGATAGCTCCTATCAGTTATCATGAAATGAATGAAGGTAGTTCCTTACAAACTCAGATCCACTTTTGCCAAATGTGTTGTCAACTTTTCAACATCTGGTTTTTTCTCTTTAACCTGTAAGTTGGATTCAACATTAGAAGTAAGAACGCATGGCATGTGGTCAGCATAATTTGGGGTATTGACATGTTTAAACTAAATAAGTGATAACATAATAAAATAGTATGAAATAAGTAGCATACAAAACAGAATTTAAAAGAGGATGAAGTGAGAACAGTGTCATATGATTATGTAGAGCAGCATGTAGGGAACAGAGAAACTATCTATATAATAAATCCTGAATACTTTTTGCCATGTGCAGACTATATTGTCCTTTCCAAAATAACTCAATCTTTTTAAGTTTAAGGGTTAATCAGTAATTATACCATCATTTTATAGATCAACGGACCTAAAAAAGACACATCAGTGCTGATTAATCATCAAGATACACCTCAGCGCTGATTAATTCTATGTATGACATGTCATCAACTTTTAGTACTATATTTAGATCATAAATCTATAAATATATATTATAAACAAATCTTTCAAAAACTTTTCTATATATTTTCAAAAGATATAAATTATAAACAAATTATAATATATTTTATTATTAATAAATATTTAATCAAATCTATATATTATAAATTCTTTAATTGAATATATATATCCAATATATATTATATTAGTTGTATTAAATTTGAGCTTAAAGTATTTTTATTTTTTATTTGCTAGGTACAACCTATATTATGGAACCATATTTTTATTGTGCTGCATATATTAACCTTTTAAGTTATAATTAATCTCTTTATAAAAATTATATATTATGGATTCAAACAGTAATTTTATTTTAAAGATATGCGTATCGATTATAAAATACATAACAAAGATCTAGAAAATAAAATCACATCATCCTAAAATTATTAAAAATTCATGACCGTGTGATTGCAAATATATTCTTCTCCACCATTTGTTTTATGTACACAAAATCAATATGATGATAATTTATCGTTTATATATTTTTATTAGCATTAATCTATCCACATATTATATTATTAATATTGATATCATATCGTATTATATTTCCATATTTATATTGTTATATACAATCAACATACTTTTTACCAGTTTTGCAAAAAAAAAAAACATACTTTTTTATTGGTGATTAAGAGTGGGTTACAAAGTCTAAAGTTTTAATATATTTAATCATTTTAATTATACATATAGTAATATTTATAATTAGGAGAGGTGGTAATCTTAATGAAGTCTTTTTTTATTAATATTTTCTTTTTATGAAAATTTGAATTCATGCTTTGGTATGTATTATAAAAAAAATTGAAAATTTGGTTCTTCTATCATTATTTATTTGGAAAAAAACGATAATAGAAATTATATTTTATAAATTTTTTTTTTTCATAAATATACTAAAATTATATCATCTATTAATTTGAATTAATTGAGTTAATATTAGTTTATATTAAAAAAAATTAATACCAGTACACGGAACCCATGCGCGGAGCGCGGGAGAAAAATCTAGTATTAAGAAAAGTTCAGTGTGAAGGTTATGCAAAGTCATGTTTGTTGGTACACGTAGGAGCTTGAGGAAACAAATTAATAGGTGTGATATTACAGGCTTATTTCATCGCTATCCAGATTTTGGCTTCCGCCATGCAGGTTTGTCGCTTCAAATAGGTAGTCTGTATGGGCCTGACCAAAATTGTGTAAAACGATCTTGAATTCCCATGTCTGGCCTTGATAGAAACAAATTCGAATAATAGAATAGAAAAGAAAATTCTCCAAACGGGAGAACCCGCTGGTCAGCCTTAGGCTCAAATCTCCAATAAACTTCTCAATAATATCTCAAATCCCTAATACAACCCTTTAAATACTAGCATAACAAAACCCTAATAACAAATAATAGCTACTAGTAAACCCTAATAAACACAAGCCCATAATTAGGCCTAAGCCCAATTTCTTGCTTCCTAACAATTCCTCCCTCCTTCGAAACAACCTTGTCCTCAAGGTTGAAATCTTCATCTTTCCCTCCTCTTGCATTGGTTCCGTTAGATGGTCTTGCTCCCTGGTTTCCTGAAATTCCGCTTCGCGAAAGTCTAAGACCTCATTCTCCTCTTCAATTAACACTCTCAACTGCTTCAACGAGCAATCATAGCGTGGGTTGTATGGTTGCTTACACTGAAAACATAATCCCTTTGTTCGTAAATCAACATAATCTTGTGGAGATAGACGAGTGAAACGAGAACAATCTGTAGACTGCCCGAATGCTTCCGAGCGTGTTGGTGTTGTGGGTGGTCGGTTAGATGGCCTAGGGAGAGCGCCCGTGGCAACCCCTTGGCCGTTGCCCTGTGTTGCTCCAGAAGTGGTGAAATTGGGCAAAGACAAAGTTCCTGTCTGTGGTGCAAAAACGATGAAATTCTGATACGGACAACCTCCGGTAGCCACTTCCAAATTATCCTCTGATCTATTGTCAACCAGCTTCCGAATCGCTCGCGACAACTCCGCTAGCATAGCCGTGATATCTGTCAACTGCGCATTCACAACCACCAATTGTGCCTTCATCTCTGCCTGATCAGATTCCAGACGATCCAATCTTTCCGTGATTGAACGCATCAAGATACAGGGTATAGGGAGATCCGGCAGGTCGGACCAAATTGATAGAAATAAATTCAAATAATAGAATAGAAAAGAAAATTCTCCAAACGGGAGAACCCGCTGGCCAGCCTTAGGCTCAAATCTCCAATAAACTTCTCAATAATATCTCAAATCCCTAATACAACCCTTTAAATACTAGCATAACAAAACCCTAATAACAAATAATAGCTACTAGTAAACCCTAATAAACACAAGCCCATAATTGGGCCTAAGCCCAATTTCTTGCTTCCTAACAGGCCTAGTGACATTTTGCTGTCAGCGAAGAACTGGTGCGAACCAATGACCATTTTTAATGAGTCACTGCACCCTTGACGCTTCTCATTGGTATATCTTTGTTGTAATTCATAGGTATCAGGATCATTTGCACGCTTGATGTAAACTATGTTTCTGCAAGAACCTTGATTCTGAAACTATGAAAGAGGGTGTGATTGGAGTGAAGTCTGTCTAGGGAGGGCAATTTTTACTATTTGATTGCATTACTTGTACTAGGAGTCCTGAGTATAAATAGTGGTTTCGGCAGCTACTTTGGAATTAATCTTTTGTCAAGTGGAAATAAATCTACTTTAGGCTTGTGCTGGGAATTATCCCTCTTTCTTTCTTGTTTGTTTGCTTTTTATTTCTTTCTTGAACTCACTATGTATCAGGTTGAATGAGACAAATATACTGGTTTTTGGTCAGTTTCTTTCTTTTTGTTTTGCACTGAGATTCCCGACCGTTTTATCTTGTGACCAATCTTTCTGCGCTGCTATAATATTTGCTTAACTGCTATAGTTTGTGCTCAGGCTTGCTTTTCTTTGTCTTTTTTCTACCTTCAGATCCATACCTTCTTTCATATCCTCAGTGCCGTGCATTCAATTGGTTCTTTACCATACTTCTTACTGTTTTGTGGTGTTGATATTTTATATTCACGTAGATGCTGGATTATGAATAATGAATATATAATTCAAATTTGTTTTATTTATTGCAGTAAGTCCACTGGCAGTGATGAGCTACTTTCATATCAGCCATTGATTGATGGATCCTGATAATAAGAAGTTTGGAAGAGGTAGAAGCTAGACTTTAAAAGGTGAAACTGCTGATTTGTAATGTTCCTAATTTTCAGTTTTCCTATTTTCATGAATTAAGGTGTAAATACCATGAAGGCATTAACCAAGTTATATAATTTGCTGATTAATCTGCCAACATTAATGATTCTGATTGGTGAAGAGAATGATTCTGATTGGCGAACAGAATAACCAATTTTTTCAAATTGTTTATGGTCTTCGGATGGACTTGTTGGAAGAATCAATCCCTTACTGTACTACTGTACTATTGGCAGACAGTTTAAGGTTATAATTTGGTGAGGTCTTAGGTTAGTGTTAAGCCTTCATGGTTTAGGTTTAGATTTGTAATGTTCCTAATTTTCATTTTTCTGTTTTCATGAATTAAGGTGTAAATACCATGAAGGCATTAACCAAGTTATATAATTTGCTGATTAATCTGCCAACATTAATGATTCTGATTGGTGAACAGAATGATTCTGATTGGCGAACAGAATAACCAATCTTTTCAAATTGTTTATGGTCTTCGGATGGACTTGTTGGAAGAATCAGTCCCTTACTTTACTACTGTACTATTGGCAGACAGTTTAAGGTTACAATTTGGTGAGGTCTTAGGTTAGTGTTAGGCCTTCATGGTTTAGGTTTAGATTTTGTGCGTCAGAATTCTATTATTAGCGGCTTTTTTAATTGCCCTCTACATTGACATTGGTAATATTATTTGTAAATTTTACAAATACATGATTATGATTGGTATTTGGGACATTTTTTTTAGAATTTTGTTTCAAACATTTGCAAATGTTGCTATATTTGTAGTTACATTATATGAAGAATACGAAGATGAGTCTCAAAAGTATACGAATAAGCCAACAGCTTGAAGATGCAAGCCCCGCTGAATCCAGCAGCCGTCAAGCGCGTAGCGCTCGCCGACGTTCTCAGGCAACAGAAAGGCAGAAAGAAATGCAGCCCAATGAATTAACTACACCTCACCCTAATAGCAGGATTCACCGTTCTTCTCAAAGACCTGAACAAGAGGTATAAACATTTACTTCATATTTTGTTTACATCTGGATAATTCTTTTTGTTGTTGTTTTTAGATTTTTTTTTTTTTAATAATCTTTACTTTTTAAATGCATTTGTTGGCAGGATGCATGTCTGGTCCAACCCAATTCTCTACAGCGACGTCGAGCTGCTCGTGTGGCTCGTGCAGCAGCACACCGAAGTCCGCAGGAACTAGAAATGCAAGAAAATGACCACTCAAATACATTCCAGCAACACACACATGGTCGTCGTGGTATAAGGCATGAACCCCAGGTACGTAGAAATACTTTTAACAATTCACCTTGGGCTCCGCCCTCCCCTACAATCTGTACACACTGTGCTGCATTAATTTTTGTCGGCGAGTCTCGAGGCTTTTGCTGTGCTTTTGGAACTTTCACTTTACCACCCCTTGTGGCGCATCCCATTCTCCACGATCTTTTCTTAGGTCGCCATCCACTATCAGATCATTTCCTCACATATGTCCGCAAATACAACAATTCATTCTCTTTTTCAACTTTGGGTGTCAATTCTGATGTCGCTTTGCAGCGTAACGAGCATAATGTGTATGTATTCCGTGTAAATGGGATGATGCATCACTTTATTAATTCTCTATTCCCATCGGCAGACAAACCTAGGAATCTCCAACTTTATTTCCACGATGCTGGAATTGAGCTCGAAAGACGTGTGCATAACTTTCCAAAGCTGAACAAAGATCTTGTTGCTTTACTAATAAGTATTACATCAACAAATCCCTATGCACGATTCTTTCGACAACTTCATGCCATTCCATGCCTAAATGAATATAAAATCTACCTAAAAACATCTAACCGAGTCTATAATCTTCCAACTGTTGATGATATTTCTGTGATATGGCAAGATGGACAATCAAGTGATGCTGATTTAACTCGAGATATACAAGTGTATCCATTCGATGGTATGCCCAAAAAAGTCTCCTACTACTCTTTTGCGTATGATCCTGTTCAATACCCTTTAATCCATGCATACGGACAGCCCGGGTGGCAGCCTGACATGATTAAGAACAAACGCAGTAAGCATGGTGCTGTTGAAACTGAAACTGCAGAGCAATTCTTTTCAACACTAAATGAACCATCTCCAAGCCAACCACCGCAAAAACAAAGGCGGATGGATAAAGGCCATGTGTCCATCCGTGAGTACTATTCTTATCGTCTTCAAATTCGCCTTTCTTCTCCTGGCATCTTGCTAAACACTGGCCGCTTATTCCAGCAATATGTAGTTGACCAATATATCAAAATAGAAACCCAACGTCTTGACTTTTATAGATCGAACAAAATAAAAAAAAAAACAAAGAATTGAAACCCTTCAGGGAATACAAGATGCTTTTCACTTGCAAGGATTGGATGATCTTAATCAAATTGGAAAACTAATCGTTTTACCTTCTTCGTTTATCGGTGGTCCTCGTGATATGCACCGGCGTTACATGGATGCTATGGCTCTTGTTCAAAAGTTTGGGAAACCCGACTTTTTCATTACAATAACATGTAATCCACAGTGGATTGAAATTACACATTACCTTTCTGAAAATGATAATTGTACTAATATGCCCGACCTTACTGCACGAATCTTCCGCATGAAACTTGCTGAGCTTAAACATGAGCTTTTAGATGCAAATCTCTTAGGCCGTGTTCGTGCCTACTCATATGTGGTTGAGTTTCAAAAAAGAGGCCTACCGCATGTACATATGTTATTAATCATGCAAACTGAAGATAAAATGGATGATCCTTCCCAATATGATAATTTCATTTCTGCTGAACTCTCTGATCCTATTACAAATATGTACTTGCACGAGCTTGTTGCAAAACATGTTGCATGGCCCTTGTGGAACAGACAATCCAAACAATGTATGTATGTGCAATGGAAAATGTAAAAATTATTACCCTAAAGATTTCAATGATCTTACAACACATGCTTCCAATGGCTATCCGTTATATCGCAGGCGAAATAATGGGTCTGTTCTGTTTTCACGAAACCGTTTGCTAGATAATAGATGGATTGTGCCGTACAATCCATACTTGCTAGCAAAGTTTGATTGCCATATCAATGTTGAAATTTGTTCTACTATTAAATTAGTCAAGTATTTGTATAAATATGTATACAAAGGTCATGACCGTATTGCATTCTCAGTGCGTGGTTCCAATGAGGCACATCAGATTGATGAAATAACGACATTTCAAACAGGCCGGTGGGTTGCCCCTCCAGAGGTAGCTTGGCGTATTTTCTCATTTCTCATGAATGAAATGCGACCTCCTGTTATAGCACTGCAGCTACACTTACCCAATTATCAGTATACGAGTTTTTCTGCAAGTGCTCCGATTGAATCAGTTGTTGACAACACAGAAGCACATCGTACGATGCTTACGCAGTTCTTTCACATGAATAGCCACGATAGTTTTGCTAAAGAGAAAAATCTTCTATATAAAGATTTTCCTGAACATTTTGTACGGAATTCAAAAAATAAAGTCTGGCATCAAAGAAAGTGTGGAACTGTAGTAGGCCGTATAGTCACTGCACAGCCAAATGAAATGAAAGATATTATCTTCGGCTCCTTTTACAACATCGGCCAGCTCAAACATCATTCAAGGACATTGCAACAGTCAATGGCTCCCTATGTGAAACTTTTCGTGCTGCATGCGTTGCCTTAGGATTATTAGAAAGTGACACAGCCATCATCGATTGCTTGACTGAAGCATCGCACTTCCAGCTCCCAAATTCCTTTTCTCAATTGTTCGCAACCATCCTTATGTTTTGCAACCCTGCTGAGCCACAAAAGTTGTGGACTTAGTTCCATGAATATTGTTGCAGCCCTGCTGAATCGAAAGTAGATGCTGCCATTAATGTCAATAGGCACCTTGCAGCAGCAGGAAGTACCCTAACAGACTTTCGTATTATAGTAAACACTGATCCTGCTCCATATACACCTGAAAACAGTTGTGAACAAAATTCCCTGTGTAATTCTTCAATATATGATACCCTTCCATTACCTAATACATTGAATGAAGAGCAATATCACATTTTCGAAGCCGTGTCAGAAAAATTAAATAATCGATTGCCTTTTGTGTGTTTCATTGATGGTCCAGCTGGGACTGGAAAACATATTTGTATAATACTATTCTTGGTTACGCACATAAAATGAATCTTATATCAGCTGCTGTCGCATCTTCATGTGTTGCTGCTTCTTTACTACCATATGGCCAAACAGCACATTCAAAATTCAAACTACCATTAGATATTCTTGAACATAAATCTTGCAGCATATCAAAACAATCAAACCTTGCATTACATTTGAAAGAACTGACATTGATTATTTGGGATGAAATTTCAATGTCTCGCAAAGAACTTATTGAAGCATTGGACTATACCTTGAGAGATATTACTGATATTGAAGAGCCGTTTGGTGGAAAGGTCGTCATATTTGGTGGTGATTTTAGACAAATTACACCAGTCATACCAAATGCTACAAAAGACATTTACATTGAAGCAAGTGTTGTCTCCTCTAATTTGTTTTGTAATGCTCAAAAATTCCATCTTAAAAAAAATATGCGAGCTCAAAATGACCCTGCATTTGCGGCATTCTTAGATGACATTGGAAACAATACATGTTTGAACTCAGCTAATGGTGAAGTCATAATTCCGCATAATAATTTAGTACCCTTCGAGGATGAGAACATTGCTGCGCTAATTGATAAAATATATCCACCTGCTATTCTCCAATCACCGTGTACCGGGGCTTTTGTTTCAAGATCAATTCTTACTACAACAAATGAAATTGTTGACCACATTAATAATATTATCTTACAACAAATATCAGGCGAGACAATGACATCTATTTCAAGGAATAAGACAAAAGATCCATGCCAACAAGCCCACTATGAAGATTTGATTTCTACAGTAACACCTCATAATAATTGGAGACGAGTAAGCCTACC
Organism: Hygrophila difformis; assembly: GCA_030278955.1. Lineage (NCBI taxonomy): Eukaryota > Viridiplantae > Streptophyta > Magnoliopsida > Lamiales > Acanthaceae > Hygrophila > Hygrophila difformis. Next base: position 49,992,470 of record JAOANR010000003.1, read on the forward strand.
TTCATCTATCCATTTATCAATTACCTCAATTGTAACACAATTAATACCTTTACTTTACACATCCGCAGCTTCATGCCAATTACACTCACTTTCTGGAACGAGTTGGTCGCTGCTGAAGCACACACCTTGATCCCCAAGATACCCAAGCGACCAATTGTGGCTGTATTCAACGTGAAGGCATCCGCATTTAATGGTTCCAACAAAATACCCGATCCTTTGTGCATCCTTCTCTTTCAAAATATAATGTACACACTCACTAACACAAATCGCTGTGCATTTCACAATGAACAAAAGGGATATCACTGTCGACAACAACACAAACAATGGTTGTTTATGATCCACCGTTCCCAGAAGTCACTTACCTGCACCAATGGTACGAACCTAAAGCATTACTAAAATCTTGTATCCACAAATTCCACTAAAAATTTGTTCTACAGGAAGCTGCAAAACAAAAATGCATTGGAAAAAATTGTCCGTGAGAAGAATTACTCACAAGGAGTTCTAGCAAACCAGAGAACTGACATAGCAACTCTGATCCAATCTCCCCCAGTAATAATCACATCATTTCCCTTCTATTCTAATTTCCCTGCCCCTGCCACTGCTTCAAATATTATTAGAATCTGTTGATAAAACTATTGGATTTATTTCTTCAAACAGGGGCAATATATTTGCACAGCTACTTTCCAGATACCAGAAGAGGAGCTTGCCAATGTCACATACACAGCTTGCAAAGTTTGCACCGTTGGACTCAATGCCGATCCAAACAAAGTGTTCTGGTGTTTCAAATGCAAGGATTATATTGAGTTTGAAGAAAGGTTTGATTGGATGTTCCTACCCAAACTATGCATCATCACATTTATATCATTTTCAATTAACTCAAGCAGCAACATTACACTTACTTTCTGCAGAATCAAGATAACTCTTGAACTCCAAAACGAAACAAATTCTGTTCGGTATGTCTCCTTCAAAGAACATGCAGAATCACTTTTGGGAGTCAGCCCTACCGAAATCTTGGAGATGACAACAAATGTAATTCATTCTTCTTAAATCATTTTCTCACAACACATTTTTGTTTATATAATTCTGCTTAACCAACACAGGAAAAGGCTGAGCTTTGTGCACTCCGGAATGATGAGATCCAACAACAAATGTTCCGGATAACAATAAAAAAAAAGATACCCACATCTACAACTTACAACCAGGAGAACTACATTCTGGCAAGGATTGAAGACTACCCCCCCAACAGAGGTCCTTTCAATTATGCAAAACAAGCTCCTAAAATATATCTCATCCATTTAAATCTAACATTTATAATATACCATTTCAGTTGCACAAGACGTTCTTCCAACCACGCCTCCTTCCTTACAAATCACAGAATCACAAAGCTCCGGGATAACACCTGAACTCCAACAACTGTCAGCACAATGTCCTGAAAAGTCCACCACTGCCAAAGACCTCCTGCCATCTTTTCGTGGTGAAGAAATTGAGCCCCATCATGTCTCTCAGAGTGACCTCACTGGAAGCCCATCAAAGAAAACAAAGATGAACATCAACAAATCTAAAACCGGGGCACCTAAACAGGACTAGCAGCAGCTGCAACATCTGGTGAATTCCAGTGCAAAAAAAAGAACCTTCTAGCAATATAGTATATGTTTACATTTTGCCTAACCTTCTAGCACAGCTTTTGCCTAACCTTTTGCCAGTGGACTAAAGCCTAGAACATAGCTCTTCCTGCAGCACACTCTAGTGCATTATAATATATGTTTACATTTTGCTAAAATTTACTCTTCTTTCCCTTAAATTTTTTTATGCTCTTTCCAATTTACTCTTCGTGTACACTCAAACTAGGATATATACCTTTGTTCTTCAAGAATACAAGCCTGCATAACAGCTCCTATAGCACATCAGGATAGGAAAAATTATACTCCAACCTAAATCCAAGTACATGACGCTTACAATACGCACATCATTCCGCGCGGCGTAGCGCGCTACGTCCGGGTTCTAGTATATATATATATACTAGAAATCGGCCGGGGTGCGCGCTACGCTGCGCGCACCCGGTGAGGTGAGGAGATATCGTAATGTGTGAAAATATACTGGTAAAAAGCAATTGGAGTACTAAAGATTATACTACTAAAATGAACATCAGCGCAATGTTAATTGCCATCTTTTCATCTTTTACTATATAGGCAGATAATCTTTCAACCTTTGCCTGCCAGTGTAATGAGCATAAGGGAACCACTACTTCATGCACAGTGCAACAGAATTGATAATGGAAAAACAAAGAGATAACCTCTTCCTTTAAGGCTTGAATAATAGCCACACAAGCTTTAAAGTATGGCATCCCTTCAAAATCTGAACCACCATTGTTATTCCATGATCAACTAAAAAATTGATAACTGCAAAATATAGTCACAAGTCATTAGTATGCAGGAAAGGTTTTGTGATTAAAAGGTGAAATGAAAGGTTGTCTTCTTAACCAATGCAATGGGCTTCACATTTCCCATTAATAGAATTCCAAAGGAAGAACAATAGTATATGAAAATGAATAACATCATTAGCAAAAATCTAAGTTATTTAAAAATAATATAAACCCTTTTGCATCAACACCATATTAAATTTCAAAGGAAACAATTACATTTTCATTGAAATGGAACCCATACTCCTAATCAGCACCTCGTGCATCAAAACTTAAACATGGCAATATTGAGATTTCACAATGACAAAATTTAATGCGGTATGGTGCTTGTCTGCTTGACCATTTGTACCTGAAGTATGATCATAGAATCTCTCACTGAGGGATAACACCATGCTCTTTCCAGAGTTGCTGCTTCCAACCAAGGCGATAGTCATCCTGGTAGGAACGTTGAGAGAAAAACTGTTAAGCATTTCAGTCTTACCTTGAAGGGTACAAGAGGTCCACACTTTTAAGCTCTAATTGCCCTGTTATTGCTTGTAATTCGAATCCGAGATCGCTGGCTTTGTCTATGATTGGTTTGTGCTCTATAACGCCCTAGAGCCCTATCAGTCACAAAAATGAATTCAATAGTCTGGGTGATCTAATAATGACCCACCAAGAAATAAGATAATGAATCACTAACTCATAAGCAAGAATGCAGGGAAATATAATCAATCTGCAACTCGAACTCGAAGGTAGGAAACAAACAATTTGCACCCAAAAAAAAGTTGAAATTAAAGATCGGGTAATGCATATTTGGACAACAACATAAGAACAGAAAACCAAAATCAAAAGGTTATAACAAAATGGAGAACCAACGCAGGAAAGAGGTACCGCCTCTCAACTTTCTGGCGAAAGAAAAAAGAGGTAAAAATCAAGCCCTGCATTATAAAGCCAAAATCAAGAAAACCTGATTACCCCGGAATCACGCATCTTAAACACACAAAACCATGTGATAATAAAAACCAAAGAATAAAAATATGTAAACAATTGAACAACCTAAAAGTGACAGAAGATAAATATCATGTAACCCTAGGAATGAAATATTCAAAATGAAAATGAAAATTATGCCCTTTCATATCTCAACGAAAGCGGCAGCGGAGGGTGGATGGCGATTCAAGCCTAACAGCACAACAGCTATTAGTGCCAGGTATTGTAGTCACCACACTTGTGACTACAAGTATACAATCTATTTCTTCAAAGAGAACAAAGCCAAATAATAAAATCAACACCACACGTTCAATCTTCTTTGTGGCATATGATCAGAAGCAAATACTGTCATAGGGGGCTTTATTCAAGTCATGCGAGGGCAAGATATACCAGCAATCAAAGATTTAACCAATATGATTATATGAAAAAGTAAAAAAGTATCAGCACGTTTTAAAAAATATACAATAGACTTGAAATCATCAATAGCAATAAACCAATAGTGTCTTGAATGCTCAATATGACAAAAACATGTGCTATTTTTAAAATGGAACTTAAAAAGTACATTGCTTAAAACCATAATCATACCAGTAAGATTCATGCATGCAACCTTTCGGAAGTCTTGAAACACTCTGTTACAATGACCTGGCAACATCTTTGCATGAATATAGAAGCAAGAATACCCCAGTTCTGTGATTTTCTTGGCCAGAAATTCCACTCGATTCACAGAATTGCAAAAGATGATTGTCTGGTTAATTTACAGCTGTAAAAGAAAAAATTGGTTTAAGTCTTTCCAAGGAAAAAAAAATGAAAAAAGAAGGTTACAAGATACTGTGAGTGAGAAGTAAACGTGAAACCTTTGAGAAGATTGTGTTCAGGCAGTGAACTTTTTGTCTTTCTACCACAAAAGCATAATACTGAGTGATACCCTTTAGGGTAAGCTCAACCATGAGATTGATGAGGTAGGATCTCCTCATATGCATAACTATGAAATATTTTACAGTTATAGGAAATGTAGCTGAATACATCAACATTCACCGATTGAGAGGAAGAAAGGCAATCAGCTGCTACAGTGAAGGTTGAAACTCGGAAGATAATAGCTTGTCAGCCTGAATATAGAGTCAAAGCAAGATCAGAAGATCTTAAGTAATATAATAACTTGAAAAAACCTATACAAATGGCCGAGAAAAATTTAGGGAAAAGTGGCAGCTGACAAGCCATAATGCCATATACCTCATCTAGGACAATCATTGAAGCACCCCTCAAATTGCAAACTCCTTTTCTTGTGAGATCAAGTATTCTTCCATGATATACCACCAGTAGATGAACAGGATGATACAACCTCATTATATCATATCCTTGACACTGGTTCCTCCGGTAGTCACCACTACCTGAGTTTTCAAGTACTTTCGTAATTCTTTCCACACTTATGATGTCTTAAGTGCTAATTCTCGTGTTGGGACTACTGTAACCACTGCAAAAAGATTAGAATTCCAAAATTAGAAATATGTAAGAGAATGCCATTGCAAATAAAGAGGTGCATCAACCCAATCCAACCATATTTTATCCCCAGGGGATCATATCCATACCCCAGAATACAAATTCAATTTAGTTGACATCTTATCTTTCTGTAACAATATATCCATCTTTGTCAAACCAATAAAATAAAATAAAATTCTTACTACTATATTGCTTCTGTGGTCCCCGTTTTTTATATCAAACAGATCACCAGATTATGACTATCATATACTATTGGTGAAATATAACTTGCATACATTTTTTAAGGCATCATTTGTATTAATAATGCCGAAAGGAAATAGAAAGGATGGGCCAAGGTCCCCATTGCAAGAATGATATTAAAGAAACAACAAGATGGTGCCAGACCAAAAACTATAGTACCTAAACAATTCATGGAATTAAATAAGAGAGTTGAGTTTCAATACATGCATGATAGTGATTAAACAATCGGCACTGTCAGAAATAGAATTGTAATAGCAGTAGCAGGTGCATGAGAGGCTAAATCAAAATGTCAAATAGTCCTCACCTTAATCAGTTTCCATAGCTCTGTGATGAAAACATCTCCAACACCAATGTTCCTGCATTTGCCACACCTCCCATACCCTTCACAACAGAATTATTATTTTCAATAGCTGGGAATCGAAAAATAACAACAAAGAGAGAACAGTGTGTACTGCTAAAGATGGGTCAATATAAAAAACGATGCAGTGCAAATAAGTAGTTCAGTTCATTCGAGGAAAACATCATCGTCATCATTCATGTATGTATACAGAGTTGGCTATAATCAAAAGATGTAACTAATAAATTTAAATCAAATGTGCACAAATCTTCTTATTCTTTTTTCCTGCATCATTCATGTAAACAAATCGATGAGGTGAATAATTTCATTTCATATGCCCCCTAGAGTTTATAAAGATAGCCCAACAACTACAAGAAAGTAAGTCGTACAAAACTTAAGTTCAAAAACAAAGTTGATAGCCAACAAGAAAGGAAGTCCATAAAATAGCAGTCCAGTACATGAAACAGTCCACTTTCTTAATTACAGAACAAGAAATAGAATTCACCATAGAATTAGTCAGTTACATATCAAACCTAATTGTTAAAGGTTTTCAATATATAGCCACTAAACTAAACCTCTATGTGAAGATGATAGCGGATTGACACTGCACGAGAGGGATGGGGGATCTTTTGGTGAATATATTAAAATATTTTGCAGAAGACATTCAAATGATTTGTAAAATTTGAAATCTGTGTCAGGCTTCTTGACATTGGATCTGTAACCCTTCTCGAAATCTTCGGGGAGTATAACATAACGGTTCTTTCTTACTGCATGCATCCCTGCTTCTTGGCAAATAGCTGCTATCTGCAACGGTGAAAAATTGGATTTTTTTTATTTATGAAAGATAGACTGGACTAAATGAGGGGGCAATAAAGAATACATAAGAATCACTGACCTAAGCTGCACTGATTTTATCTGGCCCAGATACATAGTCTTCTAAATACACCTCATCACTTAAATTCATTTTAGCAGTTGAGTAAAAAATATTTCAAATTTGGATAAGGTTCCAAACGATTGACACGAACATTAAAGAGGTGCATCAACCAAACTCAATGTCTCGAATTTGGCAATAAAGATGCAATTAAATCAACAACTGCACAAACATTTCGTTATCTGTACAGGGTCAGGGTCAGAGTTCAAACACTGACTACTTGAATGGTCGAAAAGACATAAATTAAATGAAAATAAAGAAAGGATAGGCAAAAACTGAACAGGGTTATCACTTATCACAAAATTTCTGCAAATTTCTTGATTATAGAAATTTAAGCCATTGAAGCAAAAATTATGGTTGCAGAAACTTCTGTTGCACCATTTTCTCTACCTGCAAAGATTTAAGCCATAGCTTTTCATATGCAGAAAACAAATTCAGTGTAAGAACTAAGAAATGGAATCTCACGTCTGGTTGATAATCCCTGGCCACAAAGATCGAACATTTAATCCAAACCAAACCGAAATACATAATCCTGCAAAACTTCTCAGCAAATAAGTGAATTACAACAAACAATATTGTTCCATTCTTGAGCGAAAAGCTCAAATTTCAACACTGCAAAAATCACCCAAGAGAACAAGGGCACGAAGCTTCACGGTGCAGTAGCTGGGGCCGTCAACCGTGAGCGGCCAATGTCATGGTGGCCCTGGTGTGTCCGGCGGTGGTGATTTCATTCGGCCGGCGGGGTGAAGGCCACGAAAGTGCAGCGAGTTGCACTGTCTTGCCGTGCGCAGGAGGCGCAAGCCGCACCCGCGAGGCCAGCCTGCCTGCCCTCCGTCCCGTCATCTCCAGACTAAGGGAGATTGCTGCGACATCAAACAGGAAAAATGGAATTGAAGGAGAAGAAAGGGATTGCAAAACAGGCATGGATATTTAAAAAAAAAAAACCCAAGAAAAGAATCAGGGTTCAATTAATTAGTGAACTTCCAACCTGACGACACCGTTCTTGAAGTTTGCTCCGAGGAGATGATGGGTTGCGGCGGCTGCGAGATCAGCGAGGGCGACGCAAGGGGAAATAGAAGAAGGCGGCGGCGGCACGGAAAACCAAGGGCTGGTGAGCGATGGCGCCACGCAAAAACAGTGGCGCGATGGCCAGGGCGTGACCGAAGAGGACCAGCGGAGCAGAGAGAGAGAGACACCGGAGAGAACAACGGAGGGATCCGCACCGGAAGGCAAGCGAGGGATTCGCACAGGAAGGCAAGCGACTAAGTGAGGGCTCCGCAACAGTGACAAGTAGCTTAAGGCGGCTTCCGCGGCGGCAAAATCATAAGGGCGAAAATAGGGAGCAGATCTGGGAGTGAGACCGGAGATGGGAATTTTGTGCAGCAACCAGAGGACGATCGACCAAGAGCCAAGTGAGAGGAATTGGGAATTTTTCGCATAGAATTGAAAACGGGTAGGATCCCACCTAGAGAAGAAGGCACTGTTCCTAAGGGAACAACTGTAGCAATATACGACACAACTGTTTAAAAATACTGTTAGGCATTTATATATATTAGATATCAGGCATTGATTGTGTTATTTTTGAAGTCTTTTTTCTTGCTTTTTTTTTTCTTTTTGTGAAAATATATATATACTTTTTTTTGCTGAACAACCTATACAGGTTAGGAAATGGGTGGTGGGAGCTTATTCCATACAAATTACAAAGGGACAAAGAGAATGGATAGGGGATAGGGGTAAATCAAACCCCATGAAGGTTGGAAGTCAGGAGATTTGACTACTAGGCCAAGTCAGAAATCTATATAATAAATTCTGAATACTTTTTGGCGTGTGCATATTCTTTTGTCCTTATTAAATTTAATTCATCCTTCTTAATTTTAAAGGGTTAATCAGTCATTATATGCTTATTTATAGATCAACGGTTCTTAAGTTTACACGTAATCTGCTGATTAATTACACATCATCGGACACATAATCAATATATATATTTTGAAAACAAATCTATCTATTAATATAAACAAAATCTTAAGAAAATCTTCATATATATTTTAAAAAGATATAATTGATTACAAATATATATGTAAATTATTTGATTGTATACATAATACTTTAAAAATATTAATACTATAATATTATTAAATAAATTTCATTAGGTTATAAATTTATGTCTAAAAAATATATAATCATGTATCAATATAAGGAATATTATAATTATATTTTAAATAAAAATATTTCATTGAAAATATGATGTAAACATTAAATTGACCCTATAAATATTGATTAATGTAAAATGACTAATAACCTAAAAAATTTTATACCATTCTAAATAAAGTCTACATATATTTTTTTTTTCTATTTAAAGAAGAAAAGAAAGAAAAGGAAAAAAAGACTAAACACATCATAGTTTAATTATTAGACATAGTATCATTAATCCAGTAATCCTCATCTATTTCAGTATAAAATAAAAATATATATGAAATTTGGAGTAAATTGTTATACAATTTTTTTAAAATAATTTTTACTGTAAAAGAATATAAGAAGTATACCCCTAAAAGACTTGGGCATGGCAAATATGTTTAAATATTTAAGAAGTATACCCCTAAGTATACCCCTAATTAAATATTCGGTTTTTAAATATTTTCATTGATAATGCAAAATATAATCTATCAGTTCCGGTAATACCGTCCCAAAATATTTGGGCACGGTATTTTAGGTATAATGGGTTATTGTGATAAAGCGGAGTAATTAGTTGATGCGATGTTTTAGTTGATGTTTATGGAGTAAGTTTTTTCTAAAAAGGAAAATCTGACAATTGTAGTGGGACGGATCAAAAAGGAAAGTGAGTCAGAATTAGTGGGACGGCTGGAATAATTTTTTTTCTAATTTTGAATAGTTAAGGGGTATTTATTTTCCACTTACTCTCATCATTTTAGATATGAAAGAAAACTATATATATTTTTAATTTTTTAACAGTAAAAATAATTTATTTTATATTATTTCCACATGGATTTGAATTTCCTTCATTCATCTTATTATCTCCTTTATTTTCCTTTTAATTTTTTATTGCATGCATTTCAACCACTATTTAAGCAAAAGACATTTAATATCATGTAATCCAAAAAACAGTATATTCTCATTTTATATCGTCATATTAGTTCGAACACCCGTGCGTAGCGGGCGAAAAAATCTAGTATATTATAATTGGGGGTTCTTGAGATTTTTTATCTAGTACTTCTTCCGTTTTCAAATATTTGCCCCATTCACAAATTGGTCACTATCCTCACAATTGTATTTGACTTAAAGTTTTATCATAGTTATTCAAGTTAAAATATAGTTAAGTGTGATCTTGTTAGATTCGTCTCGTCTTGTAGTTTTTAAATATCGAACTTTTAAAATTTTTACATATACCAAACTTGAGTTATTAATGGTTTAAAATGTGCATTGGACTGCGTGCTGGGTGAGTCTGTAGCAAAAAATTAAAAACAGAGGAAGTACGTTATAATTTAGTTTCTATATCATTTGTTCATATAGAGCAATTCTTGCCTTAGGTTTGATGAAGAAATTCATGAGATTCCAATTTCCGAAACTTGGCTTTCACAGTTCAAGTGTCGCCTTCAAACAAATTTGACACGACAGAAACATAGTTGTCAATCATTTAGTGCATGTTGCAAGGCGTACTCTCGGATCTTATGCATTTGTTTGTAACAATTTTGTTACTTTGCACCCTAAAGATTCATGTTTGTATAAATTTACAAATAATATGAATGTAGAAGGGTGAAAAAACAATTTAATGTCAAAGCTGTAACATGTTGAGTTTCAAATGAGAATCAGCATGCACTTTACGGGTCTGTTTTGATAGGGTTGCAAATGAACCGATTCGAATCGAATTATTCTATAAGGTAATTTAGTACTTAAAAAAATTAATTTTTAGTTATTGAATTTAAATATTCAGTTTGATTTATATATCGAATTTAGTACTCTAATAGCATGCCTAAGGATGATATAAGGTGTTTCTTATTCAGTATGGCTTCCTCTTATGGCCCCAAGTTTGTGGCTGCCTTGTGGGTTGTTTGGCTTGAGCGCAATGCTCGGGTTTTCCGTTATAAGCACAATACGGTTTGGTTTCTTAGTAGAGAGACTGGGCATCTTCCTAAGGACCTTGAGGGAACTCCAATGTCTCCGAGACTATCCACTGGTACCATGAGGCTGATCAATTGGAATGAAAAAGGAGCTCTTGGCACTATCCTTTACGTTGATGGGAGCTCCCTTGGGAATCCTGGTTAGTACGGTTTTGGCTTTGTGGTTGGCAATGACGATGGGCATTGGCTTGGTGGGGGTTGCAGTTTTCTTGATCATAACTCCAACCATTATGCTGAATTGTATGCTTTGGCAGCTGATCTTGACTATGTGGCTAATATGGGCATCCGTCGTGTCACTTGCTACTCTGACTCAATGATCTCCATTGGCTTGTTGAGTCCCGGAATATTTTCCATCATACACCATGTCTGCCGTGAAGGCAACCGCGTGGCGGACACCTTTGCAAAGCATGGCGCATCCACTGTTGATTTCTATACCACCTAGCCTTTCTCCCGACTCTGTGACTGGGGACTTGGCGGCGGACGAGTCCGGCGTGTGTTTCCCAGGGTCTAGCTGCCTCTTGGTTTTTCTGTTGCTTGTTTTTCCTTTGTTCTTTTCCTTCATTTCTTAACTTTTTTATTCGGCTTCGACTCCTCAAAAATATATATATTAATTATTAAATATAGTCATTAAAATTAAAATTTGAATTGTTTAAAAAAGTTAATTTATATATTTATATATTATTAATATAAAATAGAATAATTAATCGCATATCGAATCAAATCAAATATTATTCGAATAATTTCGAATCGAATCACGAATCAAATCAAAAAAAATATTTGCTTCGTTTACAACCCAAGTTCTGCACGCAACTTTTGAAAGCTTTGAGGAGCTTTAGCTTTTATATTAAAATAATAACACCATTTTGCACACTAGATTTTGAAGGCTTTAGCTGTAAAATGTAGCTCCGAAAAGCTCTACAATCAGAAGCCGCACTGGGTAGCTTTCGAAAGCTATTTTTAAATTTAATTAATTCTTGTCTTCAAATTACTATTTATGACATCTATAGCTACTTCTACCGAACACTTATGCAAAAACTGATAGCTATAACTCCTACAGTTCCCAACAGCTACAACTCCTTACAGTTGCAGCTTGCAACTACAGCACGCAACTAGCTATACATGCAGAACGAACCTTATGTCCTGATTCAAAAGATCTGAAATTGCTGAATGTGCAAATTATATGTTGGTTCATGGATTTATAGTCGTGAGTAAGCGTGGGAATAGGCCAGGCTACTCGACAGGGGCCTACGGCCTAGCCTACCGAAGGCCAGGCCAGGCCAGACTTTTTTTATAAACAGACCGGACTCAGGCTATTTCGAAAGCCTATTTAGTTAAATAGGCCTAGGCCAGGCTTTGTAAAAAGCCTATTCGGCCTACCAGGCCGGCCTATCTATTATTATTATTAGTGTGTTTATGTTTACTACATAGGATTGTGTAGTATTATTATTATTATTTTATGTAGAAGTAATTATTTATGTAAATGTATTATTAATTTATTATTATTATTAGTGTGTTCTTAAAATATTTCTAAGTTTTTTCTGCATATAAATAGTTGTAGATAACAACTTCCCCAAGTGCACAAATTCATGTCTTCAAACTTTATGATTACATCCAAACATATATAAAAGAATCTTAACTTAATTTTAAAATAGGTTTAATCAGTCTTTTAAAAGGCTTTTAAATCGGCCTATTTAAATAAAGGGGCCAGGTTTAGGCCTATAACATAGGTCTATCAAAGGTAATAGGCCAGGCTCAAGTCTTAAAAATTCGACGCAGGCTTAGGCCGTTCAAGCCAAGGCCTAGCCCGGCCTAGCCTATTTCCACCCTAGTTGTCAGGTGTAATTTAATTGATTTCTTTCCATTAAATATGTTGATTTGAATGCGGCCAATAATTATTGTTTCGCCATAACAATCTCCCAGTAATGTTGGAATATGTATATTTAATTATGTAATGCGGCCATGATTTTTTTGGTGGTTTGTAAGGAAGGCAATAAGGCATATATCTATTTATCTCTCAAAAAGATAAAAGCCCTAATGTTGTGTGGAATATTTTCCAACACAATCCGTAGTGTACGGTCCAAGTAATAATCCGGTGAAACCGGGTCGAATCTACAGAGAACGGGGAATTGCTAATAATTTATTAAATTCAAGTAGTGACAAAAATTAGAGAGCAAATAGAGTTGGTTTATCAAAATTTCTAAAATTTCAATTAATTAAAATAAAATAATAAAAAGTTCCAATGAACGAACAAAAGAGAGAATGGATTGATGCACTAGATGATGAATGTGGATCCCTAGATCTTTCAATTGTTGACAAGATTGCAATTGCATAAAAAAATTCAATTTTTAATTAATTAATATGCCTACTTAGAATTATCACAATTTAGAAACCTATCAGTTTTAAAGACATGCAACTCCTCCAGCTAGTGATTATCCTAAGTTTGGTTCTAACAATTTTTGGTTCTTTTTCAAGTTACCAATTATTAGAATTAATTTGTTCAATTATTTTTGTACAAGTATTTTTCAACCACTTGAACAATATAAAGCTCTAGTTCAGATATCCTGTCGGTTTCACCAAACACACATAAGAATTGAACAAATCAACATATAACTAAAGAAATTCATATTAACAATTGCAAAAATCAACAATGTCAAGATCTAGTTTTCCCCAAACGATGGGTTTAGCCTAGCATAATGTCACGAGAACGCAAAAGGATAAAAGAAAACATAGTTTGTGACATAATTGGTGAAGGAAAGCCGGTGTAGATCTCCAGTTGATTGCCTTCAACTTGCTCTTCTCTTTGCCCGGATGATGGATGAAAAAGATATGGAAGTATTCTGAGATGAATGTATGATTGAGAACTCTCAATTGGCTTGAAAACACTTTATTTATAGACTTGATTGCATAGGATTTAATCAGTCAGGAGATACTCGAGATAACCCTGAATCAAGATTTGGGCTCTTTTCGGAATGCGCGCGCTCACGGCGCATTTTTGCTTCGCACCGCGCGCCTGGCGCGCGGTGGTTCTCCTAGGTTGCGCGGTCCTTTTTCAGTCTTCTGTTTTCCGAGTTTTGGAGCTCCAATTGACTTCTTTTTTGTTCCTTTTTCCTTTGGCTTGCTAAAAACACCTAAAATCATGCAATCTCACCATAAAATACATTAAAATGCATTGAATTATGAATAAGATCACAATTAATTATTTTTACTCAAGATCATTTTTTTTATTAATTAATTACAAGAAAATACCGCACTTTGTGCAAGGTATCACCTAACCTCCCTATTTTTATTTTCCCTCTTCATTTTTATGCACAACCGCTCGAAAAACTCTCTCCAGTCCATCCGGCGAAATTAAAGCAGCAGCCCATGAGAAACCAAATGATGTATTCCGCTTACTAAGTGCAACTTCTATTCGTCCAAATATTGGTACAATGTGCCACTAACCGTATTGGTTTTCTCCATTACAATGTGCTGCTGTCATTGTTAATGTTGTTATTAACGTGAGAAGTTTGCTTAAATTCCATATTATTTTGGGTAATCAATTGGCATGCTCTCATATCTCCTAAAAAATGCCATAATCTATGACCTTTCCCCATTTCTAAAAATTTTCTCATTTCTAATATTTGGGTGTGAATGCGTTGTTTTCATTTAATCCCATGCTGTATAATATTTGGGAAATATTGGATTATATGTGAAGTGTGCTTATTTGATGACAATATCAAATGTGTTGCTATGTTTGGGTTTCCATTTTTTAAAGTTCTCTCATTTGTAGTGTGAATACGTTGTTTTCATGTAATCCCTATCTGCATAATCTTTGGGAACTATTGGATTCTGTTAAGTGTGCTTACTTATATCCAAAGCACATGTCTTGATAATTTTGGGTTTTCATTTCTTAAAGTTCTCTCATTTCTCATTCCTGGTGTGAATGTGGTGCTGTTTTCATACTGTTTGAGAAATGTTAGATTCTTGAGGAGGAAGTTTAGATCCAGTATTGTAACATCCCGATTAATTAACGCATAATTAATTTAATTAATTGTGGTTATTAATAAAGAATTTACTATATGGATATTTTGTAGGTATGATTTTAACAAAATGGATGAATAAGTGGGTTCAAACCCACCAAAAAAAAAAGAGCTCAAGTGCTCAAATGTGTGCAATGTGGTCAATACAAGTGGTGTAACCCATTAACCCACCTTCCGACCCGACCCATCCTCCAAACCGGGTTGACCCACATCCCTTATAATCCCCAAATCAGCCCCCTTAGTCCATTTTTCAGATTTCACAATGGAGACTAGGGCTTATTCCCGTTTTTGAGGAGACAAGAGAAGAAATGGAGTTCTTGTGAGAGATTGAGCAAGTTTGAGCTCAAATCTAGCTAGGGGATTGCTTGTATATGTCTTGGTAAGTGATTTCCACACCTTACAACTTGTTTTTGATGAGTTTTGAAGTGGGTTTGATGGTTGTTGTTGGTGGTGACGGGAATGAAGGTTTTTGGATGATTTTGGTTGGATTTTTTTGTAGATCGGCTTGAATTGAAGCTTGTAATCGACGAATCGGAGGCCGATTTTTGTTGAAAGACATCAGGCAAGGGATTATATTGCTTAAATTACGTGTTTGGGGGGTATTTGGGGGTCGGATTCCGGCGAAATTGCCGGAAAACCGATTGGAAAATCGGAGAAGACGATGAACAGTAACTGCTACAGTAACTGCTACAGTACTGCTACAGTAGTTCTACAGTAACTGTACAGTAGTTACCGCGGTAACTCGCGTAGTTACCGCAGTAATTCGCCACAGTAATTACCACGGTAATTTGAATAGTAATTACCACGGTAATTTGAACAGTAACCACCACAGTAACTTGTACAGTAGTTACCGCAGTAACTCGCTACAGTAGTTACCGCAGTAACTCGCTACAGTAATCGCTACAGTAATCGCTACAGTAATTGCTACAGTAATCGCTACAGTACTGGGCTGCGTATGTCACGCGTTTTACGCGCGCGGGTGCGTAGTGAGCGCAGAAATGCCCTGTTTGGC
Source organism: Hygrophila difformis (assembly GCA_030278955.1). NCBI lineage: Eukaryota > Viridiplantae > Streptophyta > Magnoliopsida > Lamiales > Acanthaceae > Hygrophila > Hygrophila difformis. Next base: position 50,008,030 of record JAOANR010000003.1, read on the forward strand.
CCTTCTTTCTGCGATTCTGATCATATAATGATGTTTTCTTTGTACCAATTATTGTTATGACTTCCCCAAATGTTATTGGTAAACCGTGGGTTAATCAATTGGCCCGTGGGGGTTGTTGAATTGCTTAGGGAAACTGTTGAATTATTATATCATTAATGCTTAGCCTAGGGGGCTATGTATTGAATTCCCTATATGTTGAGAAGCATGCGAACCTAGTGTCTAGGTGCTTGAATATCACTGTATTGTCATATGCATGTTATTGCATTGGAATTGACGGTTATTAACCCGATGGGTTGTTATGATATTTATGATAGATCGGGCAACCTTCACAGGTGTTGTTGAGTCCCGATGACCCTGCGGGGTGGATTATTGGTTGTTATTCCTGTTGGCCCTTTTGGGCTGGTTATTATAATGCATGGTATTGCATTATGAATGGATGGACATATTGGAAATGTCCGATCGGGCAGCCTTTACCGGTGTTGTTGAGTCCCGATGACCCTGCGGGGTGGATTATTGGTTGTTATTCCTGTTGGCCCTTTTGGGCTGGTTATTATAATGCATGGTATTGCATTATGAATGGATGGACATATTGGAAATGTCCGATCGGGCAGCCTTTACCGGTGTTGTTGAGTCCCGATGACCCTGCGGGGTGGATTATTGGTTGTTATTCATGTTGGCCCTTTTGGGCTGGTTATTATAATGCATGGTATTGCATTATGGATGGATGGACATATTGGAAATGTCTGATCGGGCAGCCTTTACCGGTGTTGTTGAGTCCCGATGGCCCTGCGGGGTGATTATTAGGCTGTGATGCCTGTGATTTGGCTGCGATGCCTGTGATTTGGCTGTTATGCCTGTGATTGGGCTGTAATGCCTGTGGTCCCTGCGGGGATGGTGTATGTTACCCTGTAACGGGTTGGAGTTGATGATATCCTCACCCGTGGGTTCATACCGCCCGGGTTTAGGTTGCCGGCTAGGCATATTCATTTGCATTTGCATATAGGGTAGATAGGTGTATGTTAGGCCATGCATCACGTGCATAAATTGTATGTCTGTGGTTGAAGCACCGGTATGGGACGGTGTGATGATTTATTTATGTCAATTGTATGATCGTGGTTGAAGCACCGGTATGGGACGGTGTGGTGTTTAACTGCTTTATTTATATTCGGCCGTTATTAATATGTTTATTTATCACCTATATTTACTATCTTGAGATGTGGTTCTGTTTTCCCTTACTCCCCGGCACGTAGCCTTGCTCAGTACGTTGTACTGACCCCCTTTGCTTTTGTCTGTTTTATAGATCCTGCTGGAGGCGCTGGAGCATGATTTGGGTTTGGGGTATTGAGAGATCACATAGATAGGACTTTTTATGTTTATCTTACGTGATTATGTGATACTCTATTGTTTATCATGACTTGGATTTTATGCTAGTTGAGGCCTGTGTGCCTAGAATCTGCTTTCTGTCGGCCGGTGGCCTTATGTGATTTACGCTTTGGGCTGGTAGCCCTGTTTGAGATATTGGTATGCTGTTGAGAGGCTTGCAGTCTGGATGAGCAGCTGGAGTGTTTATTTGATTATGATGGTGAGTCCTCCTATGTGCTTATATGTTTTATTTGTTTTAGCTTCCGCATTAAACCGGATTAATCAGATGATCACTTTAGGTTTACCCAGTGTTGTACTAGCTGTTTTAAATTAGCTGGCCACTAGTTTAGGATAGTTAGTACAGCGGTAATGCTTGCGAAAATCAGGTTTGAATTTTCGGGGCGTTACAAGTATCTCGTGGTGCCTTGCTCAGGTCAGGATTTCTAAGGTGGTTGTGTCTCACTTTAGATCTTGGTGGTGGGGATGCTGTTGGAGAATGGTGAGCAGTCGTTAATAACACCAGAATTGCCCATTTTGGAAGACAATAATCACCCATTATTCATGACATTAATGGAGAGGAGATAAATATCTTGTTTCCAAATGATGGATGGTGCCGATATGGAAATACTAATAAATTGCTTAAATGGAGGGTTTTCTGGATAGTATGTAACCACATTGTTAATTGGGGAATCATATTACTCTAAAGAACTAATATTACCACGGAAAGTATTATTATTACAACTTACAAGAACTACCATTGGTCCGTTCTGCACGTCGAGCTATAGCTGCGGGCTGTCGCTCCGAGCTGCAGCTGTAGGGAGCTGTAGCTGTTGGGAGTTGTGGTACCAGTAAATATCAGTTTTTGCATAAGTGTTCGGTACAAGTAGCTGTAGCTGTCAAAAAATTATAAGTTGAAGAAAAAAATTATTTAAATTTGAAAAGTAGCTTCCGAAAGCTCCCAAAAGCTACCTCTTGTAGCTTATAAAAAGAAGCTTCCAAAAGCTCTTAAAAGCTAGTGTACAGAACGGAGCTTTTATTTTAAAATAAAAGTTAAAGCTACCAAAAGCTCTCAAAAGCTGCGTGTAGAACATACTCATATCTCCAAGTTACTACCATGTTATTGTATTATTATGCACTCATTTAATATATTTTGCATTCAAATGCCCGTAAGTTCCAAATTGCATCAATTTGATCCAAAGTAAAATTCACCATCTCCATATAGTGATTGCCAAAGTTCATTCCCCAGTTAGGCTAGGAGAACATATCTAGCTTGACATTGGACTAGGCGGGATGAAGAATCGGGTCAGCCCAACAAAATTAATTAAATGTATCCATTAAGAAGCAACAAATTACCAAAATAAGGAAATAACAATTCTATAAAAGGTTAAAAATGGGAAGAGTTATGGTGCGGATGGAATGGTGGTGCGGACATGTGGATGCGATTTTCTACCGTTGATCAATTTTCATCATCCAACGGTTGAGATCATTTGTAAGGTTAGTTTCATAATTTTATTTAGGTATTTCATCAGTTGAATTCAGCGACATGACATACACAACTCAGCGACAGAGAAAATTCAATTAAGCGACACGGAATATGCAATTCAACGACATTATTTTGTTAATCTCAGCGACATTTGAAATTGGAGCCGTTTGAAGTTCATTGCGATTATAAACGCATCTCAGCGACGAGCCTTCTCACAATTCAGCGACACGGGATATACAATTCAACGACATTATTGTATTCATTTCAGCGACACAATTTTATATATTTCAGCGACATGGTTCTATGCATGTTAGCGCATCGCAGCGACAGAACAAACACATTTCAGCGACATGGCCATATGCAATTCAACGACAAAACCAACACAATTCAGCGACTTGATATAATACTTCTCAGCGACATGCTACATAAAAATACCTAAGAAGTAAAATTACGAAACTAACCCTACAAATGATCTCAACCGTTGGATGATGAAAATTGATCAAGCGTAGAAAATCACATTAACTACAATAACTTCATAATTAACTACAATTTTTTTTTTGTCTTTTTCTCATTAACTAGAGTTCAATACACACATTATATGTGTGTACATAGCTATTATTCTATAACAAGATCATTTTCAAGCTTAGCTACACATTCATACAGAATAACTTTAAAAGAATATATATGAATTATTGGCTTTGTCACAATTTCAAGAATATTTGGATACTCTGACAAGGCACACAGTTTCTTATATCATACTGCTACGTTTTTATATATGTACATAAATTTTTTTTTTTTTTGTTGGACTACATAAACATTTATTTTTTGGGACTTGACCCAAGTGTTAATGTTCCCTACTTTCAAACCATAGGCTGGTTGTTCGATTCTCACCTGGCCCCTTATCCTTCCCCTTTATCCTCCTTTGTATATGGCTTCGGTTCCCACACACCTTTGTCGACACACAGGTATCAACGTTTACAGAACATAAACATTTATTTTTAAGAAATTCCAACCAATAATATATCACCAATATTGGAAGAAATAATTAAGCCATGAAGTTGACCCTTGCCCGCTTGCCCAATAACGTCAAGCAGCAATCACCAAATACATATATCACTGGAAATTAGTTTGATGCGGCAAGTCTCTTAATGGCAATTATTTAAACCAATATTATACTCCCTCCGTCCCACCCCAACCGTCCTGTTACTGTTGGGCACGAGAATTAAGGTAGAGTTGGTTTGTGAGTATATGGTGGGGTCCACATAGTTGTTGGAGGGGAAAATTATTTCTATTTATAGAAAGAAGACATTTGTAATGGGACATTCAAAAATAGTAAGTAGGACATTTGGAATGGGACGGAGGGAGTACTATTTTTTAAGTAAGGCAATATTATTATTATTATTTGTGAAGTCCAATTATTTAACAATATTATACACTTCCTCCTTTTTTTATAATCTATCCATTTCTGCACTGCACGTAATTCAATACATATTTTTAATCATTAATATTTCAAATTATATACAAATAAAAATTATAAAAATTTGATATTCTAAAACTACGCAATTAGACGAATCCAACAACATATCACTAGACTATGTTTTTATCTTATATAACTATGTTAAAAAATTGAATTAAAGTTACTTAATGAATAGTGTCAACTATGCAAAGGATAAACATATAAAAAAAATGGAGGGAGTATAAGTATGGTAATATCTCCGGCCATTGGGCCGATTAATTTGGCCTAAAGTGAATTCTATCCCTCCCATTTAACATTGAGCCTGTTTGGAAATTAGTTGTTAGCTGTTAAATGATTATGTGAGTAATTTGAGTAATAAATTAGTTAAAATTAGCTGTTTGACAGTTTTGAGGCAAATTTTTTGCCTACAATAAGCTAATTCCAAAACGCTGCTATTTGCGGCGGTTTGAAAAAGAGCTGATTGAACAATATTTTAAGTTATTTTGTGTTTTTAAATAAGCTAACTTATCTTAAAATGAATACAATAAGCTAATTTTATTTAGCTTATTTGCCAAACAATCAGATTAAACTGTAATATACATTTTATTAAAGTGAATCTGATCAGTCACTATTGAACCAATCAACAATTGGTAATGCAATATGCACGCGTTTGGTTCGCGGCATCTTTCATTTGGGAATGTCACATTCCCATCGAGGTGGGAATGTTATAGGTTTTGGTGGGAATGTAATTCCCACCTGGAGGACAGGTAATCTTAGAATACCACCTCCGTTTTGCCTACTTTTATACTAATTTGACTTTTTTACCCTTACTTTTTATATTGTTTATTTGTTAATATTAAATATTTGTATTCTTAAAAATGATAATATATAATAATTTTATTTTTAAAAATCAACGAAAAATTTTTAAATTATTTAAACATGTTTTTTAATATACATTCTCATATTTTCTTAAAACTAGATTTTTTCGCCCGCTGCGCACGGGCAGTGACGGAATTACATGGGGCTTGGGGGCCGTCCCCCCAAGTTTGAAATTTACCTATTAAGTTTTATATAGTTATGTTATTTTATCTATATCAAAAAATTCTTTTTAAATAATTCCGCCCCCTCAAACTCAAACCTTGGCATTAATATTTTATACAGTTGTGTAAATTTAATTATATAAGAATCATTTTTCAATAATTTACGGGGAAGAAGAGGAAAAAGAAAACAACATGTTTCTTTGTTAGTGAGTTTTTTTAACATAGGTTTATATATTCTTTAAAGATATAGGCTGAGGTAGAGTTGGATGAAGAAAGTAATATCAATAGCAATCCAAAATAAACAAAAATCAATTGATATTTATTCTATGAAAATTAAAGATGAAATAAAGAAAATTTATTTAGTCGCATCCCCGCCCCCCGCCTCAGACACTCTGTGTCTGCCACTGTGCATGGGTATTAAACTTATATGTGTACTGGTGTTGAACTTATATAAGTTTGTAAAATGAGAATATAATTTTTTTGGATTAAATGAGGTTAGAGATGGGAATAGGTCATGCTACCCGACATGGGCCTATGACCTAGTCTATCGAAGATCATGTCAGACCAAATTTTTTGATAAATAGGCTAAGCATGCTTTTTTCAAAGCCTATTTAGCTAAATAGGTCCGGACCAAACTTTATTATTAAAAAAAAATCTATTAGGTCTACCAGGTCAGCATAGTTATCATTTTTTTAAGGTGAATACCAGGGTATCCGAGGCTTCATGGACCCAAGACTAATCCATCGAGAATCGATGGGCATAGTTATCATTATTATTAGTATGTTTATGTTTATTGCATATTAATAGGTGGTATCATTGTTATTATTTTATGTGAAAATAATTATTAATTTGATTTTATATAGGTTTTTAAAATATTTATAAGTCTTTTCCCCGTAGATAAATAGTCATGGATGAAGACTTACCCAAGTGCACAAATTTATGTATTCCAACCTTATGATTACATCCAGATATATATAAAATAATTTAAACTTAATTTTAAAATATGCTTAATTAGAATTTAAAAGGCTTACAACCTGGCCTATTTAATTTTAATAGGTCATGCTTAGGCTTGTAAGATAGACCTTCAGACCTTAATAAATCGACAAAGGCCTAGGCCATTCAAACCTAACCCTAGCATGACCTATAGCCTATTTCTACCTCTACATACGGTTTGTAGTCTTTTGTTTAAATGGTGATAGGAATGCAGGCAACAAAAATTTAAAAAGAGAAATAAAGGAAAGAATATGATGATAGAAGAAAATTCAAATCCCCAACCAGATGGACAAAATATAAAATAGATTGATTTTACCATTGAAAAACTAAATATATATAGTTTCGCTTTAATTTTATATCTAACATAATAAGAGCAATTGAAAAAAAATACCATTAAACTATTCAAAATTCACCAACAACAGTTGACTTGAGTGGATTAGGATTCTAGTCGCTTAAGCAAGGTCTCGGGTTCGAGCGTTGTGTAAGCAAAAAAAAAAATTGCTTTGGGAGAGGTGTTGTTAATTGCCCATACAGATGCTCGATGGATTAATCTTGGGTCCAATGTGGCATGGGATACTCAGTTACTCACCAAAAAAGATCGAATAAATTATATGTTTGTATTATTAAGGTTCTAAAAATATCATTTTACTCCCCAATACGTTGTCCATTTTGACTATTATCCCTAAAACTTTTAAAGAATACTATCTATATATACTCTCTCCATAATTTAATGATGTTAACATTCTATGTTTCCACGCAATCCAATGCAAATGTTTAACGATTAATATCTCAAATTGTATAAAAATAAAAATTATAAAAGTTTAATATTCTAAAACTTTGTAATTAGACGAATCTAACATCTCACTTGACTATATTTTAATTTATATAACTGTGTTAAAAGGTCGAATTAAAGTTACTTAATGAATAATGCTTACTATGTAAATGTTACATCATTAAATTACGGAGGGAATACTTTTTTTTATTATCTTTTCATTTTTTAAGGGAGAAAAAAAAAAGAAATTTCCAAAAGATATACCCCAATAAAAAAAATTTCTAAAATTAGTACTTAAACTAATTTTTTGGCAAAAAACTGACCCCAACTTTATAATATTAGCAAAAACAATCAATTTCCACATTCTCTTAGAAATATCATTTTAACACTCATCAATTTTTCAAATTTTTTATTTTGGCACTATTTTTTAGAAAAAAAAAATATTTTGTTTTGCATTATATTATATTGTGTAACACTCATAAATTTATATTTAATATTAAATATATATACTTTTTTGATAAATTGACTGATTATTACTAATTAAAATTTTTTTAGCTTATTGATTTCTGTTAATATTTTAGGTTCAAATTTTAATATAATTATTATAATAAAAATTCATTTAATAATATTATGTATAAAGTTAAAGAATTTATAATATATAATATTAATTATATATTTACAAATATAAAATATAATTATGTAATTTAATGTTTTCAATTTATATCTTTTTAAAATACATAGAAAGATTTCTCAAGATCTTTTATATTAATATATATATTTATTTTTTAAATATAGATGAAATCTTAGAAAGATATTTTTGAAGAATATTTAAAAGAATATTTAAAATAGATTAAATTAATTTAAGATTATTTTATGGATGCCACATGTCAGCATCTGGTATTTTTGAGAGGATGATGTGGTGTTTATGATGTGTCGTGATAATAACCGTAGATATGTTTTATGATGTTTTATAATAATTTACGGATGTAACCTTGAGTTTATATTTTTTAATAAAAATTAAGATAAAATATAAGATTCAATAAGGGCAATACAGTCTGAATATGCCAAAAAGTATTTAGGATTTATTATATAGATTTATTTATCTTCTATATACAAAATAAATATAATAAGTATTTAGAGACATTAAATGACTAATTGTCATATACTTCCTCCGTTTTGAAATAACTGCTCAATTTCTAATTTTCACGCAGTTCAAGACACATCTTGAACCCTTAATAACTCAAATTGTATATAATAAAAAATTACAAAATTTGATATTCTAAAACTACGTATTTAGACGAATCCAACAAGATCTTACTCGACTATATTTTATTTTATACAACTGTACTAAAAAGTTAAATCAAAGTTACTCAATGAATAGTAAAGACTATTCAAATTGGGCAATTAAAACAAAATAGAGGTAGTAATAAATTACATATAAAGAATTTTTTATATTAAAATATAAAACGTCTGAAATATTTTCTATTGTGTAGCAACATGGCATATTTATAACATTGATTCAATTGAAATTCAAGGACATTATAGGAAATTAATTAGATCTGGAAGTGTGAGATTCTCAATATAACCAAAAGCAATAATCTTAACACGTCAAAAAATAAGATTCTTAACAATCTCATATTCCCAGTAATCTTACATTCCCACTGGTATTCTAAGATCTCTCCAACCAATTGATGGTACGAATTAAGCTCTCCAAAATAAATAAATAAATAAATAGCTAATACTATAAAATACTCCTTCCGTCCCATTTGAATTGTCCCATTTAACTTTTTGACACTGTTTATTGTTCAACTTTGACTCAATATTATTGTAATTAAATATTTGAAAAAAATAGTCGAATTTGGTCTTGTTAAATTCGTCTAATCTTATAGTTTTAGAATATATATTTTATATCATTTTAGTTGTATATATTTTAAGATATTAACGATTTAAAAATTGTATTGGATTGTGCGCAGAAATGAAATGGAACATTTCAAGTGGGATAGAGGGAGTATTAACAAAATAATTCATTTTGTCCTCCAAATGTGTATATATGATTTGGACCACTAACCTTTTTCAAAAAACCGAAGGTAAAAAGTTGGGTGTAAAATAAATAAATAAATAAATAAATAAGGGTGTGAAAAGTGTAATGAGCATGTTGTGGGAATGGGGTGCACAAGTTTGGACAAGCATTTCATATATGAATCAACAAAAATACCATAATTAAGGTTTGGTTATTCCTTCCTAAATGCTTATAAAGCTTTCCATTTTCCATATATCTTCATCTCATTAATAAATAAATAAAGTAAAAGCAAATATGGAGAAACAGAAACTAACTCATTGGTGTGTACTTATTTAGAAATAAAGTAGTGGGAATAAAATACATGAAGTAAATAAATATAAGTAAAGCAAAATCTATGTGCATATTAAATAAAAGTTCTACACATATTCCCAACCATTAAATAAAAGTTCTACACATATTCCCAACCATTCTCCTCCACAATTGGGGAATTAATTTAATTAAATTAATTGAATTGGTGGTCCAATTGGACACTTTTAATTTATTATGTGCATATGTCAAAGCCCTTGGCTTGAATTTCTTTGTCAAAAAGAAAAGAGAGAAGGATGGTGAACCAAAGGAAAATTCATTATTTGAAATTATTGTTATTACATTAAGGAGATATTTTCTCCATTTTATTCAATATGATATGAAGATATTTTGAAACTATTTAACTTTGATTCACATTTCTATCACTGGTATAGAAGAAAAAGTTTAGACGTTTATCGAAAACGTTGTATACTGTTTCGTTACATTAAATAACACAAATACCACAAATAACACTTTAAGATTGAGAACTCCCATTAATATGATCTATTTTAATTTTTTTTGATTTTCTTAATTTTTCTCTTAAAAAATTTAACCAAAATATGTAATTGATCAATATATTATGGTTAATTGATTTAAATTTTTATTCGATTTCATCCAAATGCAAAATAAAATTAAACAATTTTAAGTAAAATGATAGTCTTGGGTCCAATGAAGCATGTGGATACCCAGGTATTCACCTAAAAATTTTAAGTAAAATGATTATTAATTTAAAATAGATCTAAAACTGACAAACATATCAAACTAAACTATTGGGGTTGAAGACTTAGCCCAAGTGGTTAAGTCCCTAGACTTCCAACAAAAGGTTGGAGGTTCGATCCCCACTGCCCCCTATCCCTCCCTTTTCTCCTTTGTAATTTGTGTGGCATGGGCTCCCACCACCCCTTTTCCAGACCTTCAATGGCTCTCCAAAAAAAACTAAACTATTATAAAAGTCATCATAGATAAATAAATTTTAAAAAAAAACTAGTAAATACAGTATAAATTTTAAAACGAATTTTATCAATACATATATATAAATCTATATATGTGTGTGCGAGTGAAAATAAAAACTAGGTGGCATAAAACAAAAACAGAAAATAGAAATAACTTTGTAGAAAATATTCAATAAGTTAAATTGGCCACCATCTTTAATTGACATGCACATATGGGGCTTGACCCCTGCTTCCAACATTTAGGTTGGGTGTTCGATTTTCTATCTGATCACATATCCCTTTTATTTATCCATTTGTAATTTGTGTAGAATGAACTACCAATACTCATTTCTTAGTATGTATAGACTGTCCAAAAAAAAAATAATTAAATAAATAAATAAAAATGGCATGCACATATCTTGTAATACTGTATTATCTGTTCTTTTAGGTTGTTTTTAATATTATACACTAATTACAACCCTATCAATCCTTAATTTAATTCCCTTCTTTTTTATTTAATTTTATGAGCTTTATAACTTTAATTCTAACTTTTTATCAAAATTATATAAATAAAATATAATCAAGTGATATGTTTAGGTACCTTTTTTAAAATAATATTTAGTATATACAATTTAATTAAGTTACTAATTGTTAAAATTATTTTTTGAATTGCATGCATGCTGAAGATGTAGTATATGAGTTTAAAATCAATCCCTTACTCAATTAAGTTGCTGGTTGGATGTGCATTTAGAAACTGGTTATTTGATTATTATTTTTGTTGCAATAATCAGTTAAAAATTGTATTTTGTAAATGCACAACCAAACACCCACTAAATTAAATATCTTGTTCATGCGACGATGGTTAGTTTATTTAGTGATTGGTGTAGATAATTAGATATAGCACAAACTATGAGTTATTTGTTAGCAATTGAACATGCCGAAAACACTCTCTTAGTCGACTATCACCACCAACCCCAACGCAGAAGAGAAGAGATCCCTTAGCTGCCCTGGGAAGAGTATAATGCCTATATACTTGAATTTATGCATCCGATGGGTAAATCACCATCGACGACTGTCTCACTGCTCACAACTTATAGTTGAGGAGGGATGGATGGATAAATCACGACTCAATTATGGAAGTCGTTCTTAAGAGACTTGAACTTAATTCATTTTTTGGTTACCTAGATTTGTACTATATATTGCGCTATTTCTTCTATATTAAATACACTACAAGAATATTTTCAATTAGCTATCAAATTCAATCGTTAAACTTCTGATAGCTAATGAATTCTAATTAAGAATTATTGAGCGGGATTCTTTTGATTTATAAATATAGGAAATACTCCACTTTAGTTTCTTCTCAATTAGGTTTGATATAGAACTCCCTATTAATTAATTTATGACGATTATAATACTCAAATAAAGTAGTGTATGCGTCATTTTTGGGCACACACATCAAACGTGAGTGTATTTTTTTCTTGTCTCTTCGATCAAGACTAATTCCTCAAGAATGATGCTTTTTTCAAAAGCATGATTCTGCATACACAAAGGCTCGAACACGAGACCTTTATTTAAGCTGCCAAAAACCCATACCACTCCAGCGAACTTCCTTTTTTATATTAAAAAAAAAACGCGTTTGGTTGAAACGTGATTGTATTGAATGAAAAATAAAATAAAAATACTATTTATTGTAGCACACTACTGTATTAAGAATTGGAGTGAGGGAATAGAGTGATAATACATCAACCTATATATAGGGATTTGAAAATGTAAAAAGTAAAAATAATTATAGCAATGAATAAATAATAAGTAATAAATATCCTCCAAAAAAATAATAAGTAATAAATAAATGTAGTAGTCCACTTGTTATGTGAATTGTGAAAGATTCCCAATATTCCCCAAGTGGGCAGTGGACCATCGGATTACAACATATACTTACTTCTCAGCAATTAGCAAGAAGAAGCAATCACTCATTAGCCCATACATCATGATACTCCCTACTAGTAGTATGATGGTAGAATTATGAGTTCAGACGGCGGTGGTGGTGGTGGAGGGGACTTGTGGAGGGTGTCCTCCTGGGACTATTGGGACTTGGTTGTTGGAAGCCAGTTTCTTAAAGTATGATTTGTGTTTCATCTGGTCTTGGGTCATCTGATGCTGTCTACACTCTACACTGCAGAATGCACTGTCTCCCCTGATCAAGAATCAAAGATCATCCATCCATCCATCCATCCATCATACAAATTCAAATCAAAATTGATCCAAACAAGGAAGATAGATACTCGTAATTGATGGATCGGATCTGGCAGTGTAATAAAGATTGTAGTAGTAGTAGTAGTAGTAGTAGTAGTAGTAGTAGTAGTAGTAGTAGTAGTAGTAGGCGGTACCTATACATGTAGATGTCGCGACCAGGAATAAGGCGGCTCTTGCACAGGCCACAAACCCTCAAGAAATCTGGACTGCCAATTCCCTGCAGAGAGTCCACCGCAGAGCCGGTGAAATCCAGCGTGAATTCCGTCATGCTGCTCGTCCTCCCACCCGCCGCCCTCTTTCCCAACATCAGAGTCGAGAGGCAATACATACATAGATATACTACATATACATATATAATAAAGAGAGAGGGGGAGGGAGAGAAATGAGAAGAGACAAGTGCTTCACTGGAAAGAAAGGGACAGCGAAAGAGAGAGGTGGGAAAATGGAGACAATCCACATTAATGAATTAATTTCTCAATTAATTAACTATTAATAATACAGTCCTACAGTCTAGTACATTAAACAAGAACCAGGCACATACATGGGAGAACATCTCCACCGTTGCTTTACTTATACTTCTGCTGTAGTAGTAGTAGTTAACTGTTCTGGATTTCTTCCCACAAATAGCTATCGAAAATAACCAAGCAATTCATCTTTGAGTCCCCCATACATAATTGCACTCTTACATTTAAACATATGCGCAGCACAAACTACTACTACTACTACTACTACTACTACTACTACAAAGATTGATACACCAATACTGTCATTACAGTTGTCAGGTACTGATTTAACAAGTGAAACAACATTATGAGGAAGACCATTTTTCCCATATCTGGATCCAATCAAAACAACTTAATCACAGGTCTTCCAATTTTAGTTTCATCTTATTTTATGTCGAGTGTCATCTCATCATCAGTTCATGGGTAGAAAAAGGCCATCATATTGTTCATCCATCCATTCCTTCTGTGTAAAAAGGCAGGCTGTCATATACTGGTTCCATTATTCACCCATATTAGAGGGCTCTCAGATCACATTCCAACATACAAGGATATTTTCATAAGTTCCCTAATTATTTCGGCACATCATAAGATTTTATATGGTATTCCATTTCTGTAGGGAAGTTTCAACAACCCGATTAGGAGGTTGCGCATGTGGCCATGTCCCTCGCTGTCCACAAGGGGCATTCAACAATCAATGAGCATGACAAATAGTCCATCTGAATTAGTACATCAATTATGTGAAAGCAGTGTGGAGACACATGTTCATTATTTTCATCGTGTGCACACATTTAAAGCATGGTATCTAAAGCTTGAGAATTTACACAATTCCATGAACGTACAATAGTTAAATGACAAAGAAAGGAGACAACTTTCAATTAAAAGGGGTCAGAAATTAAGAAACATAAATACTGAAAATTCAAAGCTTGGAACTATGAAACAGTAGTAATATTATGGAGTATTTGAATTATTTACATATCAAAAGTTAGATCTAAATGTGCATCGAATTAGAAAATCAACTAAAAAGCAAAAATTTTACCAAAAAAACTGAAATAACAAAAATTAAAACAGCACGAAATTATCATAATCAAATAGTCCAGCCATGACTCCGTCTAAACACAACTAATAGTACAAGTAAAATCATGAGTTTGAAAAACTCCCATGTGTTTTATATGCAGATATCCAACAGCCTTATCAGACCTTTTGTGTGAATCCTCTTAGCCCTTTGAGGACACTACATAAATATTGTATGAATAACAAAGATGGTCATTACTGACATAATCCTCCAAACAGCCCTTAATTTTTTACAGGAAAAGACCTCAAGTTTCCATGTGTGTGTGCATACATGTATATATAAAATTCAAAGGGGGTTTTAGTCTTATACTTAGCCAGAATTAGGGTAAAAATATAACACTAACATACAATCACTGTGTCCCCAGAAGTCACTGTGATCAACAATGGGACCATCTGTTTTATGAAGAGCTTGATAGATGGAATGTTGGGCACTGGAAGCCCCTATAGGTGGAGGTTGAGGATTAACGGATTTAGCTCTCCATACTATAGATAATTTCAACTTCAACTAAGTGTATAATTATATAAAGAAAATGTTAAATCTATACTGGTCGTAAAGTTGTGACGAAGACAATTTTGTCAAATCCAAGGAACAACATCATTGCATGAATCTAGAAGTATCAACTAATAATGCCTAATAGAAAGGATTGTCTATACATATAAAAATTCCTTACTCTGTTGAGAATGTGAGAAATATTATGATTTTCTAAAGTATTCGAGATCCTTTCTTTCCTATCTATTAATAATTGGGGGGGGGGGGGGGGGGACATAAAGAAAAAGAAGAAAGATTGCCGGTTGTGCATTTAACCCTCAACATAACTTGAACATTATAAACACACATCAGCAGTCCTATATTTATAACCTAAACCGCAATAAACAACACTAAACTCACATCAGAACGATATGCCATCATATTTAGAGGTGGATCAATTTACCTATATCAGACCGCCAGCAAACTGTCCCACCTATAAGCTTCTCCACAATCCAAAAAGCTACCAAAGTAGCTGCCAGTAGTAGAAAAACAAGAATGAGGCTCATGTACAGATCAGGGAATAGAATAGAATAAAGTAGAATACCATTACCATACGCAGATAGATGATACTCAAAGAGGGCAAGAGGGATTTCAAATCTGATCATTATGCAACCAACCAAGTCCCAATTCCCATACGAAACAATACAGAAGATAGACATTAAATATGTATAACTTGGGCGCGTAATTAAGCAACAATTTCATTCTATCATTCAGTACTCTGGTGTTTGTGTGTGTGTGTGTGTGTATATATTTATCTTTCAAAGATCCCTTTAGGGCTTTCTACATTGCACACATAATCTGCCTATTTGTGGTGCAGTACAAACCATTGGCGCAACAACACGCCACAGTGGCAAGTGCATCAAGAGTATGCAGTTTGGCTGTCTCAGTGGACCTCATTCCACAAAACAGCAGATCCACATTCAATGTAATATTCATGTCAATGTACTCCTTTCAAAATTCAGCTGCCATACGCCACCAGGAAGCAAGCTCCATCTTTATGCCAGCATACATGCTGTGAGAAAATAATAACAGGATCCGAAACCCTTCATTGGAAATCCATTCCCAACCCTGCGGTACACCACCACATAAGGAAGTTTGTCTATCATACAACACATGATCTCATTCTCATCCCTCCAAATAGTCCAGTTACAAGACAAAATATAGCCACCAGCATAAGGAAATGTTACCTTTACATCCAATAAAGGCGTGGACCGGACCTGATCTGCCTGATAGATGAAGCATACCACAATTCACATGGCATCGAAGCAAAATGTGTTCTGAATCTGTCCTATCAAGTTTCAACCAAAGGCCTGCTGGAGTTGGGCCCCCAACCTGGAAATTCCTTCCCGCTTTTAATGTACTATCTCAAAATGCAACAGGACGTGCACAAGCCACGTGCTAGACCTCGAACCATCTTTCATTTCTGAGTGTACTTTTATGGCTCCCAAGTACCCTAGAAAATTTTAAAAACCTCCAACCATTAACCCATGAGCATGGGATGCCCGCTTAAGTGGCCCCCAAATCATATTCCTTTCCAATATGAAAGCAAACAGGGTAGATTTACACATTATGCTGGCAGGGCTACAAATCTCTCTTTCCCAAAATACCACTACCACCATTTTGCTTTTTCTGAATGCCATGTTGCCATGCATCCCGAGATCTATCACCAGATTGATCAAAACCATCCAGTGAATTTCCAGCTGCAGATCTTAAAACCCGATAACTTCCATTCCTAGGAATTGCAGTAATATTCGACTTTTCATCCTCTTCCGAAGGTGTGCCAGACCTGGACTCCACATGCGAATCGTGTGATCTATATCGTGGTCCAGATCTCAAGCCCCTTGAATTAGCATTTTTGGATGAAAATGAATTATAACTAGAAGTCTCAGGAATAAAGTCCTTGGGCAAAGAATCCATCCCTAAGTAACAGTTCCGTTTTTTAGCATCATCTATCAATGCACCCCAATCATCAGACTGCACCAGACTATTAGCATTGCCCATTACCTGTCATAATTAAAGATCAAAAGAATAAACAGTTCTGCTCAAGCAAACAGAGTAGATAAACAATTCCCAGATGAAATAGAAATGAACTAAGAAATCTTACCCAGAGAGCTCTTCTTGCTCTAGTTAGAGCAACATTCATTCGGCGAACATCAGCTACAAACCCAACTCCACGACTTGAGGCACGAACACAAGACATTATAATTACGTCACGTTCCTGACCCTGGAACGCGTCCACTGTATTAATATAGATGTCTTTTCCTTCATCTGAATTCATAACATCCTTGAATTCTCGTTGGAGACATTTCAGTTGCAATTTGTATGGAGTAATTATGCCAACAGACACCTTAGCCAATCCCAATGATTTTATAGTTTTTTGAAGGTGTTCATACAAACGAACACAAAACTGTGCTTCCTGTGTATTCTGATAAGACACAGAACCCCCCCAATGTGATTCTCGACCATGTGTTATATCAAAAAACAGATATGGTTTCAGTAAAGGATCTTTATAATATTGCTCGTCAGGACGATTAGCTACACTTTCACTATCGGTAAGGCGTCCTTGATAGAAGTACCTTGAAGGAAAATCCCTGATCTGGGGATGCATCCTATACTGCACAGATAACAGCATTGTTGGGCAGCCTGCTTGCTGAAACCGCTCAAAAAGGCTCCTGCTGTACATTAAAGTTCCTGCTGCCTTACTGATGACAGTAGCAGGGAGCTGCTGAGGATCCCCCACAAGAACACAACGTGCTGCGCCAAGGGACAGTGGAGGTAGTATTGCTACTTCACTAGCCTGAGCCGCTTCATCAATCACAACCATGTCAAACCCATGTGTTAAACGTGAGAACAACTTACGCCCGCTGCTTGAGACCGTAGTGAAAACAATTTCAGCCTCATTGGCAAAACTTGCCTCCAGATTTGCTCGAGCTTCCTCCAAATTGAAATTGCTACCAGCACGGAACCTGCTTTCCAAAATCAGAAGTCGAGACATCTCAACCAATATTTTATCCCTGGACTCTACTACAGCTGCTAGGTTTTGAAGTAAAGAATCTCGTTTTTGGTCTCTGGCTACAAGAACATCTGGATCAACACCAACAGATCCCTGTGCACGAACATTTGCAGCAGTAAGATTCAAATCTCTTTGAAGGGAAGCAATTTGCTGAGCAAATTGATTTTCACGAATCCTCAAACTATTCATCCATCCATGAACTTCTTCACGGCTCTTCCCCAGAAGTTGTTCAGTTCTTCGTTCTACAGAAACTGCCTGAGCAGCACGAGTCTGGGAATCCACTCCAACTCGGGCAACATCGGGGCGATAAACTTTCATCTCACCATCAATAAATCCACGGTCAAGAACACGTGCGAGCAATTCATCAGTAGCAGCATTTGAGGGTGCACAAACAAGCATCCTAGGCTTCGGGCAAAGCTTCGGAAGAGTCCTAAAGAGATTTTGGTCCATACTCTGCAAAACTTCATCAATAGATCCAACAGCCACATTATCTGAATTGTTCTCATTAACCTGCTTATAGCTTTCAGGAGCTAACTTCTTTAGCAACGCAGTATAGTAGTGCTGATATTGGACAAGATGAATCACATTAAGCATTCCCCATACAGTATGTGTTTTCCCAGTCCCTGGTGGGCCTTGAACTAGTGTAAATGGCCAGAGATCTTGCTTCTTTGTTGTACCATTGGATGTACCAGCAGCTGTATGCATTGCAGCCCACTGAATCGAGGATAGCTGAGGTCCATTGAAACTTCTGTGCAGGTGCTCAACAAAGTTTGGAGTAAAGCAATCAGGCATCGCAAGTGGCTGTTCTTCATATTTTGGAAATTGGTCAGGGCTAGGTTGAAGAATTGCATTTTGCATCTGCAAGATATTGATGATTATAAAGGGCAGAAGCAATAATACTAATTCATTTTATCACTATTATAAAAATAAAAAAAAAAATAAAAAAAAAAAAAAAGGTTCTTTGATATCTAACCTGCAAATTAAGGCGACGAAATGCATGCAGAGCAACATATTCTCGCTGTGTGGTTGCGAGAGAACCAAGGACAGTCAGGTACCAGACACCTCCGGGATGGAGCTTCCTCAGAATATGATCATCATCAATCTTGCTAAAGTACAAATTAAAATAATAATATGAAGATGAGAAATAAATTTAATAACCCAGACTAGATTAAAAGGTAATCCAAATTCAAAAATGAGGACAAAACAAAATAGTCTGATTCACCTGCTGGTGTCATACATATCTCCAACATAAAAGTGAAGAATCGCCCCGGTATGTTCTCGTGCATCAATGGGAATGTGCCTCCTAACTGTACCTGCAACGCGCCCACTAATTTCTGGCTTCTCCTCATCTTCTAGAACGGAGGAACTATTCCTTCTAGTATTGACTGCATACCATTGATCACTCTTTGAAAACATGTCTTCTAGATTTCATTTATTAATAAAATATCAAGAGTAGATGTAAACCTGCTCCGGGCCTAGGGGATGAAAGAACTGCAACATCTCCTTCCTTAAATATCCATTTGCATTCATGAGGAGGAATTAGTATCACATCAAACCATCCTGTGAAAGCCAACAAGTGCATGGACAAGCAAAATTACATTAAGACAAAACAGGTATGAGGAGCAATAATCACATACCAGCTTGTACTATCCATCAGTAAGTAGGAGATTAAGATATAAATAGAAGTAAAAGAGTATGGAAAATAACAGCGAGCGGTTACCAGAAACAGAGCATAAAAACAAAGAAAGAAGAAAAGAAGATTGACTTATTCAACAACGTTCCTTCATTTTTCTTTTTCTCGCCGCAACTATGCAACATGTAGTTAGATTTTTATATTTATCTTATTTGGAATGGGTTTAAGGTTTGCAAGGCTCATTGCAGATATGATCCCTGTCTATCCCATTGAAGTGCAGCTTGTCAAATCGCATACGCTGAGCTTCTCCACTTATGCATGGCCCCAAAATATAAAAAATTAAAACTGAAAATGGGTAAACATAAACTTGCAATGAAAAGTAAAAATGTGAAGAAAAGAACTTGTTTTAACCATCAAAAAAAATCCCAGAGAGAAATTTTAGCAGGACCGCAGAAAAGCAGCAGACTGGTATTAAACTTGTTAATAAGCTCACTCATACACCCACATACAATGCCCGTGAAACAAATTAAGAGAGATTCATTGTGTTAACATTCAGATATAAGAAAATATTCAAAAGAAATATACCTACTAATCTACATACAATTTTATTTTATATAGTTAGTTGAATTATTGACCAGAAACAATTATTTGGAATACTTGTTCATATATAATATAAGAAAAGGAAGGCACTAGCCCTTGTGCCATTCCCAGGTCTTATGCTGTTGCATACATGAATCCATGCATAATAGCTTCCATTTTTCTAGCCAAATCATTGACCAGCTATATATTTGACATGTACTCAAGTATTCAACGTAGAATATTACTTATCGCATACGAACTCCATTTTAACTTATATCCCTCTTTCTTGCCAAAGTAATGGTCAACTGTATTTAACATATACTTGAGCATTAATCGTAGGATACCACTTATCACATACTAGTATAGTACCTCCATTTTTATTTGTGAGGAAAAAATAAATAATTCAACACATCTAATAATAACACTCTGTTTTTCCCATTCCATCCATTAGTTATGCTACAATTTCATTTTTTTTCCAAATTTAACTCTGTTCACTCTACCAAAAGCCTCAATAATCACAACATTAGGGGCAAAACAAAAGTCTTACGAATTACATAACATATTAGGGGGGAAAAGGTAATAGTACAGCTCATATCCAAATTAATTACACATTGGTTCTTATATTATGACCCAAATACAATCTACAAATTTTCCTATAAAAATAAAAGGAGTTGATATGCTGCGTAACTCAAGCAGTATGAACCTAGATAAATAAGAGAACACCAAATAAATGCCTATCGTCTCCATTCTTCTTACTGAAATAATATTATGCAAAGATCTAGTATGAGATAAGGTTAATGGTTTGAAAAATACCCCTTTCACGTCGTTCAATGTTTTTTACAGATACCCTAATATGGCATGAAGGAGTTTCTGCCAACTCCTCCCACGTACTATAAAGCTGTGCACGGCATTCTTCAAAGAGCAAAGGCTCAAATACCCTGATATAATCCTCTGCTGAATCAAACCGGCCAGGAACACACTGAAGCTCCTCTTCCTCTGCTCAAAAAGACATTATAAGCATGTGTGAACAAAGAGTACATGATTTATTAACATCAAAAGAAAAGATCACCAAGTGCATTTAGAATAATAGAACTTAAGACGACGGATTCTTTGTTGAATATACATTTATACATTTACAACATACAGAGCTATTCCACTTGCAGTGGAAGATAGATTTTCCCTGTTCTTCACATAAATTGAAACATAAAAAATCAACCAAATTACTCTTTTCAAGTGTTCAACATGTCAAGTATTCACAAGCATTACATATTCAGAAAGAAAGTATTTGCAATTTTTTACCCTTTTGATAATCCCAATTAATATTAACTCAAAAGACGATAGTTTCAAAAAAAGAAAATGGCAAGGTAAAAATGAAAAGCAGCCACACAAAACTAACATATTGCATCTGTGAGTTTAAATATTTAAATACCTGGATGATGCCAAAATTTCTCACTTGTCACCTCACGCAATAGGCGTTCCACTGATGTATCTTGATACTGACTACCTGCAGTAGTCGGTTTCTTCGAAGGTAGCTTCTTAAGAGTTAATTTCGAGTCAGATAAGTTTTGACTGCCAAAAGCTGGTTTTCTGCCAGGTAATTGTGGATTTTTAACTTGTTTTGTCTCAGAGGCGATCTTCAATGAACTTTGTCTCAGAACAGGTGGTGCTAGACCTTCTGCAGACACATCTGCTGAGCTATTTAACCTCCTTGAAGATGCAAAATGCTCCAAATTATTGTCTCCATTACTCTCAGGTTTACATTCGCTCAACTCCACATAATTGTTGCTTTCATTGTTAGGAAAATCAGACTGTTTTGTATCCCTGATTGTTGGTGGAGTTTGCTTATCCCCTCGCTCAGAAGGAGTCATTGTAGTACGGGCTTCTTTTACAGTCCGGGTTATAGTTGGTGGAGGAATCTGTCTTCTAGGCGTTGATGATTTTAAAGCACCAACTTGTTTAACATCCTCTAAATCAAGAAACATGGTTTGTCTGTTACGTTTTTTTCCTAGCATTGCCTCTTTATACTGGTCAAGCTTAGGCCGCTTTCCCACATTACTTGCAAACTTTGAAGCATGAATTCCTTCAATACCTCTAGTTTCTCTTTGTTTTGCCACTTGAGCTGAATCTTCCTGCCCATCCATAGATATATCACCTTTCTTATCATTTGTTTCAGTGTTCATCATTACAATAGGGCCAGTGTTACCATTCTTATTCTCACTGGGACTAGCAGATCTATTCTCCACACCTCCAATTGAGACATTACTTTCAATCATCTGTACTGTGCCTTTCTCCATCACCTGTTTATTACTTGTACCACTTGAGTCACCATGAATAACATTCCTGGAGGCATCCACAGAACCCTCTGCATCAGACCATTCACCTTCTTCCTTCTCCATATCATGTGCACCCATGTTTGGCGCTGTATTTAAATCATGCCCATTACTCAATTTGGATGAAAATTCAAAATTCGGAAGCACGTCTCTAGAACTCTTTATTTCAGAAGAAATTTCAGATCCCTGAACAAGTTTAGACCTTACAAAAGGTTGGAAGCCAGATACAGAAGATGCATGAGAAAAAGCATGGTTATTCGCTATCCTTTCGGGACCAACTGATGCCACAATCAAATTGGTTGTTGCAGTACTTGAGGAAGGAACGGCCCTCTGAGGCTGGAAGTTAACAACACCATTGTTATCGTCTTCATTTTCAGTTGGGGGTTCATTAAGATCAAATAGAAACCTTCTTTGGGAGCCCATTTTGCATGAAGTTGCATACAAGCAAATAGATATGCCGAAAAAAGTGCACCAACAATTTTAGTAGGATAATTTCTGGAAGGATAAGAACATAACATGCCAATCCAGGTGGCAAGCAGCAAAAATATTCAGAACTCAGGAATTGCCAAATTAAATGCAACTTCTGCACCAAAGTTGGAAAAGAAAAGTGTGAAAAAGGGAAGTCGTAAATCTTGTAATGATAAGTCAAAGATGATTGGGGAACCAGAACTTAAGAACATTTCCCCTATCACAATCAAGCAAAAACCATACATCTTTCCAAGCCCTAATTAAATCAGAATAGAATGGGGCCAGTTTTAATTCTTCCCTACCTTAATATCATGAAGGACAAAAACAGTCAGAAAACAGATCCCAAGTTATACAGCCCATACAAGACTGTCCAAAAAGAGATCAAGAATCACCTAAGGCTCATATCTTTAAAATTCAAGATTCAATTTTTCTTCCTCCGGTTAGCATATCACAGGACAAACAATGACAAGAGAAAACAAGGGGACCAATTAATTAATTACTCAGAAATATTTGGCGTCATCTACTGACTCTTAAATAATAACACCGGTTAAAAAGAATCCAGGACCGCCCAAGCCCCCAATTAGCAACAAAACAAATCCAGAAAATACCATCAACCATTTTCAAACCAAATTCCAGCTCCATACAAGATCATATCACCCGGCACAACAACACATTAATTAAACACAGTCAGTGACCATTCTATCAAAGCACGTAGATTCCATACAAGAAGCAAAAAAAGGCAGCAATTTACCCACAGTCCTCAAGCCGAAACGCAAAAGAAAATTTCAAATTTTAGATCGAAAACAAAGTCCACAGCAAGATTAACCCAATCCCAATAGACAAACACATTACACACCCGATTCCTTCCACGATCTATTTCCCAATCACACAACATATTCATCCACAATCGAATTCACAATTTCGGAACGTAATTTATTAACAAGGAAACGCAAACAGAAAGTTCTCGGGAGAAGATTTTTACCTCAAAGGGACAGCAAATCTGGAGAGAGAAAAGCCGTTTTATCTCAAAAACAACAAATTAAAATAATAATAATAATAATAATAATAATAATAATAATAATAATAATGTAATAGGAGTGATAAATAAGGGGAATAGTTACACTAAACCAATAATTAACTATTATTTCTCCGCTAAAATAAAAATCAAATTTGGTGCATATATATAATGTATCTATATAGGGCGTAGAGAGAGAAAGGGATAGAGTGAGAGAGAAAGGGAGCCCAATGGATATTAGAGAGCACAGAATGCACGATGTAAGCTGGGCATCGGGGATATTTATAGGAGGCAACAACGAGGGTGCTGACCGGCTACTGGTGGTTCCAGTTAAAATAGGTTCTATTATCAACGAGGATTAAGGGGCAGGGTATTTTCGTAATTACAGTTATGTTCCGAAAATGCCCATGCTTTTTCCGGGAGAAGGGGAGATGGTATGGGCAAAAGTGGGAACTCGTGTTGCCCTAATCTGTCGTGGCATGGGTTTGACCATGTTTGGATTCCTCGTTAAGAGTGATTAATGGCCGTCGATTCCAAATCGCATCTGCTTAAAAATAATTCTGTTTATCGTATTACTTTTTTGATTACGTACGGAAATAGTATAGGTTTTGGGGAAGAAGTGAAGAACTATATATGGAGACATTTATTATGAATTTTTAGATGCATATCCATTTATTATCTTTTTGTCCTGCCTTTCGTATTCTTGAGGACTGTGATTGGTTAGGGACTTTTAAAAAAAAAAATTTAAATTAAGGGAGTTAGGGTGGGATTATCTTTATTTTAATAGACATATGGTGAAAAAGCAACGTTTTGTTTTCATAAAGTTTGTGTTAGAAACCATAATGCTGGTGTTGGTTAGTATGGAGTACAGTTTTGTATTTTGTTTTAGTACAGGGACTATTGTGTAAATAGTTTAGTGTGATAGGAGTCTTTATATATTGTTCGACTCTGTTGTATTTGTCAATCTGAGAAGTTATATGAATAGAAAACCGTTTTCTTCATCTTTCCAGTCAATTAACATGGTATCAGAGCAGGTTTAATCCTCTCGTCTGCGCAATTCTCCTTTCTCGTCTTCGTTCATCTTTTTCCCTTTCTTTTCAATTGACATTACAGTTGCTTCCTCGGTCAATTTGATATGGAATCCACCGGAGTTACTGCAGATGGCAGTGGAACTTCCAATGTCTCTAATGTTCGAGAGGAGTTTTTACTCTCACCTTCGGATCAACCGAACATGCAGCTAGCTGGCTTTCTCCTTGACACTTCCAACTGGATTTCCTGGAAGATTGATGTTACTGATGCACTTAGGGTTAAGTGCAAAGAAGGTTTCATCGATGGCTCGATTGCACCGCTTTCAGTCTCCGATCCTCAATACAAGCTCTGGAAGCGTGTGGATACTCTTGTTCTGAAGTGGATTAGAAACTCCATGAATCAGGAGTTAGCTCGCACCATTGTTCACTTGACTACAGCTCGGGAACTTTGGATGGAGCTGGAACACAGGTTTGGTCAGGTATGTGGACCACAAGTTTTGAGACTTCATAAACAGATCTCAAACTTGCAACAGGGTAATCGTACTATTTCTGATTACTATGGTGAATTGAGGATGCTATGGTCTGATTTTAGGAGTTTGAAGCCTTTTCCTAGTGGCGATTCTGAAACTATTAAGAAATTCATAAAAGAGGATGAAGACTTTATGTTGTTACACTTTCTCATGGGTTTAAATACGTGTTATGAAACTGTATGTACTCAGATTATGATGATGGTTCCTCTGCCTGATATGGCGAAAGCGTATGGTATTCTGAATAATGTTGAGGTTCAGAAAGAGTTTTCCAGCACTGGTGTTGGTGTTAATAATGAGTTTGCTTTAGCATCCAGTGATAGCAATGGACAGAGGCAGATTAACAACAAGTCTAGCTTGTTTTGCAACTACTGTAAGAAGCCGGGGCACACTAAAGATAAATGCCGTCATTTGGCAGCCAAGTCTGCCACCTGTGAGGTGTGTAAAAGGACAGGACACACCAAGGCTACTTGTTTTCAGGTGACTGGTGTTGTCCCTACGTGGTACAAAACTATGATGGAAAAGAAGCGAGGTATGACCTCCTCTGGAGGAGTTGCTGCTTCGGTCAGTGTTGGGTCATCAAATATTGCTCCAGAGAACTCACAAACTGAAGCTATGCTGATAAAGATGGGAGAAATGATAGAAAAGCTTGCAGCCCTTGGAAATCAAGATGCCACTCCAGTTGATTATGTGGCTGGAGTTTATGAGAAAGCAGGTAGCTCTCTTGATAATACTTACAACTTAGGTTCTAGAGGTAAATGGATTTTGGATACTGGAGCTACATGCCATCTATGTGCTAACTTTACTGACCTACTTGATCCTTGGCCTCTAACCTGTCCCTCTCCTATTCTTCTCCCTGATGGTACTAAAAGAATTCCTACTTACAGTGGAAAGGTTAAACTCACCGACACTCTTATCATACCTGATGTGTTGTTTGTCCCCAACTTCGTTCTAAATCTCATTTCTATCAGCAAGTTGACAAAGCAGTTAAAGTGTGCTGCTATATTTGATGAATTCAATTGCATTTTGCAGGACCTCAAAACTAGGAAAGCCATTCTCAACACTTCATTACTCAACAATCTATATGTTTTCTCTAGTAAGAATTCTGATACTTGTCTTCCTATTGCCTCTGTTTCTTGTTCTAATTCTGTTGATTCATGTTGGATGTGGCATCTCAGGTTAGGTCATCCTTCTTCAGGAGTTATGTCACATTTACCTATCAATATTGATATAAATAAGATGCCTATATGTGATACTTGTTATGTTTCAAAGTTCCAAAAACTTCCTTTTCAATCTAGTGTGTCTCATGCTTCCTCATTGTTTCAACTTGTTCATGGTGATGTTTGGGGACCATTCAAAGCTACATCATGTTCTAGATACAAATATATGCTTACGTTAGTTGATGATGCTTCTAGAGGGGTGTGGTTATATCTACTTGTGTCAAAAGGGGATGTATGTAGAATTCTGGCTGATTTTTGTTCATATGTTAAAAATCAGTTTAATACATCCATTAAAATCTTTAGATCAGAGAATGGGTCCGAATTCTGTAATTCCAAATGCACTGAGTTGTTTAAATCTCTTGGAGTGATTCATCAAACCACATGTGTTTACACACCTCAGCAAAATGGTAGGGTTGAAAGGAAACATCAGCACTTAGTCCAAGTTGCTAGATGTTTGCTACAAGGATCAGGGATGTCGAAGGCTCACTGGGGTGATGCCATTCTTTTTGCAGCTTATCTCATTAACCGTCTGCCTTCTTCTGTGCTTAAATGGAAGTCTCCCTTTGAAATATTGTATGGTGTTGCACCTGATTTCAGTACCATTCATTCATTTGGTTGTCTGTGCTTCTTCAAATTACCTGGGATATCTAAGGGTAAATTAGACCCTAGGGGTACCAAGGGTGTTTACTTGGGCAATTCTACTACACAAAAGGGGTTTAAGGTATTAGATCTTTCATCAAATAAGGTATATGTCAGTTGAGATGTTATATTCTTCGATTCAATTTTTCCTTACACTCAAAATTCTTGTCATAACTCAGCTCAGCTATCATCCAGCCCCTGTTACTCTACTTTGCTTCCCACTGAAGCATTGGACACAAACTTATCTTCTGAGATTCCCACTGAATCTCAGCTTCAAGAGCCATCTCCCTTGATCCCCACTGGATCATCGAGACAAACTTCATCCGATGCATCTCCCACTGAGATGCATACAAGTCCTATTGCTCAATCTGGCACAGGTTCTGAGAACCTGTTGCTCATGGAGGGCAACTCACTTGATCCTCCAACTTCAAATAATTCTACTGTTTATCCTTCAGATGAGCAGGGTCCTTCATCTCCACCTAGCACTAGCATGGCAGTGGTTCCAGTAGCTGAACCTATTCTACCTCGAAGATCCCTAAGAGTGAGGAAGGTTCCAGATAGATACAAGGATTTTGTATGTTCCACTCATGGAACTGATGAAGATTTACCTGAGAATTATTATGAAGCTAAGGGGTATGCTCACTGGCAAGATGCTATAAGGCTGAACTAGATGCATTGAACAAGAATGATACCTGGGATATAATTCCCCATCCTCCTAATCAAAGAACCATTGGATGCAAATGGATTTTCAAGGTCAAGTATAACCCTGATGGCTCCATAAATAAACATAAGGCAAGACTTGTTGCCAAGGGATTTAGTCAAGTATATGGAGAAGATTATGGTGAGTCCTTTGCTCCTGTAGCAAAAACACTCACAGTTCGATTAATACTATCTCTGGAAACATCTTACAGATGGGAACTTTTTCAGTTAGATGTTAATAATGCTTTTCTACATGGGAAGCTTGATGAGGAAGTGTACATGGACTGTCCACCAGGCTTGGATGCTCCAAAGCACTCTGTTTGCAAACTTAAGAAATCCTTATATGGCTTGAAACAAGCCCCCAGGCAGTGGAATATTACACTAACAAGATTCTTGATCTCTCTTGGTTTCAAACAGGTCACTCAAGATGAGTGCTTGTTTGTCCAGATCACTTCTCATGGTTCAGTTATGTTGGTTGTATATGTCGATGATATATTAGTTACAGGGTCAGATACCAAAGGAATTCAAGATGTCAAACATGCCCTTCATGCTGAGTTCACTATTAAGGATCTTGGTAAAGCTTCATATTACCTTGGTTTGGAGATTATTAAAACGGACAGAGGTGTGGATGTTGTTCAATCGAAATTTGCTCATGATTTGCTATCTGAGATAGAAGTACCAGATAATGCAAAGGCAACAACACCTTGCATACCAGGAATGCAGCTCAGACTTGATGGTGAATCCTTCTCATCTCCCAGACTATTCATAAGGGTTGTTGGAAAACTACTCTACCTTGGCTTCTCAAGACAAGATATTTGCTACACTGTCCAGCAGTTAAGCCAGTTCATGCATCAGCCTTCAGTAGATCATTGGAATGCTGTGGTTCATTTGCTGCAATATATCAAGAATAATATCAACATTGGCCTTCATTTTGATTATGACACTCCTATACAGCTTAAGGCTTATTGTGATGCTGATTGGGCAAATTGCCCATACACAAGACGCTCGTTAACTGGTTTTTGCTTGTTTCTTGGAAGCTCCTTGATCACTTGGAAGACTAAGAAGCAAACTGAAGTATCTAAATCCACCACTGAAGCCGAGCACAGAAGCTTGTCTGCCACTGCCTCAGAAGTTCTTCATGTATCCAATATTTTGAGTGAGTTGCAAATATCTTTGCCTATGCCAGTCACTGTGTATTGCGACAATAACTCTGCTATAAAGCTTGTGAAGAATCCTGCACACCATGAGCGTACTAAACACATCGATACTGCCTGTCACTTTGTAAGATATCACTATAGGAATCAGTCAATTTTTCCAAAGTATATTGCATCATCTTCCCAGGTTGCTGACATGTTTACTAAAGGGTTACCTTACAAGGTGTTCTCTAAGCATTGTTGCAAGTTGAACCTATGTCAAAAACTATCAACTTGTGGGGGAGGTGTTAGAAACCATACTGCTGGTGTTGGTTAGTATGGAGTACAGTTTTGTATTTTGTTTTAGTACAGGGACTATTGTGTAAATAGTTTAGTGTGATAGGAGTCTTTATATATTGTTCGACTCTGTTGTATTTGTCAATCTGAGAAGTTATATGAATAGAAAACCGTTTTCTTCATCTTTCCAGTCAATTAACATTTTGAAGGATGAATTTAATCCCTCACTTTTTTGGTTTCAACAAATGGCCCTATTGATATCTATATAAGCACCCCATTCTACCGGCGCTTCAGCCAACAGAGATTCGACATTGATCGCATTTTATGTACAATGGTTAGTCCTATATTTTTGTGGCTTGCATTTGAATGGTGTGGGGGGAACATAACAGAAGAGTGTTCAGGGGTGTCTCTTCTCCTTTGCGCTAGTTACTTGGGTCCTCCCAAAGTCAACAAAATAATATAAAAATGGACACCTTCATTATTGAGAGGCAGACACGGCAATTTAATGTCGGAGTGAAGCTGTCAACAATAATTCCACTTTACACAACAACCAGTGTGAGAAAAAGAGAGCAGCCAAAACATTCTTCAACAGAGGAAGAAAACAACAAGAAGCTCACTCCGTCCAGTTTCTGAATTCAGAGCAATCGGCACACCAAACTTGTCCGATCGGGCTGAAAATTTTACAGCATGTGCGGGACATCTTGTTTTTCATTTTGAACGGTGGAGATCGAATTTTAACGGTCAGAATTTTCTGTATGAATTTCTGTTCGTGACAGCAGTTCTTGTTCTCATTTTCTGATTTTTGGTGTTGTGGTGGAGTTGAGATTGTGGTGACTTTGTGTTGTTGTAAGGCCACATCTTTGGTTGTGATTTGGCAGACTTTGTGTAATCTCTTTTGGTGATAGTGGATTTGAGATAGGCTCAAGAGCCTCGTGGTTTTTACCTTTCGAATTGGAAGGGTTCTCCACGTAAATCATTGTGTTCTTGTTTGCTTGTTTTTGTTAATGTTCCTGCGAAATTCTAACAACTTGGGAATTATTTGTCCGCTGCGAATTTTGAACTTGTGAAGGTATTTGGTGAATTCCCAACAACTTGCTACTGTTAGAGGAGTTTAGGCAGCACCGTGCAGGGAGGGCAACTGTAACACCCCATCTTAAAAACAGCGGAAGTATGGGTGTTACCGCCACATTCTCTATCTAAGCTCACTTCCAAGCAAACTTAAATAGAAAATGCTAAGGCTTAAAATTTAAAGCACATTTAAAACCACAATTGATAATCATAAAATAATGCTTTTTTAAAATCATATTAGTATGTACGATATAAAATTTAAAAGTTAGGATAAAGATGCAAATAATTATTTATTGCAACAATTTGACCTCACAGGGTCGAAAGAGAATAGAGCGACATAAAATATTGTTTTCGAAATTCCCAATCCCAATGCAATGTCATGCCAAGCTCAATCTCCTATCCTGAAAAGAAGTGAAAGCAACAACATCAGCAATACTGAGTAAGTCAATCCTCTAACCCACACATGCTGGAGACTCAGGGTTGACTCAACAACACAAAGAATAGCTATATGGCAATAATAAAAATTTACCGAATTTCAATCCCGAAATTTATAATATAGGTAACACATTTGTTAAATGAAACCAACCCAATGCACCATATAAATCCAATATCCACATATATCATCTCTCGCCATGCAGAGGATTCTATAACTACTAACACCGGTGTCCTAGACTAGTACTCCGACTGTCTAGGGTTATAGACACATGCAGGCTCTACCCATAAGAGGAACAATTACCCTCATCCAATATCCAATATCCATAGATCATAGAGTTCATGCATTGGTTTCATAAAACATATATTTTACCAAAGCCGATTCACCATTATTGTACCAACAGATCCCAAAAGACGAGTAGCTCACATTTGTGCCATTTATCATTAATCTTATACTTAGAGAAAACCGACACCATGGAAATTAAGTTAAATAATAACCCAAAGAATTTAGTGCAAGCCCGGTAATAGGGAGTAGACAATTACATAAAATAAAAAACCAATTCATGATCCACCTCTTAACAAGATTAACGAGAGTTGAAATTGTCTGCACACATTTCTTTATACCATCTTATATTGACTCTCAGCAAGAAAACAAAGACAACAATTCTATTGACCCTTGGCCCCACACAACTACAACACTATTACACAAAATGTAACTCAACTCGCTTTGAAATAGAATGAAATCCATGGACACACGACAACATATCCATACTGATAGGTCCACGGGAAAGCAAGTTATACACTTTATGCGAAGGTTCACTAAACACAATGAACTCAAACACCAAAATAGATTAATGTAACAAGTTATTAATCAAGCACGGCGGAATAATTAACTTGCATAAAGTAAATCAATGAGACAAGGAATTTTTGACCCAATTCGGCCTTCGGCCTACGTCTGGGGGATACCAATCCAGGAATTATTTTACTATGTGTTTCAAGATGGTAAACAACCACACACACTAGCAAAATAAAGAGAATGACTTCACCATAAACTCCAAGCAGATAGTTGTTGGAACCAGACACTCTCCAAGTTCTGGTATAGGTTACTCCACCTATTTCAACTCCCCAAAACTCCTGCCTTGAGTTTCCCTTGAAGCAGTCCGTGAATCACTTCTCCGGAACAAGATGATTTAGATCAGTGTAAGCTTATCTCCTTAAAAGCCTTTGGACGATCTCCTCAAGTAGTTTAACAACTTGCAATCAATCAAGGAGGAAGTCCAAGGCTTGTCAATTTAGCAGCAAGAGATAGAATCAAAGAACAGGGGGCTGCAAATCGAATGGGGCTTCTCACAAAGTAATTCCGAAAGCTTAGAGAGAATTCAGAGTAATTCCAGAGATTGTGAGAGTGAGAAGTCAGCTTCCATTCCTCTGAAATCTCTTTTATCCAAGAAGCCGCAATTCTGGAACGGTCACCTGCAACTAGCCGTTGGATCCTGACATGTCCGTTAAACACAACGTTCAAACTCTAATTCACTAATCTGAGGGAGAGTTCCTGCAAAATAAAAATTAGAGAATAATCTCCCCAGATTAGGAAAAGAGTCGTTGAGCTGGAGCAAGTCTTCCAATATATTCCACATCACACAGAAGACTGCCGCTCAGGAGGTTCATCCAAGGAGTTCGATCATCGACTTTGAACTTCCAACAAAACCTTGACTCAACAATCTCCCCCTTTTTGACAGGAAGTGAGCCAGTACAAAATACCAACCGATGATGAACTATTACAGAAGAAACAATGAACCTACTAGCACCCAAAACCCAACCACCAAAAGTACATCCCAGAAAAGGTTCTTCAAAAGATGACACAGTCAATACATAGAGCTTACATTAAAACAAATAGAGGAACCAGTTCACAACTATTACAACCATCCATAAAAACGGTAACAACAACAGTTCATAGTATCCATCAACAAACATAGTCAAAATCAAACCAACATAAGATAGTCCAAACACAAATAAAATCAGAGTATCTTGATCAAAGATCTCAACATAAGTTTAAGGGTTAGAAAGATGTTACCAAACTTCCAGCAGAGAGAGCAGCTTCCTCAGGTGTTGGAATTTTGAAAAGTTTCTACTCCCCCTCTGGATCAGCTTTCATGGCAAAAATCACTCTTCAGCTTCATCAGCTTCCTCAGCATCATCTGTTCATCTTCCTGTTCATCCTCCTGGGGATTGTGTAGGATAGCACCCTCATCATCTGACCAAACCTCAGGCAGAAGAGCTAAAGCTTGTTCAACTTTGTCCTCTATCTGAGTCTGCTTCTCCCTTAATTCTTTCAACTCCTGAACAGCAGAAGCAAGAATACTTTTGGCACGATCTAGAGCATTCTGATTTGACAAGGAACCATCAGGGCCAGGAAGGTCAGGTGTCTTCTTCAGAAGTCTTTGGGAAATAGTGAACTCCACAATGGGATTTCTTGGAACTTTCCTTCCTCCACGAATGTTTTCTGCTTCAAGATAAGCAGTGATGAGTGCTGGGTAAGGAAGTAACACTTTCCCATCATCCTTTAAGCTTTCTGCAATCTTGCTCATGTGGGTGAGAACTAGCTGCCCAAAATTGATTGGCTCCTTCTCGTCGATGGCATAGATCAGGTGACACATGTCCTTTGTCACAAGAGAATGATTTGCAGTGGGGAACACATTTGAAGCACAGAACTTGTAGATCAAAGAGAACTTCTGAGTAAGGTCTCCTGAGCTGACTCCATTTCCTGGCATCTTCATAGTTTTCTTCTTGGTTATAGCTTGAGCTACCTTATGACTGTCAAATGAAGTTCCAGGAGCATAGATGGTGTTGAATGGGACCTCAGGAACACCCAATAAGGAATTGATCTTGGCAGCAGTGAGATCATAGAAAAACCCTTGAGTATAGTTTATGTTAAACCAGGGGCGATTTGGGATGACCACATCTTTCTTCAGATTGGCATAAAATTCCTTCACAAATTCTGGATTGTAATGATCCCACTTGGATGCCCATTGAAACAGAGATCGTTCCTCCAGATACTTAGTCCATCCCATCTCAATGAACCTCTTCCCTTGATAAGTGTGTTCTGCCCTGAACTTCTTCTTGACCAACACCTTGTCATAGTAGTACATGTTGTAGTGGGAATGGAACTGATCATTGTAAGGCTTATCAATGGTCTGACTGGATTGACCTTTTTCTTTAGAAACTTTCTTCCCCTTCTGATCAAGCTTGGCCTTTTTCCTTAGTTCACTGAGGGTTTCAAGATCTCTAGCCCTTTTAGTTTTTCCAGGGGCTTGAGTAGCTTGTTCTTGGGCAGAGGATAGGTCTTGATTATCTTGTTGAGCTTCTTCCTCGTCTTCTGAGACTTCTCCAGATACTTCCTCATCAGATTCTTCATATTCACTGTCTGACTTCTCTTTCCACTGAACCTTCTTGTATGGAACTGGGGCAACTTTGGAACCTGTGGCAACAGTTGGTTCTTCAACTTCTTCTCCGGACTCTGACTCTTCTCCTTCAGAACTTGACTCATCCGACACATCAGCAGCAACTTCCTCGTCCAGACCAGTGGTAACAACATCTTCAACATGCACATCAGATCGATCCCCTGAGGTAGGATCCACAGCAATGGTAGAACTCTCTGCAACATTGAACTTGGTTGATCCAGATGGTTTCTTGGAAGCAGATGGTTGCTTCTCTAAGGATTGATGTTGAGGAGTAGGATCAACCCTCTTCTCTTGACTAGAAATCCCTTTACCAAGATCCTTCTGAGGTGAGCTTTGGATTGATTTCTCAATCATAGATGGAGTAACCTCCTTGGCCCCTTGTTTAGTCATCACAGCTGGTTTCAGAAAAGAGAGGGGAACAACAGCAATAGGCGGTGACGAGTCAGCACTCTTCTTCTTTACACCAGGAAAGAATGGTTTTGGAACCAAGTCGATCTTCCTTCTTGCACGTAGAGGCCACTGGTTTCTCA
Organism: Hygrophila difformis; assembly: GCA_030278955.1. NCBI lineage: Eukaryota > Viridiplantae > Streptophyta > Magnoliopsida > Lamiales > Acanthaceae > Hygrophila > Hygrophila difformis. The sequence continues at coordinate 50,042,861 of JAOANR010000003.1, forward strand.
GCAACAGGCACTGGATTGGTCGGAGTCGGATTAGCAATAACTGGAACCTCTAGAACATAAGGCTTAGTGACAGAAGCACTTGGCTTTTTGGAACCCTTTCCCTTCATCTTTGAGGCAGTTGAGACTGGAGGAGAGGTGATCGGGGCCTGACTAGCAGAAACAGCCTTCCCTGTAGACACATTGGTAGAAGCATCAGTGAATTTAGGATCAATTTTTGTACCTTCCTGTGACACATCCCTATCTCCAGCGGTGAAAGCGACATTGGCTAGGGTTCTCAGATTCTTAGGAGACTCCATGATAGAGGCATCCTTCGACGAAGAAATGGTGTGAGAAATAGCCGATTGTGGCACAGTAACTGTCTGAGGAGTAGTTCCCGCAGATGAGGTTTCGTGGCTGAACCTCCCGACGTGGGTAACTCCCCCTGAACTGCAACTCCCGCCTTTTGCAACTCATTCCTGATATCCAATTGGTCCATAGCAATGCTTGATTGAACCTCGGTCACAAGATTTTCAAGTAGGTTAGAGGGTATCTCCCTTCTTGGCTTCTTCTTAGAGCTCGAAACTTTGGGGGCTTCCTTCGGAACGGGAGGTTTCCCTTGCGATTGATCAGAGCCCTTAGACCTTCGAGTGTTTACCATGGTGAATGCTGCAAACAGAACTTAACAAAACTCCACAAGACTAATACTGAATATGCAAGAACAAGGGTTAGTCGAAGAGGCGAAAAGGAAACACAAGAGCAGAGAATAGATTACTCAGGATGAAGAAATAAATTTCTTCCCGCCCTTAAAGAGACTAAATGATGATCTTCTGCAGTGATCTCCTCGAATGAGTAAAACTGCAAGATTCTATGAAATGACAGATTTGGGCCGATAAACAAATGGGCCTCTATTACACTCTCCCCCTGAAATATACAAAACCTGCAGCCCAAAATTAATTAGTTTAAATAAAATTAACAAGTATTGGGCTTGAGGAATTAAACCATTAACACCATGGGGAGAGTGATTGACACTTCGGTCGATTATGCAGAGCCCAAGATCACGTCTTAGAGCCTCAAATCGATCACTGCTCAAGGCTTTGGTGAAGATGTCTGCATGTTGTAGCTCAGTTCCCACATGTTGAATAGACACAATACCATCTTCAACTAGCTCTCGGATGAAATGATGACGGATGTCGATATGCTTTGTTCGACTGTGCTGGACAGGATTTTTAGCAATGTTGATTGCACTCATGTTGTCACACAAGAGAAACAGTTCCTTGTGGTCAATACCATAATCCTTTAGCATCTGCTTCATCCACAATAGTTGTGCACAGCAACTCCCAGCGGCTAAGTACTCTGCCTATGCAGTAGATAATGAAATGGAAGATTGCTTCTTGTTGTACCAGCTCACAAGATTAGTTCCTACATAGAAACACCCTCCCGTAGTACTCTTTCTATCATCTGTGCACCCAGCTCAGTCAGCATCGCTATAGCCAGTAAGTTGCAAGTTAGAGTCCTTTGAGTACCAGATTCCAAGGTTGGCAGTCCCAGCTATATACTTTATGATCCTCTTGGCAGCATGCAAATGAGACTCCTTGGGGTCAGCTTGATATCGTGCACAAACTCCAACGGCATAGCTAATGTCAGGCCTGCTAGCTGCAAGATAGAGAAGAATGCCAATTATACTACGATATAATTTGCAATCGACCTGTTTACCATTGGTGTCCTTGCTGAGTTTGTCATTGGTTCCAATTGGAGTTCGAACTGGCTTGCTGGACTCCAGACCAAACTTCTTTACAATGTTCTTTGCATACTTCGCTTGACTGATGAATATGCCTTCCTTCTTTTGGGTAACCAGTAGCCCTAAGAAATAGGTTAATTCACCAACAAGACTCATCTCAAATTCCTTACTCATTATGAAGACAAATATGTCCTTGAGGATGTGTGAGGTGGAACCAAACACTATGTCATCAACGTAGATTTGTGCAATTAGAAATCCTTTGGCCTCCCTTTTTATGAAAAGGGTCTTGTCAGTGGTCCCTTGTTCATAGCCATTCTCCAAGAGATAGGATGATAGACGCTCATACCAAGCTCGGGGAGCCTGTTTTAATCCATACAGGGCTTTGTTCAGCTTGTACACGTGATCTGGATAGTGAGGATCCACAAATCCCTTTGGCTGCTCAACATAGGCTTCCTCTTTCAATATACCATTCAAGAAGGCACTTTTGACATCCATCTGGTAGAGTTTGAATTCATATGTGCATGCTATGGCAATCAGCAGCCGAACAACTTCCAATCTTGCAACTGGGGCAAACGTCTCGCTGAAGTCCACGCCTTCTACTTGTGTATATCCTTAAGCAACAAGTCTAGCTTTGTTTCTTGTAGTATTGCCATTTTCATCAAACTTGTTCTTGAATATCCACTTTGTCCCAATGACATTGACATCCTCAGGTCTCTCTACCAAGGTCCAAACATCATTCCTTTTGAATTGTTGCAACTCTTCTTGCATGGCTGAGATCCAGTGCTCATCAGAAAGGGCATCTTCAACTCTGCTAGGTTCGATAGTTGATGTGAAACAATGCAGACCGCCCAGCTCTTTGTAGTTGATCCTCTTCTTGGTCCTGGTCTTTCTTCCTTCATTGATGTCTCCAATCAGATCCTCTTCATCATGATTCATGTGAATCCTTCTGATGGGAGTAGAGGGGTTAGAAGGGCAGTTCACATTATCTGATTGAACCATGGTCTGTTCTGCACCACCAGAAGAGGGTAGGTCTATATTGACTTCATCTTCAATCTCTAGGTCCTTCCCAATGTCAGCATCAAGAGTGTTTAGAAACTTGCTTGGTTTATCCTCAATGACCACGTTGACAGATTTAATCACATTCCTCATCTTGGGCAGATAAACCCTGTAGGCTTTGCTGGTTGGAGAGTAGCCAACGAACACTCCTTCATCACTCTTTTCTTAGAACTTGCCAAGGTTTTCCCAGTCATTAAGCACAAAGCATTTGCTACCAAAAATATGGAAATAAGAGATCGAGGTCTTTTTACCATTCCAGAGCTCAAAAGGTGTCTTCAAGGTTTTTGGTCTTATGTGAACACGATTGATCACATAGCAGGCAGTATGCACAGCTTCAGCCTAGAGATTTTGTGGAACACCTTTTGAATTTAACATAACTCTTGCCATTTCCTGGATGGTTCTGTTCTTTCTCTCCACCACACCATTTTGTTGGGGAGTCCGAGGAGCAGAGAACTCATGCTTTATTCCAAATTCATTACAGAATTCTTCAAAGGCATGACTCTCAAACTCTCCACCATGATCACTTTGAATCCTCTTGATTTTACATTCCTTTTCAGTGATCAGTTGGTTGCAAAGTTTGATGAATACTTTGAGGGCTTCACTCTTTTCCCTGAGAAAATAAACCCAAGTATATCTAGAATAGTCATCAACACAGACAAAAACATATTGCTTACCCCCAAGACTTTTAACCTCAGTAGGTCCAAACAAATCCATATGGAGAAGTTCAAGACACTGAGTTGAACCAATCTGGTCAATTGATTTGTGAAAGGCTCTGTGTTGCTTGTTCTTCATACAATCATCGCACATCTCAGCATCAGCTTTCTTGAGGGATGGTAGACCTTTGATAGCACCTATTCTGCTTAGTTTGATCAAGTCCTTGAAATTCAAGTGACCTAGTCTTTCATGCCATAAATGAGTCAGATATGAACCTGCACCTGCATTCTCAGCAGAAAAACAAGATTGTCCGAACACATAACAATTATTGTGGGCCCTAAGTCCTCTCATAACACATTCTTATTTGGAATTAAGAACTTCACAATACTTCCTGTCAAAGGATACTTTGAGATCATCATCGCATAGTTGGCTTATACTGATGAGGTTGGCACAGAGACCTTCCACATGATGTACTGCTTTCAATTGAGGAAGTTCAGAACATGAAATCGAACCTTGACCAACTACTTTTCCTCTATTCCCATCTCCAAAGATGGCGTATCCTCCATCAATCTCTTCATAGTTGGACAGAAGATCTTTGTTCCCAGTCATATGACCCGAACATCCACTATCAAAATACCAGGCCGTCTTCTTTCCATCCTTGGAGGAGGTTTGGAATGCCATGTGACACACTGTAGGAAATTTCACACGCCATTCTCTCCTTAACATACTACGCTTGACTTCTTCATTTGGCCACATGACTGGTCTTCCCGACAAGGCATCTCTGGCAAGAATGTGGCATGAGCTTGTTTGATGACCATAGGTTCTGCAATACTCACACTCCAAAGGTACAGGAGGAGGAGCACGTCGTCTGGTGATCTTCTTAGATCCTCTGACTTGATCCACCTTCTTTTCAGTTACCCTTTCTGGAGACTCATCTGAAGAAGCTCCTTCCTTTACAAAAATCCTCTCTTTAGAGCTGGAACATCCTTTTGAGTAGCCAATTCCACGCCTATCTCCATGAGTCCTGGTAGCTGATAAGATTTCACTGAGCACATCCTTCCCTTTGTTCAGTTTGCTTGCCAACTGTTCAGCACTGGTAACCTTGTTGTTAGCTCTTGAACTTGAACACTCATCATATCCACCTGGTGTTGTAAATCAACCTTTTGATCTGTCAAGGTGGTGACTTTTTCTGTCAGAGCATCATACACAATTGTGAAATTATGAACTTGCTCACTGAGAGTGACCACTTGGTGTTGGAAGTCATCCCTTTGACTAGTCAGAGAGGTGACTTGATCTGATAAGGACCGATTTGCCACAGTAAGCTCATCAACTTCTATTGCAAGCTCCTCATTTCTGATGGCAAGATCTTCAGACCTTGGTCCAAGAGAGTGAACCAAATAGTGCATTCTATCATGATCACGTTCAAGCTCTCGATATTCTGCCCTCTGAGAAATCAGGTCAGCCTTGTACAATTCACGTTCCTGATGAGTCTTTTGCAGTTCTTCCCATTGAACATAATGTTTAGCAATGAGCTTTTCAAGATCTCATCCAATTCAGCATAATCTCCCCTTAGGACCTCAAGATCAATGATGGCATTATTTAACTCCTCTTCTGTCTTCTCCCGCTTCTCATAGGTTTCTTCATAGAGATTGTTGAGAGCTTCAACACTTTGTTCCTCTTGCCTGTGGGAAGAAGAAGAGGGACCTTCATCAATAGAAAAAGGAGAAATGCAAGTAGGAGCGTTACCAACATCAAGTTCTAACTCGGAGTCTGAATCCCAAGTTCCAGCAAAGGCTACCCCGCTCTCTTCATCACTGTCACTGGAGCTAGACTCTTCTTCCTCACTGATGGTAGCACGATAAGTCTTCTTGGTGCTTGAGGATTTGTTCTTGAGATTAGCACAGTCAGCTCTAACATGACCAAAGCCATCACATTCATAGCACTGAGGACCTCTAGGATCAGAGGATTCCTTGACTAGCTTCTTGTCAGATTTAGAAGTCTTCTTCTTCTCTAGTCTTTTAGGAGAGGAGCTTTCACCCTTCTGGTTTCTAAAAGATTTGGACTTCTTATCACTCAGAAACTTGGCAATGCGCTTTGACAAGAAGGCCAGGTCATCATCTTCATCATCTACAGGGCTGGATTCATCTGCAGCAGGTTCAACAACCACTTTGGACTCTGATTTGAAAGCAACAGCTTTGCCTTTGAAGTTTTTGCAGTGATCCATTTCCCAAGTCTGAAGAATCCCCATGAGTTCATCAACAGAGGTCTTATCACAGTCCTTTTGGAGCTCCAGGGCTGCAATCTTTGGATTGAATCTCTCAGGAAGTGTACCTACAATTTTCCGAACTATCTCCTGAGAGGAGTAGGATTTGCCAAGCTGTTGAGCTTGGTTAGTTAGAGTACGAATTCTATTAATATAACTACTAATAGATTCATGTTCCTCCATATGTAATTTGTGCATTTGAGCTTCTAAAGAGATGAGTTTGGAAATTCTAACAGGGGCCGAACCTTCATAGGAATTTACCAGTATTCCCCATGCTTCATTGGCAGTGGTGCAATTGTAGATGAGGCTGTACTGTTCTTCAGAGACAGCACTGAAGATAGCATGAAGGGCCTTGGAATTCATCTTGAGTGTGTCTTATCATCAGCGGTCCAGTCCTTCTTCTCCTTAGGCTTGATCACATCATCAACCTTGACAGTTGGGGCTTCATATTTGAAGAGAACAGCATCCCAAGCTAAGTCATCAATAGACATAAGATACGAGCGCATCTTATTTTTCCAGAAAGCAAAGTTGGTCCCATCGAGCAACGGAGCCTGGTTGAAGGTCCATTTCGGATTCATCTTGCTATAGAGATCTCTCCCTCAAGAGTGTGGCTCTGATACCAATTGATAGGTCCACGGGAAAGCAAGATATACACTTTATGCTAAGGTTCACTAAACACAATGAACTCAAATACCAAAATAGATTAATGTAACAAGTTATTAATCAAGCACAGCGGAATAATTAACTTGCATAAAGTAAATCAATGAGACAAGGAATTGTTGACCCAGTTCGGCCTTCGGCCTACGTCTGGGGGATACCAATCCAGGAGTTATTTTACTATGTGTTTCAAGATGGTAAACAACCACACACATTAGCAAAATAAAGAGAATGACTTCACCATAAACTCCAAGCAGATAGTTGACAAGGATGTCCAAAATCAACTCTGACTTCCTAGTGGACCGTTGACTAGACAAAGGAAGAAGAAGTATCAAGAGGTAGGGGTGGGCAAAAAAACCGAACCGAACTGCTGAACCGCTGATCCGAATCAAAATCGAACCGAATTTTCGGTTAACCGGGGTGTTCGGTTCGGTTACAAATACCTCAACACAGGTATTTGTTCGGTTCGGTTCGGTTTCGATTTTTATGAAATTTTACCTCGGTTAACCGAACCGAACCGTATATTATATTATTATTATTAAATTTTATTCTTTAAATATATATTATTTTAAAAAATATAATAAATATTTTCTAACCCTAAATCCTAACACAGTTTCCTGTTCGGCCTTTTTCAGCGCCGCATCCCGCATCCTCTCCAGATCGATCTCCTCTTCGTCATTCTCTTCACTTCATTCCGTCGGCCGTCGTCATCCCGTCATCCTCTCCTCTTCATCTAGTCATCCCGGCACAGAGGCGGCGCCGCTCTTCCGTCCGCCCTTCCCGTCCGCTCATCCACTCAAGCCGCTCTCTTTCGTAAGCTTCTCGCTCCAGCACACGGGTTTTGTTGTATACCTTTCTTTTGTTTTTTAATTGGAAATTGAATTCTAGAATTGTGAACTAGAAATGCTCTGCAAATTAGGTATATGGTGTTTAGGCGAGTTCAATTTTAGGATTGAGTTAATTAGAAGCATTAATATGGTGTTTTTTTTATTTTTAATGTGCCACCGAAAATTTGAAAATGTGTTAATGTATAATATTCCGGCTGATTGTGCGAGGATATAGATAAAATATGATGATATCTTGATATGGAATTACAGAATATGAATGATTATAATTCTCCTGTTGAACTTGAACCACTTCTGATTCTTTTTTCGTGTTGTCTGAGCCAAATGAACGAAGGGATTAGAGTTTTTTTTGTTCAATTAGAGTTTACACTTATGAACTTTGTAAGAGATGGTTCTAGCTACATGTTAAACACACATTAGACTGTATGTATTTCTTGTTTTGTTTGCTGAGACAGTATGCAAGGTCAATGCTTGTAGTTCTCTTACACCCAAATTGATTGAAGCACTCATATGCACACAAGATTGGATTCGGAAAGACAATCCCCCCCTTGTTGAAGAAAAAGATTTTGAAGAACTTCAAAAACTAGAAGAAGGTATCTTTGACTGTTTCCTTTTCATTAACTCGTGTGTTAAATAAATATTTCTAACATAATATTTCATTGTTTAATTTGTATAGTATGGATAGCTAATCTCTTGGATTTGGATGACCAGCCATTAAGATGATTTGAGTTGAGGTAAATGCTTATGTGTAATGTTTGTTTCATTGTTTGGTTGTGTCTAGTTTGGATTTCTAGATGGGAAAACTACTACATTTTGTTTTTAATATATTAGCTTGAGGTGAGAGCAATTAGGGCTTTTTTGTTTTCCAAATTCAGGTGTAAAAATAGGTAGCTCCCTCTCATTTCGATGTTATTGGATTTCTGGCAGTGTATTTGGCTCTGTTTTCTCTGGTTTGTGTTAGTTGGCAAATGGCTCTGTATTTGGTGGTAACAATAACAATTAACAAATCTCTATTTTGTGTATAACAACTATCCACTCATTTTTTCTTGCTTTCATAATTTCATCCTATATAGTTTAGTATACATATATTCTCGATGCTGCTGCTTCTTTCTAATACTCCACTCTATCTCTTGCTGATTTATATACTAGTATTATCTTATCATAGTAATATTATTACATTACAAAGCTTTAATGTCAACCAACAACTTCTTTGTACAGTAATCTTATAAGTACTACTTCCTACTAGAAATAATGACTTCGTTAGCCTTTTCTGCAAAGTGTTATTCGCTGGTGTTATTGTTGGTATCAATTTCAGCATCCAGATTTCAAGTTTCAGGCATTATACTTATTATATTACACTCCTAGCTACTTTCTCTTGAGTCTCCTCCATCTGTCTCTCTTCTTTTTGGAGACTTTCTTACAAGTTTATACCAGTTTCACTGTGGGTATTCAAAATGATGGTCTTATAGTACTGTTGTTAATTATATCATTGACTCTATCTCTTGTTGGATTTTACAGGTACTGTTGTTTTGATTGGAGAAACTGAATCAAAGACACCAGATGTTTTGTTATGTGGATGATTTACTCTAAAATTGTTTTAAATATTTTGATTGATGACATTTATGATTTGGAAGATTGTGGCTGATGACATTTTCATTTGGATATTTATTCTCTGAATTTTTTTTTTGGATTTTAATGATTCAGTTCGGTTCGATTCGGTTATTATTTGCAAATAGAAGTTTATTTTTTCGGTTAACCGATATTTCGGTTATCCGGGATGCATATTTGTCATATATTAGCTTGGTTCAGTTCGGTTCGAGTAACTCGCAAATAGTTGGAATTTTCTCAGTTAACCGAATTTTCGGTTAACCAAATTTTTCGGTTCAGTTTCAGTTAGCAATTTCGAATATTTGATCGGTTCGGTTTGGTTAGCAAATATCTGAAAAAAGTCGAGTATCCGAACCGTGCCCAGCCCTATCAAGAGGAGGTCCAAAAGGCAATTGCAAGGGAAGAAGAAGCTAAGGAGGACTCGAGCTCGATTTCAACAATCAACGTGCCGGAATTCAACAAACTCGGGATCAACACTTTGATCACGTGGGAAGAAGGATGATAGGGTTTGGATCGAGAAAGAGGGCATTTGGAGCTCAAGAGATGAAGAAACAAGCTTAAGGGACAAAAGAGACAAGACTTGGACATGTTCACCATGTTTTTTATTACATGTCCAAATTTAATCTAGTTTGGGATTGTAACTTATTTTTCCTATAGAACTTGATCTCAACAAGACATATGTGTTGAGACAAGTCAATACTAGGTTGACTAGGTTTGTCCTAGGTTAGGATGTTGGGAGTTAGTCTTGTCCAAATAGAAGTTAGGCTTGTTGGGAGTTAATGGGGATGGGAGTTAGAGTAAGGGCCTTGTTTGGCCAAGCAATATTGATTTTTGGGAGAGGAGAAGTCGGCCATGAGGGCTTATAAATAAGACCCTCCCCCTCACTTGTACACTTTAGCTTTTGAATGAAATTAGAAATCATTTTGTTGAGAGTAGAGAGGATCTCTTTTCTATTGTTTTCCCTTTGAGAGTGGATAGAACTTTCAAAGAGTGTACACTTTCCAACTCCTACCATAGCCGACGGCCAACCACCCTTCCACCACCACCTTGGCCGAGGCATCTTGTGAGAAGTATGGCAAATCGGTTCCTCAAGTTAGCTTGTTGGGGTCGTGACGCGGGGATTGCTTGAAGGAGGCACCACGACGTCGATCTTGGAGAGCATCCATGGAGGCAAATGGTTCGAACTAGGAGGGTCCGGGTCTCTTTGCTTCTTGAAGATGTGGCCGAGAGCACATCTTTCATCTTCACCAAGTATTTTGTTCTTCTTTTGATCTTTTGTAGTTTTTATTAGTTTTGATCGAATTCTCTTCTTCCCCCTCTCTTTGATCTTCATTTCGGATAGACACTTGAGATCCATGGCATTAATTTTTGGTATCAAAGCCTAGTCTATTCGAAATAATCCGTGTCTAGTGTAGATTGTTGTGACGCCATATTTCTTGTTCTTAGTGGCGGTTAGATTTGAATTTTTGGCTAGCTTTTTGATGAATTCCATGTATTCTTGTTCTATGGAATGAAATTCCTTGTAATCTTGTTTGTTGAAATTTCCTTGTAATTTTGGACTCTCGGAACAATTGTTGAATTTGCTTTTGTGCTAGTTTTCGACTTTCCATAATCTAGATTGTGTAAACTTGTATGTTTTAGCATCTCGATTCAATTGTTGAAAACTTGATTCCACAAAAAGAGTGAGGGCCAAGAGAGGGTAACATTGGGGCGGTTATTGGGAGTTACAAGGGAGGTTGGATTGCACATGGGAATTAGTTTGGAGGTTATAGGGTTTATTACAAGTGTTGTCCTAATACTTTGATGTTTCCCCAATTTTAAGACATATAAGAATGTTTCCCCAATTTTCTTACAAGTAGTTTTGGCATTGTATTTTGTTTCTTGTTACTAGTCATATTCCTTTTGGTGTATTTTTGGCTTGTTGAAATTTTCTCGTTGGGATTGTTGAATTTGCTAGTGGCCTAGTAAAAGTGCATTTGTTGAAATCTTTAGCAAAAGGCATTCTCAATATTAGAAAAAGCCGAGAATAAAAAAAAAGTGAAAAATGGGCGCAAAAAGAAGTATGGCCGAGAAGTAAATAAAAAAAAATATAAGATTGCGGGAGGCCTTAGCTTTTGTTTTTGTTGAGTCTTGATTCTATTGTTGAATTTTTGGTGTGAGTTGTTTCCTTGATTTTCTCATTTTAGTCAATGCCAAAGGATTGTTGAAATCTAGGGCATTTTTGACACTCACATCATTTTGCCAAAGGGTTGTTGAAACCTAGGGCAATTTGTTGAAATTCTTGTATTGCAAAAGGGTTGTTGAAACCTAGTGCAAGTGATCTTTTTAGTGATTCAACAAAGGGTTGTTTGAAACCTAGGTTGTCACTATTTCTCTTCTTTTGGAAATTTTTGTTTCGGTTTTGTTGAGTAGGCCGAGACTTGTTTCGATATTTTTAGGGTTTTTGTGTGTTGTGAGTTCACTCAAAATTGTTGGGTTGTGTGTAGGAATTTTTGGAGTCGGGATTGTTGAAAGTAGTGGGTTTGTTGGGAATTGTGAGGCATTTGTGGAAGATTGTTGAAAACTTTTGTTTCTAAAGTGCTTTAATGTGCATTGTTTGTATGATCTTCTTAACGGCCTTTGATTGAGTCGAGTTAGAGTGCTTGTTTTCTCATTCTAACGCGTACGTATCTCGAGTTCCAATGTCACCATGATGCTCGACTTTTGAGACTTAGTGTGGCCGAATTGAGCTTCCTTGTAGGGGATCCCATATTGCTACTTGAGGAGCTTGATGGAGTGATCGAGTGCAACCCGAGTGTACCTACTACACTTGAGGGAGTTCCATTTTCTTTTTAGTTTGTTGTTTTAGCTAATTTTCTATACATATACTTGTTTTTGGTATTGTTGTTGATTGTAGGATAATGGCTACTTTGGAGGATGTTATTGCTCTATTGAACAAACAAAAGGAGGACACGGATAGGCGATTCCAAGAGATGGAGGCCGAATCACGAAGGCATGGAACGGCCTTGACTACTCATTTGGAAAGGATGATGGAGAGGAAATTGGAGGCCGTGTATGATGAGATTGGAAACCGGGAACTAGATGAGCCGGAACCTCATAGGCCGCGAGCTCAATCAAGGGGGAGCCAATCCACACGTGGTAGTCCACCACCAAGGAATGGAAACCGGGGACGTGTGCATGAAAGGGGCCATGACCGAGCCCAAGGCCGAGAGCCAAGGCAACCAAGGCGGGTTCCTAGGCATGATGATCATGATGGAAGTGAGTCCGAAGATGGTTTTGAGGAAATTGGACGACGAGGCCGAGGACGACACCATGATGATGAGCTTAAAAGTATCAAATTCCATATTCCAAGCTTCAAAGGCTCAAGTGATCCTCATGAGTTCTTTGAATGGAAAAGCAAAATGGAGATGATGTTCGATTGCCATGACTATTCGGAGTTCAAAAAGGTGCAAGTGGCGGTAGTAGAGTTCAAGGACTATGCCATTACATGGTGGGAAAAGCACAAAAGGGATCTTCACCGAATGGGAGAAAGACCAATTGAAACATGGCGGGCCTTGATTAGGGCAATGGAGACAAGATTTGTTCCACCATTCTATTTGGAAGATCAAGAGCTCAAATTGCAATCACTTTATCAAGGGCAAAGAACGGTGGAGGAATATGCAAAAGAGTTGGAGCTTTTGATGATGAGATGTCAAATGGTGGAAAGGGATAGTGTCACCCGAGCTAGGTTTAAGAAAGGGCTTCGAAGGGACATATTCGAAGTTGTCAACTTGCAAAGGTTCGAGTCACTTGATGAGATGGTTCACTTTGCTACTAAGGTGGAACATCAAAACAAAGGCAAAGGACAAAGGGCTTTTCCAAAGCAAGGTTTCAAAAGGAGACCAAATCCACTTCGAAACCGTGGCAAACCTCTACAACAAAGAGGGAGGATCAAACTAAGGAAAAGGAGCATGTCAAACAAAAAGGGGAGGTTTCTAAACCCAATTTAGATAAGCTCAAAAATGTTACATGTTTTAAGTGTCATCAAAAGGGACACTATGCTTCAAATTGTACTTCAAAGAAAACTTTAATTTAGCATGAAGATGGTGTTTATGAGTATATTGATGATGATCTTGTAGGTGACACAAGTTCAAGTGAGGAGGAGAATGAAAAGGGCAAGGCGGTGCTTGAACAAGAAGGAGACGATAGTGAAGCATCTTCTTCCTCATTGGTGGCCATGAGGATGCTCGGCCACATACCTAAAGAGGACAAAGAGCATGACCGAGTGAAGGAACAAAGGAACAACCTTTTCCATTGTAGATGCAAGATACTTGGGAGAAACGTGTCGGTCATTGTGGACAATGGGAGTTGCACAAATGTGGTCTCTACCTACACCGTGAAGAAGCTTGCATTACCTACTACAAAGCATCCTTCTCCATATAAGCTTCAATGGATGAACGATTGTGGAGAGCAAAAAGTGTCACTTCAAGCAATGGTCCCGATTGAATTGGGAGTCTACAAAGAGGAAGTGCTTTGTGATGTCACTCCTATGAGTGCATGTCACATACTACTTGGAAGGCCTTGGCAATCCGACAAGGCCATCCAATATAATGGTCTTTTGAATACTATAACTTTTCATCATGATAACACTAAGATTGTGATATCTTCTTTGTCTTTGAAGGAAGTTCACAAGGACCAAGTCAACTTGAAGAAGAGGATGAAAGATGAAGAGTATGGAAACAAGAAGACTTCCAAGGGTGAAAAGAAGAAAGGAAGTCATGAAGGAGAAGGCACTTCTAGCATTTTGATATCTTACAAAGATTGTAAAAGGGAGTTGATTGATGATTCTACTAGTCATTGTTCGGTTTTGGTTTGTAAGGATTCTTTTGAAGATGAAATGAACACTAAGACCGTTTTCCCTTACTTTTTTTCTAGAATGCTTGATGAGTACAAAGATGTCTATCCCGAGGAGCTACCCGAGGGACTACCACCAATTAGGGGGATTGAACATCGAATGGACTTCATTCCGGGGTCATCTATTCCTAATAGAGCGGCATACAAGTGTAATCCGGAAGAAGGAAAGGAGATTCAAAGACAAGTGCAAGAGCTACTTGACAAAGGATGGGTGAGGGAAAGCTTGTCACCATGTGCCGTGCCCGTGATATTGGTGCCAAAGAAGGATGGTACTTGGCGCATGTGCGTGGATTGTAGGGCGGTGAATGCTATTACCATCAAGTATAGACATCCAATTCCAAGGTTGGATGAGATGTTGGACGAGTTGCATGGAGCACAAGTGTTCTCAAAGATTGATTTGAGGAGTGGCTATCACCAAATAAGGATGCAACCGGGAGATGAGTGGAAGACCGCTTTCAAGACCAAGATGGGTTTGTATGAGTGGTTGGTTATGCCATTCGGGGTAACCAATGCACCATCTACTTTTATGAGATTAATGAATCATGTGCTTAGAGCTTTTATTGGTCATTTTGTTGTGGTTTACTTTGATTATATCTTAGTATATAGTAAGAGTGAGGATGAGCATGTGGAGCATGTTAGGAAGGTCTTGGAAAAGCTTAGAGAGGAAAAATTATATGCTAACTATAAGAAGTGTGTTTTTCATACTAATAGTGTTGTGTTTTTAGGTTATGTGGTTAGCAATGAAGGCCTCAAGGTGGATGATTCCAAGATCAAGGCCATTCAAGAATGGACACCTCCTACTAACATTGGAGAAATTAAAAGCTTTTTAGGCTTATGTGGATTCTTTAGGAGATTTGTAGCTAATTTTAGTATTATTGCTTCTCCTTTGACAGGGCTATTGAAGAAAGGAGTACCATTCAAGTGGGGCAAAGATCAAAGTGAAGCATTTGAAACACTCAAGTCGAAGTTTACACAAGCACCGGTGTTGGCACTACCTAACTTCGACAAGACTTTTGAGTTGGAATGTGATGCCTCGGGAAAAGGCATGGGAGCGGTATTACTACAAGAGGCAAAGGAGTTTGTGATTCATACCGATCATGAGACATTGAAGCACTTGAGGAGTCAACAAAAGCTCAATAGGAGGCATGCCGGATGGATATCCTTCATAGAGACATTTCCCTACATCATCAAATACAAGAAGGGAAAAGACAATATTGTGGCCGACGCTTTGTCTAGGCGTGTTGCTTTAGTTGCTTTTGCCTCTACCCACTTGTTAGGGTTTGAGCATATTAAAACCATGTATCCGGACGATAAGGACTTTGGTGAACTTTATGCGTTGTGCCATAAGCATGGCCATGATAGGTTTTATAGGCTTGATGATTTCTTATATTTTGAAGATAAATTGTGCATACCATCTTGTTCTACTAGGGAATTGCTCATCAAAGAGGTGCATGGAGGAGATATGATGGGACACTTTGGAGTGCATGCGACCATGGAGGTTTTGGGCAAGAGATTTTATTGGCCGGGAATGCGGAAGCAGGTATCCGAATTTATTGCTAAGTGTGTCACTTGTTTGAAAGCTAAATCTACTTCTAAGCCTCATGGATTATATATGCCTTTGCCTATACCTAGTGTTCCTTGGATTGATTTGAGCATGGATTTTATATTATGATTGCCTAGAACTACTAGAGCTAAGGATTCTATATTTGTTGTAGTAGATAGGTTTTCTAAGATGGCTCACTTTATACCATGTGCTAAGACTAATGATGCTCATCACATAGCTAAGTTGTTCTTTAAGGAGATTGTTAGATTGCATGGAGTTCCTAAGACTATTGTTTCCGATAGAGATACTAAGTTCATTAGTTACTTTTGGAAATCATTGTGGCATGAGATAGGAACTAAGTTGTTGTTTTCTACTTCTTATCACCCTCAAACTGATGGTCAAACTGAATCTGTGAATAGGGTTTTAGGAAACTTGCTTAGAATAATTGTGAGTAGTAATAGCAAAAGTTGGGATGAATGTTTACCATATATTGAGTTTGCTTATAATCGACATGTGCATTCTGCTACTCATATGTCTCCATTTGAAGTGGTTTATGGACTTAACCCCCTTACCCCCACTGACTTATTGCCATTGCCTAGCAATGAGCATTTGAATCCTAATGGCAGGGATAGGGCAAAAAGGATCAAGGAGATGCACAAGCAAGTCAAGGAAAGTTTGGAGAAAGCAACCCAAACTTATGCAAAGTATGCCAACAAGGGGCGCAAGGCCGTGGTCCTACAACCCGAGGATTGGGTTTGGGTCCACATGAGGAAAGAAAGGTTTCCGGCCCAAAGAAAGGATAAGTTGTCTCCAAGGGGAGATGGGCCATTTCGAGTGCTTGAGCGTATTAATGATAATGCATATAAGTTGGAATTACCGGGAGAGTATGGTATTAATGCTTCTTTTAACATTGCAGATCTTACCTTGTATGATCGAGGAGATGAGGACCAAGATCGGTTGAAGTCTCAACCTTTTCAAGGGGGAGAGAGTGACAAGGATGTCCAAAGTCAACTCCGACTTCCTAGTGGACCGTTGACTAGACAAAGGAAGAAGAAGTATCAAGAGGAGGTCCAAAAGGCAATTGCAAGGGAAGAAGAAGCTAAGGAGGACTCGAGCTCGATTTCAACAATCAACGTGCCAGAATTCAACAAACTCGGGATCAACACTATGATCACGTGGGAAGAAGGATGATAGGGTTTGGATCGAGAAAGAGGGCATTTGGAGCTCAAGAGATGAAGAAACAAGCTTAAGGGACAAAAGAGACAAGACTTGGACATGTTCACCATGTTTTTTATTACATGTCCAAATTTAATCTAGTTTGGGATTGTAACTTGTTTTTCCTATAGAACTTGATCTCAACAAGACATATGTGTTGAGACAAGTCAATACTAGGTTGACTAGGTTTGTCCTAGGATAGGATGTTGGGAGTTAGTCTTGTCCAAATAGAAGTTAGGCTTGTTGGGAGTTAATGGGGATGGGAGTTAGAGTAAAGGCCTTGTTTGGCCAAGCAATATTGATTTTTAGGAGAGGAGAAGTCGGCCATGAGGGCTTATAAATAAGACCCTCCCCCTCACTTGTACACTTTAGCTTTTGAATGAAATTAGAAATCATTTTGTTGAGAGTAGAGAGGATCTCTTTTCTCTTGTTTTCCCTTTGAGAGTGGATAGAACTTTCAAAGAGTGTACACTTTCCAACTCCTCCCATAGCCGACGGCCAACCACCCTTCCACCACCACCTTGGCCGAGGCATCTTGTGAGAAGTATGGCAAATCGGTTCCTCAAGTTAGCTTGTTGGGGTCGTGACGCGGGGATTGCTTGAAGGAGGCACCACGACGTCGATCTTGGAGAGCATCCATGGAGGCAAATGGTTCGAACTAGGAGGGTCCGGGTCTCTTTGCTTCTTGAAGATGTGGCCGAGAGCACATCCTTCATCTTCACCAAGTATTTTGTTCTTCTTTTGATCTTTTGTAGTTTTTGTTAGTTTTGATCGAATTCTCTTCTTCCCCCTCTCTTTGATCTTCATTTCGGATAGACACTTGAGATCCATGGCAATAGTTGTTGGAACCAGACACTCTCCAAGTTCTGATATAGGTTACTTCACCTATTTCAACTCCCCAAAGCTCCTGCCTTGAGTTTCCCTTGAAGCAGTCCGTGAATCACTTCTCCCGAACAAGATGATTTAGATCAGTGTAAGCTTATCTCCTTAAAAGCCTTTGGACGTTCTCCTCAAGTAGTTTAACAACTTGCAATCAATGAAGGAGGAAGTCCAAGGCTTGTCGATTTAGCAGCAAGAGATAGAATCAAAGAACAGGGGGCTGCAAATCGAATGGGGCTTCTCACAAAGTAATTCCGAAAGCTTAGAGAGAATTCAGAGTAATTCCAGAGATTGTGAGAGTGAGAAGTCAGCTTCCATTCCTCTGAAATCTCTTTTATCCAAGAAGCCGCAATTCTGGAACGGTCACCTGCAACTAGCCGTTGGATCCTGAAATGTCCGTTACACACAACGTTCAAACTCTAATTCACTAATCTGAGGGAGAGTTCCTGCAAAATAAACATTAGAGAATAATCTCCCCAGATTAGGAAAAGAGTCATTGAGCTGGAGCAAGTCTTTCAAAATATTCCACGTCACACAGAAGACTGCCGCTCAGGAGGTTCATCCAAGGAGTTCGATCATCGACTTTGAACTTCCAACAAAACCTTGACTCAACACATACACGCCTACCAGTGTAACTGAGATGAATTTATGTATACAAATCCAAAGAAGACCAATTGGCGTTTAACGAAACAGATGCCAACGACCACAGATTCAATTTTATATGCTTATCCCAAACAAAATCTGAGTTTGAAATGGTAGTAAGCGAAGAAAAGCAAGGCATTGGAGGCAACAGACAAATACACGACTGAAGCACAACTGGGATTTTAAATATTAACCACATATTAGTGAAGAGGAAAACGAGATAAGGAACATGCCCAAGCAAAGATTAAATTTTTGAAGAAAGGACGACATTGATACAGATGCAACTTTTCAACATAACTGGTGCAAAATTAGGGTGTGAACAGAAAGCAAACAAGAGCAGATCAGAGTGAAGACGACAGAGACCAGAGTTTCCAAATGTTTTTACATAAACAGTTAGAGCAAAAATCAGGGTTTGGGCAAACTGAGTAAACTGAAAGTGAACAAAGAAACGGCATACATTTACTGAAGCAATTGTGGAATTAACAAGATAGCCAAGAAAAGAGACAGACAAAATAAAACCGATGAGTGGAATAGAGAATTAACTTACTGTGTTGGATAATTGCTAGCAGTGCCGGGAGATAGGGAAACCACGAAAGCTTTAAGAAGAGCTTCAAGAACTGACAATGAAATAAATTAATATGTAGTACAAGAACTTTGTGATTGGGGATGAGACTCTGTGAAAGAATCCATAATTACCAGGCTTCTGGAAGGGATCTTGTGAATGGGCAGTTCGCTGGAAGATGAAGGATAATGAAGAGTTGCTGAATGCAAAATTAAGCAGAAAGATGAAGGATTATGATGTATATAGTGCTAGGAATGTCAACGGCAACAAATTGAGGGAGGGTAGTGGGGTTGATTTGGTAGCTAGATTTTAGGGAAAAGGTTAACTGTTGAAGGAGTCTGACCAAAAGCTCAATTGAATTTGAATTTACTTATTACTAATAATAGGCTCACCAAAAGATAATGCATTCTCCCGAACTCCCATAGCTTAATTTAGTAAAAGAAAAATACTAATTAAATAATTAGATTAAATATATATTGTAAACACGTGAAATTTATTCGCCACTAAAAATGCGACACGTGTAAATTTAAATATTAATTTAATTATTTTCTAGGCATTTTAAATAAATTAAATGCTTGAAATAATTATTAATATTTATTGGGCTATTTGGATCAATAACCCAAATAGACCCATGCTGGGCCAATGTGGACAAGTCCAAAATGAAAGACCCACAAGCCCCATGGCCAATGGACACTTGAAGCTGGCCAGCCCATTAAAATTAATCGATGTGGATAAGCCCAAATGAAAGATCCACAAGATTATGATCCAATGGACAATTGAAGCAGGCCAGTCCATGGAAATAAGTCAATGTGAACAAGCCCAGATGAAAGGCCCACATGGTCAATGACCCGATAAAAACGTGGATTGGACCAACCCATCGATTGGTCCATCATCCACAAACCCTAGGGTTTTCCCTCTATAAATTGAGGCACCCTGTCACACTTCCAGACACATCTTCATACCCTAGTCACCCTCAAGTCTCAAGCACTTGAGATCCTTCAGCAACAAAACGCTGTAGAAATGCCGAGAAGCCGGAGAAGAAGCATAAAAGCATCTCGACGTCTTCAAAGTTGGAGGAATCAAAGGAGTACCAGAAGTCGAACCCATATAGTTTGATTTTCTACATGTTCTTTGATATTTAAATTTCTCTGTTATTGTAGACATTTCTTGTGAAATTAACAAAATTATTTTGCAGTTTCTGTCTACGCATTTTTTTGCACCTACAGATTTTGGCACGCCCAGTGGGACACTTCTGCCTTTCATCTCCTCCAGACGTCGTCAACAAAATCCAATGGCTTCAAGGAACACCTCCAAGAGCAACTCTTCAACATCCGGTGCCGCTATGCCCAACGTCACCACAAGGAACATGAAGAAAGCAATGGAGGCCGCCGATGCTGCGCGCGGAAAAGAAGTTGATGCGGATATGCCGCTGCTGGAAGAAGGAAACGACCATAGATCGGGATCCTCCACGCCGGTGTCAAGCCCGCGAGGAGATCAAGAAGAGACATCCGCCCTGCGTCATGCTGCTGCAATGACAACCCAAGCCAGCACTCTTGAAGAGCAAATGGCCAACCTGACGAAGATCGTGGAAATGCTTGCGAAAAGATCCGAGTTGCAAGATGTACGTATGGAGCAAATGATGAACAGACTGGATGGCTCTAACGGCGGCCAAGCGGTGAACAAACCCGTGGAGATTCGCGACGATGGGGAGACTTCCCGAACGGATGCTTCGGCAAAAGGAAAAGCAACTGCCGACGTCCAAGTGACTCCTGACGGCTTCATCTCGGCTGATCAACTGAAAGAGTTCATCACGGGAACGCTGAAGGAAGAGGTCTCGGCAGGATCAAAATCCTCCTTGACGTATCTCAAGCCATACAACGCTCGCATCGACTCGTTGAGGATGCCAGCAGGCTATCAACTGCCCAAGTTCCTGCAGTTCGACGGCAAAGGGAATCCCAAACAACATATCACCCATTTCGTAGAGACATGCAACGAAGCGGGTACATTTGGAGATCACCTCGTCAAGCAGTTCATTCGTTCACTAAAGGGGAATGCGTTCGAATGGTATACCGACTTGGAACACGGCAGCATCGACGGCTGGGATCAACTTAAGCAAGAGTTCCTGAACCGTTTTTACAGCACACGGCGTACCGTCAGCATGATAGAATTGACGAACACGCAACAATCAAAGGGCGAGCCGGTGATTGACTACATCAACCGCTGGAGAAGCCTGAGCCTCAACTGCAAGGATCGCTTGTCTGAGACGTCGGCAATTGAGATGTGCATCCAAGGCATGCAATGGGGTCTACGATACATCCTGCAAGGCATTCGTCCCCGGACATTCGAGGAGCTTGCAACTCGTACTCACGACATGGAGCTAAGTTTGGCGTCAAGTGGAGCCTATGGTCCGCCCGTTCAACAAACTCGTACAAACAACCGAGTCGAATGGAAGAAGGGAGGCAAGCCACAGTCAAAGCCACCCACAAAGGATGCGATTAGAGGTGTCGAAACGGGCCCGCGGGACGAAACGGGCCGGCCCGCGCAGGCCCCCGCATTTTTGCGGGCTTAAACGGGGCGGGCTTAAATGGGGCGGACTCAAAATGTCTAGGCCCGACCCGCCCCACACGCGGGCCGCGGGTTATGCGGGCCGGCCCGCGGGCTTTTTATTTAAATAATAGTATTATTTTTCTATTTGTAAAAAAATAAAATTCATATATATTTTTTAATGTATATATTAAAAATGAAATAAATAGATTTATAATTGGTATTTATGATTATAAATAAGTAAGTGTGTATTTATTGACACAATTATTTACTTTAATGTGGGTTTGTTGAATAATTATTTAAAAAAATTTATGATTATTCTATTTTTAATACTAAAGGAGTATATTATATTTTGCAAGAAAGTTTTATATTAATGATTGAACTGATTAAAATTTTAGGTCTCACAGATGAAGTCTTTGCTAGAGATGTAGTATTAGGTAAGATTGTCTGAGCATAATTCATTAATTCTATTAGGTAAGACTGTTTGGACATAATTCACTAAACTTTGTATCTTATTAGGTAAAATTGCATGGGCATAATTTATTAATTTATATTTAAAAAAATAAAAAATTATCAGCACTCATAATTTTTAATAAATAGAATAATAAAGAGTTTTAAACTTAAAAACTTGATACCCATAAAATTAATGAACATGAAAATATTAGAAGAGACATATAATTTATATTAAGTTAATTCAATATGCAATTGACATTATGCTAAACATTCATACTAAAGAATAATAAAACAATCGATGCACAATGTTAAAAAAAAAAAAAAAAAAAAACTGAAAGCCCGCGGGTAGGCCCGCCCCGCCGCGGGCCTTACCCGCAAATGCCCGCCCCGCCGCGGGTTGGGCCCGTTGAGGCCCGCATCTAAACGGGCCTCTAAAAATTGAGCCCGCCCCGCATTTTTTACCTTGCGGGGCGGGCCGGCCCAACGGGCTAAGCCCGTTTTGACAGGTCTAGATGCGATGGCAACAAGCGCCGCTTTCGTAAAAGTACGTGGGAAGGAGCCGGTGACAAACGACAAGCCAAAGCCACCACAAGCTCAACGTCAAAAGTCGCCATTGGAAGATAGACGGGCTAAGACGTACCCATTCCTCGATTCCGATCTACCGGGCATCTTCGATGACTTGATGAAAGAAAACCTCATCGAGCTGCCAAGGATGAAGCG
Source organism: Hygrophila difformis (assembly GCA_030278955.1). Lineage (NCBI taxonomy): Eukaryota > Viridiplantae > Streptophyta > Magnoliopsida > Lamiales > Acanthaceae > Hygrophila > Hygrophila difformis. The sequence goes on from JAOANR010000003.1 coordinate 50,065,112, forward strand.
ACCCGAGCAAGCTGGGATGACCAACGACCCGCTATACTGCAAGTACCACCGTTTGGTGAGCCACACGATCCAAGATTGCTTCGTTTTCAAAGACAAAGTTATGGACCTCGTCAAACAAGGCAAAATCACCTTGGCAGACGAAGCAGAGACGGCCAACACCATTTCCATCCAAGTTGGATCGATCGAGATCGAAGTTCCTCACAAGTCCACCACCTGCAACACCGTCTTCGAAGTTGGGAGCACGTCGAAGCAAAACCACACTAAACAAGTTGTGGATCATTCACATCTCAACGAATGCATGCTTTCCATCACGTTCAATGACGACGACATGCCGATGGAGCTGGAAAATTCGAAGGCTCATAACCGACCATTATTCGTCGTTGGATACGTGGACAACAAGCGAGTAAACCGCGTCCTGATAGATGGAGGTTCTGCCGTCAACATCATGCCACTTCATACCCTGAAGGAATTAGGCATCTCGGGGAAGAACTATCCAATAGCAAAATGTTGATCCAAGGCTTCAACCAAGGGGGGCAAAAATCCCTTGGTGCAATCCGAGTCCGTTTGCAAATTGATGATATGGTCGCAAACACATACTTCCACGTCATTGACGCAAGAACATCATACAACATGCTTCTTGGCCGGACATGGATCCATGAAAACAGCGTTGTTCCCTCAACATGGCACCAGTGCTTCAAGTACGTGCACAACGGCGTCGTCAAAAGGGTTATCGCCGATGACAAACCATTCGCGGTGGCCTAGTCTTATTACGGGGATGCTAAGTACTACCTTGAGGCGTCCAAAGCTAAGGCACCTTCGTTGGAGGAAGAAGAACGTAAAGAAGGTCAACCAACCCGTGAAGACAAAGGAAAATCCATCCTGGAAGAAGCATTCGAAGGACTTACACTCCCGTTGACTCCCATTGATCCTGGCACATCGCAGCAAACGGTGAAGATTCAACTCAAAGGTAGTGAGGCACGCCGACTGAAGAACGATAAGGAATTCGGTCCAAAGGCATTCAAACTGCTCACCAAATCTGGATTCAACCCAAATGAGTCATCGCCGTTGGGAAAGCTCCCGGACAATAATCGGAGAAAAGGTGACCGGAGAGGACTTGGGTATGTTGCAGAATTTGACATGGCGCCCCAAGCATCGAAAGCACCTATAATCGTCAAGGCAGAACAAACAGTGAAGGCGCCGGTTCGTATCGTCATAAAACGAGCCACAGCCAATTACATCACTGAAGAAGCCAATCAAGGAGATGGCACCCCAAAGAACCAGCATGGACAAAAGTCGATGTTTGATCGTATTGGTAGCCCGTCGAAAGAAGAGCATAAACGGAGTGTCCACGATAGGCTTGGGTCAATGGAGACAGCCGAACGCAAAGGATCCGTCTTCCGCCGGCTTGGAGCAAACGAAGAAGTGAAGCCAAGTGTTTTCGATAGACTCGGAGTTGTTGCCAAAGAAGACTCTGCAAAATCCGTCTTCGAAAGGCTAGGTTCTACAAAATGCCAATTGCAAAACAAAGCATCGGCTAGCAAGGAGCGGTCTCCAGTGAAGCAAGGAATATTGGACGACCCGAATTACGGCAATGATGTGAGGAGCATAGTGCCGTCCCGCATGAAACGTCAAGTTGAATGGTCCGTCTTATCCGACGGATGGTTGAGGCTCAAGAAACGAACTATCGTCTTCACAAAGCATGACGAAGATGATCAAACCGACACCATTGAATCCATCAATCATATTACCATTGATTGCAGTGAGCCAAATGAAGAAGACGCCAACGCAGCACCAATGAAACTTTTGACAAATTTCATTAACACGAGTATTTTCTGAAGTATATCGAGTTTGAATTTATTAAATGAAGGAGTTATGATTTATGGAATGGGTTTAGGGATATATCAAGATTTTTAATTTTTATTACTCATGCGAGGGGCTTTAATTTCAAATAGCGCTGTGATCCTCTCTGTCATGAAACTTCTGACAAATCTCATGATACAACCGGGATAAATTGACCTTCAGCCTGTCACACTGAGGGTCCCCGGTATATGTGCCATGATACTTCTCATGATTTCATGTCATGAGATTCCTGCCATGAAACTTTCGGCAGATTCCCACTACATGAGTATTTTCCGAAAAATCATGTTTTTATTTACTCGTGTTAAGAAATTGTGCCCCTGAAAGCGCACGGAGTAAAAAATTGCAGTATTTATAGTAAGTACCGGATCGTTCACTGGAGGATGTGCGATGGAAGCAGGGCCCACGCCGTTTACTAAGATTTTCCACTCGGTTACTCGATTTAAGTTTGTAATTTGACTACCAACTACTTGACAGAATTTAAACTAAGCTACGAAAGCAATTAAAATAAAGCAGATAAAATTATTCTATAAAGCGAATTAAATTAATCTAAGAAAGCAATAAAATTATTCTAAGAAAGCGGTTAAAAATTATCTAAGAAAGCAGATTTAAATTATGACAAAAGGGACAGGAAGAAAAGAATAAAGATTGGACAAGATTCAGATGAGACACAATTAAACTTCCATTTTAATACGCAGATCTTAGCTTGGGATAATCCATCAGATAGCTAACTCTCATGCTCTCTATACCATGTTCCCTTTAACAGACAGGTACTTACAGTAAGAGTTTACATGCTCTTAAGACAGCAAAATCTAAGATACCACAGACTCACAATTGCCCTCACGCGGCCGTGTAGAGGCATGTTATTCATCTGTGGTGGACAAGCAACACCTAACAAATCATTTATTGAAGTGGCAAGTACCGCTATCATTCCCCCATGTCACACCCGAAGATTCTAATCAAGCCCTGAACTATCCCTTAACTATCAGTTCTAGTAGCAGTTACACAACTCTCAATACAACCGAGTGACCTCTAACGAAAGCATTCAAAAGAAAGCGGTAAAGGAAGCGGTAAAGAAAGCATTTAAAATCCTATCACTCGGAGGTTTTTGAAAGTCTGACCCTGGTAGTAAAAGAAAGCCCCCAGTCAGGGTGGCCGGGTGTGGATCAAGAATTCCCTATTCTCGGTGAACCGCTCGCAGTGTTCACTTCCCGTCGGGTGGTTATGAGATACAAACTAATGAAACGAACTAATAAATTAGTTCGTTCCGGATGCACTCACTCAGGACTCAAAAATAGGCTTTGGCAGAAGAAGATAGCAGTTGAAAGAATACTCAACCCTACCTTAGAAAATAACCAAGGCCCGAATGTTGTTCCTCTAGTATTATCTGTCACACCTTATCGGAATCCAAGTGGAATCTGACCCAGTGCAATATTTAATACAAGATTTCCAACAAACAGCAATTTTGGAAAATAATAAATCTGAAAATCATTCCCTATCAGGTACTAGACTCTCAATTAAAACACATATCCTTTCAGTCTAGGTGAGACCTAATCGCTGACTCTGCTTCTAATTTCCCAAAATCAACCCCCAGTCGGATATGAATTAGTCATAACTGTCGAATTTATCCCTTACTCAGATCCGGATTTTATAAATGAATTTTTGTTGGAAATTTATTGTGAGACATCTGATTTAAAACAAGACTTCTATGTCCAAGGGAAGGATCCCAAAATAATATGACCACAATAGTTACATAATATTATCATGCATAAATTTATAGAGAAGTGTAAAATTAAATAACCCAAAATATAAGGTGGGTTTAGACAGAATGTGAAACACAGATATGAAATAGCCGGAGATGAGAAGAATTTTGGCTAACGAAGTGACTGAAATAATCAGGATAACCTGGCTGCAAACACCTGCTATCCAGTTCCTAATTATTCCAGATGGAAAGCTTCTTAGACAGCAGAATAATCTTAAATGATAGTGGTCGCTATCATTCAGACCCTTACTATCTGTGAATCAGAGAAAAACCTACATGTTCTTTCACTGTCTTAATTACTAGACGACATTGACCTATGTCGTCTAGTGTTGGCACAGTTTGAGATTCGGGTTTGAAATTAAGATAAAGAAAAGAAAACTGTATCCGGATAGGAGTCAGCTGAGCAGCTATTATAATCCCGGATGGACGAACCGCCAAGGCTTCCACCGACCACTATCCGGACCATGCAAAATAACATCTAGTAATTAATATACAGACCACGAGCTAGTTATCCGTGTGGGAATACCCGCCAACATTAGTCTGTTATATCTCTTACTAGTTGTTTCATACAACACGGAAAAGACCAAAATAAATAAAAGAAAATATTTTTGGGTCATCTTGCATGAGAGACATTGGTTTCTCATGCAAGGTATGGAATTAAATCCATAATTACTCATTATGTCTAAACAATCACTCATTCCATAATTAATTAATTAATTACAGTCCGGATTATATGCTTAGATCATTAGAGTTTAATTTTATAGAAAAGTCTTTTAATGGAAATTGAACAAAGTTCTTTATATCAATTTAATCATGGGTTGAGATCATTGGATTTCAACCTCAAAATATTAATATAAAGGTTCAATTAATTAATGGAGTGAGATGGAGAATAGAAATTCTGCAAAAAGGTGCCACTTTGTCGCGGAATGGAGTTTGTGTCGCGGACCCATGACCATGGGTCCGCGACAAGGGTTTCGCGACAAAGGGGTGGGAAATAAGAGGAATGGATATTTTGAAAATTAGGGTTTATTTTGTCGCGAAGCAAAAATTTTGTCGCGGACCATGGTTCCGCGACAAGGAGGCATAGCGACAAAGGGTTGAAAATTGGTGTGGACATAATTCCTGGTCGCGGAACAAGGATTTTGTCGCGGTCCGTGGTTCTCCGACAAAGGTTCCGCGACAGAGTCCTCCCAGAATAAAATTACAAGTATTTGGGTCCTTGGTCGCTAATCAAGGGTTTTGTCGCGGAACGTGGTTCCGCGACAAGATTGCTTCGCGACCAAGGGTTTCAAAATAAATAGCAAGGCATAATTTTCTGTCTCGGAATAAGATTTTGTCGCGGAGCATGGTTCCGCGACAAAAGTATCCCGCGACAAAAGTCATGCAGACAAAATGCAAGAATTTGGTCCTTTGTCGCGAAACATGGGTTATGTCCGCGACAAAGTGTATGGCGACAAAGGGTTTTAAAAATTTATAAAATTTTTGGCAGCATAACGCCTAATATTGCATTACATGGGTGTGCGTTGTGATCCGTGGGATCTCAACGGGAAAAATTACGTTGCAACCCCACGGGTTGCAACGTGATGCAATACAATATAGGAAATGCAATTTTTAAATAAATATGCACAAACACTTAAATACTATCCCTCTTTAGATCCAATGCACTAGAAATAGAAAATAAAAAGTAACAATACTACCTAATACTAAAAAGAACAAGAGCAGTATAATAAAACTAAAAGAAATGGCTAAAACTAGTACAAGAAGCAAAAATACAAACTAACTATGCTAACACAAAAAAATAAAGATAAAAATAAAATAAAATAAAACCTACATTAAATCTATCAAGGGTAAATATCAAGTGTTTATGCATTTATTAAATCTAAATAAAGCATTTAAACTAACTAAAATAACAAAAAAGTCAAGCAACCCAACAAAATAAAAACAGAGAAGCAAAATGAAAGGGAAGAAACCATGATAAATTTTTGTGGGCCTTTTCTTGATTAAAGCAACTAAACAAGGTTCAAAATACACTTATTAATTAAGTGTTTGAAACCTAAAATACAAAAATATAAACTGGGAAGGAAAATGAATACTAGCTACACTTATTTATTACAAAGCATAAATCAAACTAAGCTAAGATCTACTACATTGCATAAAATAAATAAAACTATCTACCTACACTAATTTGGAGAGCACAGTGGTGCCTCCAAAACAGTAGAATAAACTAAAGTGTAGCTAGGTTACTGTTCAAGGGGGTGGGAGGATATATTTATAGATGAGTAGGAAAGCCCTAGGCCCATTAGAGACCCACTTGGTCGCCAAACAAATTGTTTTGTCGCGGAACAGCTTGCATAGGGACACAACAAATAACATTTGCTTTTTGCTTCAGATTTTCGCACAGGAGGGGACGGGAGCTTGAGTCCAGCAAGATAAGACGAAAATCTTTTACCCAACGGGACCTCAAGTCCTGGGAGCTCCTAAGTATTTCAACATGTGGGAAATTAAAATTTGGAGCTCACGTGACCTGTCCCTGGTCGCGGTGCACTGTCTTTGTCGCGGTCCATTTTGTCGCGGAACATTGTTCCGCGACACAATTTTTGTGTCTTACTCCTCTCACAGTTGCGGAGCAGTATTTGGTCGCGGAACACTCTATCGCGACAAAGTGTTTAATTTTCTCTTATTTCCTTCTTTCCTCTCTCATCCATTTTCTTCTCTTTCCTCCCTCTCTTTCCTCTTGTTTAATGCTTCTTCTTTCTTCTTCATCTTTCTTCTTTCCCCATTCTTCTCCTCCATTTTCATCTCTTCTTCTTCTTCATTTCTTCAAATCAGTGATGGGGTTTTCTTTTTCTTGGCCGGAAAAAGGGAGGGCTGTTTGTGGGGAGATGAGAGGCGGCGGATGGAGTATGGGGCGGCGATGAGCGATGGTGGCCGATGGTTTTTGAGATGGATGGAGGGATGAGGCGAGGATAGGGTTGAAGGTTTCGGAAGATGGGTGTTGGTGGTGCTCCGGTGATGTGAACGGAGAGGGAGGCGGAGACAGGGGCGATGAGGTGTCTCGGTGGTTCGATTTTTGGAGGCGGAGGCTCGATGGTGTTCGGAGATGGGCGCGGCCACTGGTGGTGGCGCGTCGGAATCTGGAAATGGACGGAGGTGGTGAGTTCGGATTTGATAGTTGAGGGGTGAGGATGGTCGGAAAAGGAGAGGGCGGCTGTCGGGCGGAGCTTGGTGATGCGACGGCGGCCGTGGCTGTGGACGGAGGCGCCAAGGGGGCGATTGGAGATGGGTGTTGAAGGAGATGGAGGCGGCGGAGGCAAGCGGCAGTTTGGTGGTGGATTTGGCGAAGGAGGTGGCGAATGGTGGATATGGGTGGCCGGAGGGATGGAGTTGGCCGGAATAGGTGGTGAAGGAGGGCTGAGATGGGGCGGCCAAGGGCGGAGGTTGAGGGGCTGTGGCGATGGGATGTGGAGGCGGCCGCCGGCCGGCGGTGGCGGTGCCGGCGGCGGGGAGCAGGTTAGGGTTAGGGTTAGGGTTGGGCTTGATTGGGTTGTATGGATTGGGCTATGGATTAATTGGGCTAACTGGGCCAGATGCAAGTCATGGGAATGTTGGGCTGGAAGTGTTGGGCCGGATTGAAACTGGACTGGATTAATAATTTTGGACCAAATTGATTAATTCACCTGCAATTAATTAAAATTAAGAGAGATCAGTGGACCAATTATTTTTACTGAAAACAGAAAATGAAAATAGAGATAAACCTAAGAAATAAATAAATATATACATCAAAATGTAAAAATAATATAAATATAATATTTATTCCACTAGATTATTTGGTTTGTGCTCCATTTAATGAACCCGAGTTCCATCGAATAGACAACACCGAACCAAAATTAATCAAGTGTATGATTTTTAATATTTTTATCATGTTTTTTTGGGTTTTTTTTAATATGAATTAATGAAAATAACAATATTTTTGTATTTTTCAATACCAGCTTATTATTTATACAAACTTGCATAAATCTGTCAAATTCGACTGCTTTCTTATTTAAATAAGACCGGAATGCGATCAAATGTCCGTATTAGACACGGAAATAGATTGAAAATAATGGTCAATTTTGGCCATTATCAACATCCTCACATTTAATACTGATCGTCCCCGAGCAGTCAGAGTCAGTGCTCCTAAGAGCATAGACGCTGCATATTCAATCTATTTTCGTGGCTTCAAAATTATCATTCTTTTTAGATTGGGATAAGACAATCAAAAACTACAAGTATTAAATTCTCTTGATTGCAGTGTTTAATGAAATGATACTTCTCACTTAATCAGGCATACAAATCAGTCATTATTGATAATTTTTCATGAACATCACGTTTAGAAAAATTCATTGATTTAATTCTAGAATTAAAGTATGACATGAACATAATTAAAAGCAGAGCCTCACATATAGTAGAAACGGAAATTTCACTCACTCTCAAAAAGGGGTTTTATCAATGAGCACTCATAATCGAATTTAATTAAATTATCCCATAAGCTTGCAATTGGACCAACTCGCCACCGGCTCATTTCTTTAAATCGAGATCATGAGGTCTTATTTAAGGGTTATAACGGGGCATACGGTTGTAACATTTGGTAAGGAATGGAATTATTGGGTTAAGAAGTGACAAGAATTAATATTATCAAAACATGGCATTATTTTTATTTAAAAATTTGTGATCATCAATATTTTTCTTTTTCTTTCTTTTGCTTTTCTTTACTATTGCATGACATTAGACTATGTCTAATTTGCTTTGTCATTTGTAATTTATTTGTGTTGAATTGAATTCAACATTTTTTTCTTTTTTTTTTCTTTTTTTTTTGATCGGATTTTTGAATACCGATTGAATTCTTGTTGATGATCAAAAATCGTAATGCCTTGATAAAATTTATTCTTGCACACTTGGGTTTGAATTTTTTGGTCTTTTTGTAAGGATAGGAATAATATAGAGGGCTTCAAAGAAAAATTAGGCTTAAGGCTCAAAGTGGTTAATCCTAAGGGGAGAATATTTTTGGTTTGGATTTCAAACGAAGGCAAAAAATTTGGGGTTTTTCTAGGTGCCTCGATCATATGCTCGATTTTTGGAATATGGCATAGTCTTGAATCGGTCCCAATCGCAAGTTCTAGTTTCCTTTAATCAAAATGATTTTCACACATCAAAGAAAAGAATGAGTAAAAATGACTCATGGCTCAAATCTCACATGGTATGGTTCATTCATGTCATACAATATTCTTGAATTTAATCTTTGAAAAATTCTTACAATTTATTCAATTAAATTCTCAACATGAGGACTTATTACCCAACAAGATGATTGTATCATCAAATTTTTATAGCTCAAAACCTCAAAAATTTATATCATGCATGTCTTCAATTATATTATCCCAATTTAAAAGTTTGAAAATTCAATCATAAACAATAATCAAATATGCGAATTCATTTGACAGATTTATACATGCTTTATACTGGGTTTACATATAAAAATAAACAAAAAGAAAAGTAACACACTTTTTTTTTATATTTAAGTGAAGAATCAACATCCTCACATTTTGAGCCTTACTCGAAATGTGAGTAAATCAATTCCTACGTAAACAAATTATCAAAATCAAAATAAAATAAGAGAGGGGGGAGGGAGGGGGAAAATATTAACATAAAAGATAGAAAAATAAATCCGATAGCCTTTTTCGTCAAACCAATTAAATGTTCGACGATTTTGACTATGTGTGATCGTTTGGTTCGTCGAACAAGGCGATTGTTCGATGCCCAATACTTAAGAAAAATTCTGATTTTCATCAAAATTTTTCAATCACATTTTTGAATTTTATAAAATTTAATCTACTATATTTACTTGCATAAATTAGGTTGGATTAATTCTGTTCTTATAAAAGTTATTCCGGATTTTAAATTGCTTTAAATTCCAGGAATACTTTCAATTAATCACAGAATCGATCCAACCGGGAACCTGTTTTGGAGCTTTAATTTTCTTTTTGGTGATTCCACAAATTCCTGCAGAGCAAACACAGAAGAAGTTATCGGGTTTTCTCAAAAATATCAACATCCTCACATTTAGAGTCTTAGTACTCTAAATGTGATTCAATTGACTAACACCCAAATTATTTAATAATATGCACAAGAGATAAATATAAATATATGTATACATATAATTTTGACTTGCAGAAATTTAGGTTGGATTAATTCTGTGCTTGTGAAAATTATTCCGGATTTTATATTTCTTTAAATTTCGGATATCCGGATATAATCTTCGGTCAATTACAGAACTAATCCAACCGGGAACCTCTTTAGATGCTCAGTCGGGACAGGGGCGACGGAAAGTGAGATGATGGCCGTGGCTTGTCCGATGGTGGTGAGCAAATGGTGGTCCGAAGATCTGCTGCTCCATTTGTTGTTTCACCAGTGATGAGGGTTTCCTTAGCGCAGTGGTGGTGTTGAGGTGGATGAGCGATGGAGCAGCGGTGGAGCTTCATGGTCCGGATGTGGTGGAGACGACAAACACGTGAGTCTCACGTGTTGTGCAATTTACAATTGCAAATTAGTGTAGCCCCAATGCTAGACTTCTCCCTTTTTCTTTGATTTTTCGTTTAATTAACCTCGATTTTACAATTGGAGAAGTGTAAAATTAAACGAAAGATCAAAGTAGTGTAGCCCAAATGCTACACTTCCACATTTAACTCCTTACACCATTTTCGATGGCTCCATGATTCCTGCAAGACAAAATACCCAATTGGTTAGGTTTTCCCGTCAAATCAACATCCTCACATTTAGAGTCTTAGTACTCTAAATGTTTAATTGATTTGAGGGTACTTCTCTGTTCTGAAATACATACACAAAACTAACTACACAAAACTAACTATGAGTAATCAGGAGTGTAATTCTCTTAATAAACGACGCTGCATCCTCCCCGGCAACGGCTCCATGAAACTTTTGACAAATTTCATGAACACGAGTATTTTCTGAAGTATATCGAGTTTGAATTTATTAAATGAAGGAGTAATTTATGGAATGGGTTTAGAGATATATCAAGATTGTTACTTTTTATTACTCATGCGAGGGGCTTTAATTTCAAATGGCGCTGTGATCCTCTCTGTCATGAAACTTCTGACAAATCTCATGATACAACCGGGATAAATTGACCTTCAGTCTGTCACACTGAGGGTCCCCGGTATATGTGCCATGATACTTCTCATGATTTCATGTCATGAGATTCCCTGCCATGAAACTTTCGGCAGATTCCCATTACATGAGTATTTTCCGAAAAATCATGTTTTTATTTACTCGTGTTAAGAAACTGTGCCCCTGAAAGCGCACGGAGTCAAAAATTGCAGTATTTATAGTAAGTACCGGATCGTTCACTGGAGGATGTGCGATGGAAGCAGGGCCCACGCCGTTTACTAAGATTTTCCACTCGGTTACTCGATTTAAGTTTGTAATTTGACTACCAACTACTTGACAGAATTTAAACTAAGCTACGAAAGCAATTAAAATAAAGCAGATAAAATTATTCTATAAAGCGAATTAAATTTAATCTAAGAAAGCAATAAAATTATTCTAAGAAAGCGGTTAAAAATTATCTAAGAAAGCAGATTTAAATTATGACAAAAGGGACAGGAAGAAAAGAATAAAGATTGGACAAGATTCAGATGAGACACAATTAAACTTCCATTTTAATACGCAGATCTTAGCTTGGGATAATCCATCAGATAGCTAACTCTCATGCTCTCTATACCATGTTCCCTTTAACAGACAGATACTTACAGTAAGAGTTTACATGCTCTTAAGACAGCAAAATCTAAGATACCACAGACTCACAACTGCCCTCACACGGCCGTGTAGAGGCATGTTATTCATCTGTGGTGGACAAGCAACACCTAACAAATCATTTATTGAAGTGGCAAGTACCGCTATCATTCCCCCATGTCACACCCGAAGATTCTAATCAAGCCCTGAACTATCCCTTAACTATCAGTCCTAGTAGCAGTTACACAACTTTCAATACAACCGAGTGACCTCTAACGAAAGCATTCAAAAGAAAGCGGTAAAGGAAGCGGTAAAGAAAGCATTTAAAATCCTATCACACGAAGGTTTTTGAAAGTCTGACCCTGGTAGTAAAAGAAAGCCCCCAGTCAGGATGGCCGGGTGTGGATCAAGAATTCCCTATTCTCGGTGAACCGCTCGCAGTGTTCACTTCCCGTCGGGTGGTTATGAGATACAAACTAATGAAACGAACTAATAAATTAGTTCGTTCCGGATGCACTCACTCAGGACTCAAAAATAGGCTTTGGCAGAAGAAGATAGCAGTTGAAAGAATACTCAACCCTACCTTAGAAAATAACCAAGGCCCGAATGTTGTTCCTCTAGTATTATCTGTCACACCTTATCGGAATCCAAGTGGAATCTGACCCAGTGCAATATTTAATACAAGATTTCCAACAAACAACAATTTTGGAAAATAATAAATCTGAAAATCATTCCCTATCAGGTACTAGACTCTCAATTAAAACACAGATCCTTTCAGTCTAGGTGAGACCTAATCGCTGACTCTGCTTCTAATTTCCCAAAATCAACCCCCAGTCGGATATGAATTAGTCATAACTGTCGAATTTATCCCTTACTCAGATCCGGATTTTATGAATGAATTTTTGTTGGAAATTTATTGTGAGACATCTGATTTAAAACAAGACTTCTATGTCCAAGGGAAGGATCCCAAAATAATATGACCACAATAGTTACATAATATTATCATGCATAAATTTATAGAGAAGTGTAAAATTAAATAACCCAAAATATAAGGTGGGTTTAGACAGAATGTGAAACACAGATATGAAATAGCCGGAGATGAGAAGAATTTTGGCTAACGAAGTGACTGAAATAATCAGGATAACCTGGGCTGCAAACACCTGCTATCCAGTTCCTAATTATTCCAGATGGAAAGCTTTTAGACAGCAGAATAATCTTAAATGATAGTGGTCGCTATCATTCAGACCCTTACTATCTGTGAATCAGAGAAAAACCTACATGTTCTTTCACTGTCTTAATTACTAGACGACATTGACCTATGTCGTCTAGTGTTGGCACAGTTTGAGATTCGGGTTTGAAATTAAGATAAAGAAAAGAAAACTGTATCCGGATAGGAGTCAGCTGAGCAGCTATTATAATCCCGGATGGACGAACCGCCAAGGCTTCCACCGACCACTATCCGGACCATGCAAAATAACATCTAGTAATTAATATACAGACCACGAGCTAGTTATCCGTGTGGGAATACCCGCCAACATTAGTCTGTTATATCTCTTACTAGCTGTTTCATACAACACGGAAAAGACCAAAATAAATAAAAGAAAATATTTTTGGGTCATCTTGCATGAGAGACTGGTTTCTCATGCAAGGTATGGAATTAAATCCATAATTACTCATTATGTTTAAACAATCACTCATTCCATAATTAATTAATTAATTACAGTCCGGATTATATGCTTAGATCATTAGAGTTTAATTTTATAGAAAAGTCTTTTAATGGAAATTGAACAAAGTTCTTTATATCAATTTAATCATGGGTTGAGATCATTGGATTTCAACCTCAAAATATTAATATAAAGGTTCAATTAATTAATGGAGTGAGATGGAGAATAGAAATTTGGCAAAAAGGTGCCACTTTGTCGCGGAATGGAGTTTGTGTCGCGGACCCATGACCATGGGTCCGCGACAAGGGTTTCGCGACAAAGGGGTGGGAAATAAGAGGAATGGATATTTTGAAAATTAGGGTTTATTTTGTCGCGAAGCAAAAATTTTGTCGCGGACCATGGTTCCGCGACAAGGAGGCATAGCGACAAAGGGTTGAAAATTGGTGAGGACATAATTCCTGGTCGCGGAACAAGGATTTTGTCGCGGTCCGTGGTTCCCCGACAAAGGTTCCGCGACAGAGTCCTCCCAGAATAAAATTACAAGTATTTGGGTCCTTGGTCGCTAATCAAGGGTTTTGTTGCGGAACGTGGTTCCGCGACAAGATTGCTTCGCGACCAAGGGTTTCAAAATAAATAGCAAGGCATAATTTTCTGTCTCGGAATAAGATTTTGTCGCGGAGCATGGTACCGCGACAAAAGTATCCCGCGACAAAAGCCATGCAGACAAAATGCAAGAATTTGGTCCTTTGTCGCGAAACATGGGTTATGTCGCGGATCGTGGGTCCGCGACAAAGTGTATGGCGACAAAGGGTTTTAAAAATTTATAAAATTTTTGGCAGCATAACGCCTAATATTGCATTACATGGGTGTGCGTTGTGATCCGTGGGATCTCAACGGGAAAAATTACGTTGCAACCCGTGGGGTTGCAACGTGATGCAATACAATATAGGAAATGCAATTTTTAAATAAATATGCACAAACACTTAAATACTATCCCTCTTTAGATCCAATGCACTAGAAATAGAAAATAAAAAGTAACAATACTACCTAATACTAAAAAGAACAAGAGCAGTATAATAAAACTAAAAGAAATGGCTAAAACTAGTACAAGAAGCAAAAATACAAACTAACTATGCTAACACAAAAAAATAAAGATAAAAATAAAATAAAATAAAACATACATTAAATCTATCAAGGGTAAATATCAAGTGCTTATGCATTTATTAAATCTAAATAAAGCATTTAAACTAACTAAAATAACAAAAAAGGTCAAGCAACCCAACAAAATAAAAACAGAGAAGCAAAATGAAAGGGAAGAAACCATGATAAATTTTTGTGGGTCTTTTCTTGATTAAAGCAACTAAACAAGGTTCAAAATACACTTATTAATTAAGTGTTTGAAACCTAAAATCAAAAATATAAACTGGGAAGGAAAATGAACACTAGCTACACTTATTTATTACAAAGCATAAATCAAACTAAGCTAAGATCTACTACATTGCATAAAATAAATAAAACTATCTACCTACACTAATTTGGAGAGCACAGTGGTGCCTCCAAAACAGTAGAATAAACTAAAGTGTAGCTAGGTTACTGTTCAAGGGGGTGGGAGGATATATTTATAGATGAGTAGGAAAGCCCTAGGCCCATTAGAGACCCACTTGGTCGCCAAACAAATTGTTTTGTCGCGGAACAGCTTGCATAGAGACACAACAAATAACATTTGCTTTTTGCTTCAGATTTTCGCACAGGAGGGGACGGGAGCTTGAGTCCAGCAAGATAAGACGAAAATCTTTTACCCAACGGGACCTCAAGTCCTGGGAGCTCCTAAGTATTTCAACATGTGGGAAATTAAAATTTGGAGCTCAAGTGACCTGTCCCTGTCCCTGGTCGCGGTGCACTGTCTTTGTCGCGGTCTATTTTGTCGCGGAACATTGTTCCGCGACACAATTTTTGTGTCTTACTCCTTTCACAGTCGCGGAGCAGTATTTGGTCGCGGAGCACTTGGTCGCGGAACACTCTATCGCGACAAAGGGTCTATCGCGACAAAGTGTTTAATTTTCTCTTATTTCCTTCTTTCCTCTCTCATCCATTTTCTTCTCTTTCCTCCCTCTCTTTCCTCTTGTTTAATGCTTCTTCTTTCTTCTTCATCTTTCTTCTTTCCCCATTCTTCTCCTCCATTTTCATCTCTTCTTCTTCATTTCTTCAAATCAGTGATGGGGTTTTCTTTTTCTTGGCCGGAAAAAGGGAGGGCTGTTTGTGGGGAGATGAGAGGCGGCGGATGGAGTATGGGGCGGCGATGAGCGGTGGTGGCCGATGGTTTTTGAGATGGATGGAGGGATGAGGCGAGGATGGGGTTGAAGGTTTCGGAAGATGGGTGTTGGTGGTGCTCCGGTGATGTGAACGGAGAGGGAGGCGGAGACAGGGGCGATGAGGTGTCTCGGTGGTTCGATTTTTGGAGGCGGAGGCTCGATGGTGTTCGGAGATGGGCGCGGCCACTGGTGGTGGCGCGTCGGAATCTGGAAATGGATGGAGGTGGTGAGTTCGGATTTGATAGTTGAGGGGTGAGGATGGTCGGAAAAGGAGAGGGCGGCTGTCGGGCGGAGCTTGGTGATGCGACGGCGGCCGTGGCTGTGGACGGAGGCGCCAAGGGGGCGATTGGAGATGGGTGTTGAAGGAGATGGAGGCGGCGGAGGCAAGCGGCAGTTTGGTGGTGGATTTGGCGAAGGAGGTGGCGAATGGTGGATATGGGTGGCCGGAGGGATGGAGTTGGCCGGAATAGGTGGTGAAGGAGGGCTGAGATGGGGCGGCCAAGGGCGGAGGTTGAGGGGCTGTGGCGATGGGATGTGGAGGCGGCCGCCGGCCGGCGGTGGCGGCGCCGGCGGCGGGGAGCAGGTTAGGGTTAGGGTTAGGGTTGGGCTTGATTGGGTTGTATGGATTGGGCTATGGATTAATTGGGCTAACTGGGCCAGATGCAAGTCATGGGAATGTTGGGCTGGAAGTGTTGGGCCGGATTGAAACTGGACTGGATTAATAATTTTGGACCAAATTGATTAATTCACCTGCAATTAATTAAAATTAAGAGAGATTAGTGGACCAATTATTTTTACTGAAAACAGAAAATGAAAATAGAGATAAACCTAAGAAATAAATAAATATATACATCAAAATGTAAAAATAATATAAATATAATATTTATTCCACTAGATTATTTGGTTTGTGCTCCATTTAATGAACCCGGGTTCCATCGAATAGACAACACCGAACCAAAATTAATCAAGTGTATGATTTTTAATATTTTTATCATGTTTTTTTGGGTTTTTTAATATGAATTAATGAAAATAACAATATTTTTGTATTTTTCAATACCAGCTTATTATTTATACAAACTTGCATAAATCTGTCAAATTCGACTGCTTTCTTATTTAAATAAGACCGGAATGCGATCAAATGTCCGTATTAGACACGGAAATAGATTGAAAATAATGGTCAATTTTGGCCATTATCAACCAACACAACTTGAAGAAGATATCAAGATCACAGTGGATGAACTGCGTGAGGTGAACTTAGGCGATGAGAAGGATTCTCGCCCAACATTTATCAGTGCCCTACTGACCGTAGATGAAGCGGAAAAGTACGTAGCACAGCTCCAAGAATTCAGAGACGTCTTTGCATGGTCCTACAAGGAAATGCCCGGTTTGGACCCCAAGATAGCCGTCCACCGCCTTGCAGTGAAGAAAGATGCACGACCCGTGAAGCAAGCACAACGTCGGTTCCGCCCTGAGCTTCTCCCACAAATTGAAGCTGAAGTCAACAAGCTGATTGATGTTGGCTTCATTCGTGAAGTGCAATATCCCACCTGGATCTCAAGCATCGTCCCGGTGAGGAAGAAGAATGGACAAATCCGAGTCTGCGTGGACTTCCGCGATCTCAACGAGGCTTGCCCAAAAGACGAGTTCCCGTTGCCGATCACCGAGTTGATGATTGATGCCACCACGGGACATGAAGCATTGTCGTTTATGGATGGGTCTTCCGGCTACAACTGTAACACCCCGGATTTGATAACCCAGGCCGAGGTGTCACCGCCGCACCTCCCTAGCAAGACACGGTTTCTCCGAGCTTGCTAAAGAGATGCAAGGCTATAGGTGTTGGAAAAAGTCTTAAAAGTAAGTCCGGAATTACTTAAAAATAATAATGTAGTATCATCCATACATGATAAAAATAAATAGTTGCAGCGGAAATTTAAATATGGGCCGACATGGCCAAAACTCGGGTCAACAAGCCCGTATGCAAGTCATGTAAAATAAATAACTAAATGTCCAAAGTAATCCCCCGATGCATGATCATGCTCCGTACTCTGTAATGGAAAAATGAACAGCAGGTTTTATCAGTATATAAAATACTGAGTAAGCTACTTCCTAACGTAACGATAAAGGGGTTTTAAAAAGATTATTTAATTAATTTAAAACTTATACTTTTACTCAGGCTTAAATATAAATATTACAAAATTCGTAATCTTACTTGCCGCGGAAAACATGATTTATTTATTCAAGACGAGAACACAAAATTTAGAGACATAACTTAAGGGCGTAATTTAAAAGCGTAATTTAAATGCATAATTTAGAAACATGGTAAATAGGATTTAAGCATAATTAAACGCTCACACAAGTCTTTTATATTTTTATCCCGTAAACTAAGAAGAGGACACCACACAAGGGAGATCACTAACGAGGCAATCTCAATAGTCGTAACCAGATAGCCGGTGAACCGGCGGCCGCAGCCCTATCAGTATTGACTGCCGTTTTGGCGAGCCATGTATATCTACCGTCAATTTGACAGGCGTGTATATCAACTGTCATTTGACAGGCCTTTCAAGCGGTTTCACTGCCACTCGGGCAGGCCATGTATTTCCCACTGCCGATTTGGCAGGCCATGTGCACAACTGCCGTTTTGGCATAGTAAGGAGACCACTAACGAGGCAGTCTCAAAAAGATAGTAGGACCACTAACAAGGCGATCCAAAAATAATGATAGCATGAAGATCGGCTCAGCCTAGTGAACGGGATTTTTCAAAAGTTCGTATTTCAATGTTATCAAATGATCGATATCGCGTTTTCATAGTTCGAGTTTTCTCAAGTTCGAAAAATCCTATTCGTGGCAGTTTACGCCTTTCTTAATTAAAAATTCGCCTTTTCACCAAAAATTCTGAAATTTTTACAGTAGTTCAATAACACACACATGAACAACTTTCATGTTTTAAGATTTTGGAAATAAGGTTCCGAATTGAGTCGAAATTCGAGTTCATTGCAAAGAATAATTTCTGTCTTAAAATTGGTTCCATCGCAGGTTCGTGCAACGCCGATTAAAAATTCATTTCAAAACCAATCGATCCAAAATTTTTACAGGAGCTACAAAACACACTAAGGAACAGATTTCATGTTTTAAGAATTTGGAAATAATGAATTTTAGATGCTCAAAGATCGACCACAACACGTTGTACACGCGCGGACTCCGAAGGGGTTTTAAAACAGTTCTGAAATTTGGCCATTTTGACATATCAAATGAACTCCAAAATTTATGAAATTTTGTACACATAATCTAGACATAATTTCCTACAACTTTTATTTAGAATTGCAAAGTTGAATCATTCTTTAAACGGGTGAATAATATGCATCAAGTCGGGTCATAAAAACTGTCAGGATTCCGGATTTGGCGATTCAACTTTTGACGACTTTTTGGCATATCAAACGTAGTTCAAAAATTATGAAATTTTTCAAGGATAAACTAGACACCATCATCTACAACTTTTATGTTTTCACCCAAGATTAGTTTTGATCATGAAGGATCGAAAAACGCACAACAAGTTCAACTACGTAATCTGTCCAGTTTACCGTTAAATCACAGTCCGCTTCCGAGGGTTTTCGAGTATGCAAATGTTAACGAAAATGCGTGAAATTTTACGGACGTGATATTTAGACAGTTAGCTACAACTTTTGTTTTTACATAAAAGTTTAATTTTGAAGGATTCCATTAGAAAAACATCAAAGAAGTTCAACGCTCCAATCTGTCATCAGTTTCGATTTTGGGAGAAAACGCAGAGTAAACCAGATTCGATTTCGGGGGTCAAACGTTGATGAAAACTCTTGAAATTTTGACAAAAACTGGATTATGGTCTTAGGAACAAAGTTCATGTTTTGGCCAATCCGTTTTAAACACTCGAAAGGGTCGAACTCATGAGGTTTCCGAAACTGCGCGGATTGGGGTTTTTAAGTTCCGATTTTTTACGTTTTTGTTTAGAGCTATTGATTCGTTCGATTTTAGTCACCCAAAATTGAAACGCAAGGAATCAACTTACAGTGTTAGAGTTTAGGATCGTCACGGGGCTCTCTCGGGTTGTCTAGGATTGCGACGAGCGGGTGTCTTCCACCGATCTCCTTCTTCTTCGCCCCCGAAGTGAACTCGTAAGAAAGTTTCGATGGTTAGGTTCGAATTTACTACATTATGGATGAATACAAAACTGTACAACACCTTACCAACATCCAAGGGGTCTGTCTTCTCCTTCTCAAGTCCTTCTTGTTCGGATTTCGTCGTCGGAACTTCAAGAACACAAGGGATTTCGGGGTTTTCGACTTTGGGAGGAGTTGGAGAGAATGTGAGGAGAAGAGGGCTGCTCTAGGGTTGTGTTTTTCGAATTTAGGGTTGGGGAGCAGTATATGGTCGTCCCACATATCCTTCCATAGCCCGGATTGAGTTTCCATCGTCGGGGGTCGAAAATATGGCAATAAAATCGTCGGAACGCGTTGTTGCCATTTTCTGGGGAGGTCACGCGGACTTGGCGCGCTCCTAGGCTAAACACCGCGCGGCCAGCGCGCGGCCTCCGCCTGGACCTCGGTCCGGGCGGGTCCGTGCGATCCGATCGGGCCTTTTCTCCTCTCTTTCGGACTTCTGTGCTCCTACGTTTTCGGGCTCGATTTTTCGGGTCATTCTCGGATTATAAATTCTTATCTTAAATTTATCTCGTCTCGAATTAACCCCGTATTCGAAATCTTGAGTCCGTTGCGTTTGGATTCATCGGCTTCTAATTCGTCGTCTTTTGACTCCCGTGTAACAATTTATCTAATTAAATTATTTCCGACTTCACCGGTTCCTGGAATTAAAATTCTTTTCTTTCTTGAATTTAGTTCCAATTCTTTTGACTCGATTCATGGAATGTCTCCGGGCTTCCTTTCCCTCCTTTATTCCATTTTGAATTTTTGAATCTATCGGCGTTTCATTTCCGAGCAATAATTTATTGTGGTAAATTATTTTCTTCTTCTCGGAGATATTTCAACCTTGATTTGATTAAGAACTAAGTTTTATTCCTTTGGACGCCGATAAAAATCCCGGGTATTACAGTCTACCCCCCTTAAGAATCAACTTCGTCCCCGAAGTTGCGCCCTCACTTTCTTTTGGGCTCAATTTAATGTTGGGGTATCTCCATCCACTTTCCTTAAGGATAAACGTCTTCCACAAGAAATTTAATTCCATTCCTTTGAATGTGAATTAAATTTCTCGGGTGTTACATCCTCTCCCCCTTAGGAATCAACTTCGTCCTCGAAGTTGGGCATTAGCTCCTTGCGAGCTCGGACATTGTTTGGTTGCGTGATAGTATTAATGTGTGTTGTTGTTTGTTATTATTTGACTGAACTCAGAATTGAAATTTCCAAGTTGCCTGCGTACCCTGTGAAGGGATCAAGTCATTACGTAGTTCAAAACAATTTGAACTTGTTTATTTTTGATTGGATACAATTCGTCGAGTCGAACTCCACAATAAATGCAGTTATCGATGCTTGAAAACTTCTTACGGTTGCTTGGGCCGAGTGGTCACGTCCTCTCTCCTGTTTATGTTTTCTATTCGCGTCCGACAGTCACGCAGCCGATGACCATGTCGACCGCACCGAAGGCATGCTCCTGGCTGAGGGCACCCTCTCGCATAGTGTGGTTTACCACACTTTGGACATGGTGGCGCATAGTCACCATGGTTGAAGACTATCCCCTTGTTTCGTCCATTGTCGTTTTGATGTGGTTGGTTCGAGTTTCTACGGACATGGTCCTTATTCCTCTTGTATCCTCCTTGTGGTCCTTGGTTAGTCCCATCTACCGATTTTCGTTTCAGTCCTTGAACTCGTGCAACCGCTACTGCACGATCATACACAGCTTGTAGGTCAGGGTAGTGCTCACCCGTGATCACCTCTCTAATGGATAGGTTCAGTCCCAACTCGAACTTCTGTGCCTTCTCTACATCAGTTGGCACCAGTCTCGGTGCGAACCGCACCAACTCCTTGAAACGGTTATAGTATTCTTGGACCGTTTTTCCTCCTTGCCTCAGTGTCAGAAATTCCTCATACATAGCACCCTTCATGCTCATGGGATAAAAATGATCCCTAAGCAGATCCGTGAATTCTGACCATGTGTAGGGCTCGTCGTACTCTGCACGTTTCCATTGGGTGGCTTGCCACCAATCATCCGCCTCGCCTCCTAGGTAGTATGAAGCTACGTGAACCTTTTCCCCGTCAGGACACTTTACGGCGTTCAACAGCTTGTTGAACGTCCGTATCCATTCCTCTAGCTGAGCCGGGTCCTCTTCGCCGGCGTAGTGGGGTGGTTGGTAAGGGTTTACCAAGGCTAAGTAGTTGACCCGGGTTACCGGTGGTGGTACACCCGCTTGTGCACGTTGCACTTCAGCATTTCCTAATACTACGAGAACTTCCTCGACAGTCCTCAGACGCTCATCCATACTGTTGGGAACATGAGGCACTCGCCCTCCTATGTTCTGAGGGATCTCATTATTGTTCGGTGTGTTGGGGAGGTCAGCGTTAGTGTTGTTTGGGATTTCCTTTCTCGATTTTCCCTTAGGTGCCATTCTCTGTTATCAACGCACGTGAAGATGAGTTTCTAATCTAAGGCAAGTTAGCGTTCAAGAAAATCTATAAGGTAGGATTGGAAAGAGGTAATAGATAGGAGAATGCTAAACTTAGGTGATCAAATTATAAAACTGAGGCAGAACTAGTTTAAAGCAAACGCTTCTAAGTCAAGGTCATGACCAATTTGAAGGTAAGAGTTTTGACACTGTTAATTCACATAAAAAAAAAAAATAGCGCGATATTCATGTATGTATGTATGCGAATGCATGTATGCTTTATACAATGCTACCCCAACCCCGAATAATATCTTCGTGACTTTAAAAACTTGTTGGAAAAATTTCTATGCATATGTAAATATTTTCCATGGGTTTCAAATAAATTTTGTTCCATGGAAACAAAACTTAAAATTTAAATAATAATAATGGTACTTAAAAATTTTAAAATAATATTAATATTTGTTTAAAAATCTTGGGCCTCTATATTGGCCAAAATAATAATAATAATTTAAAAATATTTCCGGGCTCTGATACCACTGTGTAACACCCCGGATTTGATAACCCAGGCCGAGGTGTCACCGCCGCACCTCCCTAGCAAGACACGGTTTCTCCGAGCTTGCTAAAGAGATGCAAGGCTATAGGTGTTGGAAAAAGTCTTAAAAGTAAGTCCGGAATTACTTAAAAATAATAATGTAGTATCATCCATACATGATAAAAATAAATAGTTGCAGCGGAAATTTAAATATGGGCCGACATGGCCAAAACTCGGGTCAACAAGCCCGTATGCAAGTCATGTAAAATAAATAACTAAATGTCCAAAGTAATCCCCCGATGCATGATCATGCTCCGTACTCTGTAATGGAAAAATGAACAACAGGTTTTATCAGTATATAAAATACTGAGTAAGCTACTTCCTAACGTAACGATAAAGGGGTTTTAAAAAGATTATTTAATTAATTTAAAATTTATACTTTTACTCAGGCTTAAATATAAATATTACAAATTCGTAATCTTACTTGCCGCGGAAAACATGATTTATTTATTCAAGACGAGAACACAAAATTTAGAGACATAATTTAAGGGCGTAATTTAAAAGCGTAATTTAAATGCATAATTTAGAAACATGGTAAATAGGATTTAAGCATAATTAAACGCTCACACAAGTCTTTTATATTTTTATCCCGTAAACTAAGAAGAGGACACCACACAAGGGAGATCACTAACGAGGCAATCTCAATAGTCGTAACCAGATAGCCGGTGAACCGGCGGCCGCAGCCCTATCAGTATTGACTGCCGTTTTGGCGAGCCATGTATATCTACCGTCAATTTGACAGGCGTGTATATCAACTGTCATTTGACAGGCCTTTCAAGCGGTTTCACTGCCACTCGGGCAGGCCGTGTATTTCCCACTGCCGATTTGGCAGGCCATGTGCACAACTGCCGTTTTGGCATAGTAAGGAGACCACTAACGAGGCAGTCTCAAAAAGATAGTAGGACCACTAACGAGGCGATCCAAAAATAATGATAGCATGAAGATCGGCTCAGCCTAGTGAACGGGATTTTTCAAAAGTTCGTATTTCAATGTTATCAAATGATCGATATCGCGTTTTCATAGTTCGAGTTTTCTCAAGTTCGAAAAATCCTATTCGTGGCAGTTTACGCCTTTCTTAATTAAAAATTCGTCTTTTCACCAAAAATTCTGAAATTTTTACAGTAGTTCAATAACATACACATGAACAACTTTCATGTTTTAAGATTTTGGAAATAAGGTTCCGAATTGAGTCGAAATTCGAGTTCATTGCAAAGAATAATTTCTGTCTTAAAATTGGTTCCGTCGCAGGTTCGTGCAACGCCGATTAAAAATTCATTTCAAAACCAATCGATCCAAAATTTTTACAGGAGCTACAAAACACACTAAGGAACAGATTTCATGTTTTAAGAATTTGGAAATAATGAATTTTAGATGCTCAAAGATCGACCACAACATGCTGTACACGCGCGGACTCCGAAGGGGTTTTAAAACAGTTCTGAAATTTGGCCATTTTGACATATCAAATGAACTCCAAAATTTATGAAATTTTGTACACATAATCTAGACATAATTTCCTACAACTTTTATTTAGAATTGCAAAGTTGAATCATTCTTTAAACGGGTGAATAATATGCATCAAGTCGGGTCATAAAAACTGTCAGGATTCCGGATTTGGCGATTCAACTTTTGACGACTTTTTGGCATATCAAACGTAGTTCAAAAATTATGAAATTTTTCAGGGATAAACTAGACACCATCATCTACAACTTTTATGTTTTCACCCAAGATTAGTTTTGATCATGAAGGATCGAAAAACGCACAACAAGTTCAACTACGTAATCTGTCCAGTTTACCGTTAAATCACAGTCCGCTTCCGAGGGTTTTCGAGTATGCAAACGTTAACGAAAATGCGTGAAATTTTACGGACGTGATATTTAGACAGTTAGCTACAACTTTTGTTTTTACATAAAAGTTTAATTTTGAAGGATTCCATTAGAAAAACATCAAAGAAGTTCAACGCTCCAATCTGTCATCAGTTTCGATTTTGGGAGAAAACGCAGAGTAAACCAGATTCGATTTCGGGGGTCAAACGTTGATGAAAACTCTTGAAATTTTGACACAAACTGGATTATGGTCTTAGGAACAAAGTTCATGTTTTGGCCAATCCGTTTTAAACATTCGAAAGGGTCGAACTCATGAGGTTTCCGAAACTGCGCGGATTGGGGTTTTTAAATTCCGATTTTTTTACGTTTTTGTTTAGAGCTATTGATTCGTTCGATTTTAGTCACCCAAAATTGAAACGCAAGGAATCAACTTACAGTGTTAGAGTTTAGGATCGTCACGGGGCTCTCTCGGGTTGTCTAGGATTGCGACGAGCGGGTGTCTTCCACCGATCTCCTTCTTCTTCGCCCCCGAAGTGAACTCGTAAGAAAGTTTCGATGGTTAGGTTCGAATTTACTACATTATGGACGAATACAAAACTGTACAACACCTTACCAACATCCAAGGGGTCTGTCTTCTCCTTCTCAAGTCCTTCTTGTTCGGATTTCGTCGTCGGAACTTCAAGAACACAAGGGATTTCGGGGTTTTCGACTTTGGGAGGAGTTGGAGAGAATGTGAGGAGAAGAGGGCTGCTCTAGGGTTGTGTTTTTCGAATTTAGGGTTGGGGAGCAGTATATGGTCGTCCCACATATCCTTCCATAGCCCGGGATTGAGTTTCCATCGTCGGGGGTCGAAAATATGGCAAGAAAATCGTCGGAACGCGTTGTTGCCATTTTCTGGGGAGGTCACGCGGACTTGGCGCGCTCCTAGGCTAAACACCGCGCGGCCAGCGCGCGGCCTCCGCCTGGACCTCGGTCCGGGCGGGTCTGTGCGATCCGATCGGGCCTTTTCTCCTCTCTTTCGGACTTCTGTGCTCCTACGTTTTCGGGCTCGATTTTTCGGGTCATTCTCGGATTATAAATTCTTATCTTAAATTTATCTCGTCTCGAATTAACCCCGTATTCGAAATCTTGAGTCCGTTGCGTTTGGATTCATCGGCTTCTAATTCGTCGTCTTTTGACTCCCGTGTAACAATTTATCTAATTAAATTATTTCCGACTTCACCGGTTCCTGGAATTAAAATTCTTTTCTTTCTTGAATTTAGTTCCAATTCTTTTGACTCGATTCATGGAATGTCTCCGGGCTTCCTTTCCCTCCTTTATTCCATTTTGAATTTTTGAATCTATCGGCGTTTCATTTCCGAGCAATAATTTATTGTGGTAAATTATTTTCTTCTTCTCGGAGATATTTCAACCTTGATTTGATTAAGAACTAAGTTTTATTCCTTTGGACGCCGATAAAAATCCCGGGTATTACAACAACCAAATAAAGATGGCGCCCGAAGACGAAGAGATGACCGCGTTCCGGATTCCAAAAGGCATATACTGTTATAAAGTTATGCCCTTCGGCCTG
Source organism: Hygrophila difformis (assembly GCA_030278955.1). Lineage (NCBI taxonomy): Eukaryota > Viridiplantae > Streptophyta > Magnoliopsida > Lamiales > Acanthaceae > Hygrophila > Hygrophila difformis. The sequence continues at coordinate 50,091,063 of JAOANR010000003.1, forward strand.
AAGAATGAGGGGGCAACATATCAACGTGTCATGCAAAAGATCTTCGATGACATGCTGCACAACTTGGTTGAATGCTACGTCGACGATCTCGTGGTAAAGACAAAGGAACGAGTCAATCACCTGCAAAACTTGAGGACCGTGTTCGAACGCCTTCGCAAGCATCAACTGAAGATAAATCCGTTGAAGTGCGCGTTTGGCGTGTCCTCTGGAAAGTTCCTCGGCTTCGTTGTATGGAATCATGGCATTGAAATTGAGCAAGCCAAAATGGACGCAATCTTGAGGATGCCGGAACCACGGGATATCCATGAGTTGAAGAGCCTTCAAGGCAAGCTCGCGTACATCCGGAGGTTCATTTCCAATCTTGCTGGAAGATGCCAACCGTTCAGCAAGCTCATGAAGAAAGGTATTCCGTTCGAGTGGGATGAGTCATGCAGGAAAGCGTTCGACTACATCAAAGCTTATCTGATGAAGCCGCCAGTGCTAGCTGCTCCAGTGATCAGACGACCGTTGATCCTATACGTAGCTGCCCAAGAAAACTCTGTTGGCGCCTTGCTGGCTCAAGAAAATGATGGGGGCAAGGAAAACGCACTATACTATCTGAGTCGGATGATGACGCCGAACGAGCTCAAGTTCCGCCCAATCGAAAAGCTTTGTCTAGCATTGGTCTTCGCCATCCGCAAGTTGAAGCATTACTTCCAAGCTCACACGGTACATCTCGTATCCAAAGCAAATCCTCTCAAACATGTGTTTTCTCAATCTGCTCTCTCTGAAAGACTTTCACGATGGTACTTGTTGTTTCAACAGTTCGAGATCATTTACGTATCACAAAAGGCTATCAAAGGACAAGCACTGGCCGACTTTTTAGCTGATCATCCGATACCTGCTGAATGGGATCTTTTTGACGACCTTCCGGACGAAGATGTGATGCTAACTGAAGCTGGACAACCATGGAAAATGTACTTCGATGGAGCTGCCCACAAGGAAGGAGCTGGAGTAGGAATCGTCTTCGTCACTCCAACGGGTGAGATCTTACCTCATTCAATTACACTCACTAGCAATTGCTCCAATAATGTTGCTGAATATCAAGCACTGATCTTGGGACTCGAAATGGCAGTCGACGCCAAGCAACTGCACCTTCAAGTCTACGGCGACTCCAAGTTAATAGTCAACCAACTACTTGGCGAATATGAAGTCAAGAAGCCGGATCTGGTGCCATATCACAAATACGCACGTAGATTGATGGCATATCTCTGTGATGTGACGATTGAACATGTCCCTAGAAGCCAAAATCGGCAAGCTGACTCCCTTGCAAAGTTGGCGTCAACGCTTGCCTCTCCAGAAGACAAGATGAGTATCACGTTGACTAAGGGATGGGTGATACCTCCGGTTTTTGAAGATGATGAGGAGTTCGACGAGAATACAGCCGTTGAAGTGTTTGAAATCGACGAAGAAGAAGATTGGAGGCAGCCTTTGGTAGACTACTTGCAGCATCAGAAGTTACCCGAGGATCCGAGGAAAAAGGTTGATATCCGAAGACGTGCTACCCGATTCTTCTACTTTAATGGCACCTTGTACAGAAGGTCGTTCGAAGGGATTCTACTCCGTTGTTTGGGCTCCACTGAAGCTGTTCAAGCATTGGAAGAAGTACATGCTGGGATTTGCGGTGCACATCAATCGGGGCCGAAGCTACATTTCCGCATCAAGAGAATGGGATAATATTGGCCAACGATGGTTAAAGACTGCATGGAGTTTGCTCGAAAGTGCCAAGCCTGCCAATTTCACGCCAAGTTCATCCACCAACCTCCTGAGCCGTTGCATCCAACTGTGGCATCATGGCCGTTTGACGCATGGGGCTTGGACATCGTTGGACCACTGCCAAAGTCTTCCGGGGGGCATGGCTATATCCTTGCTGCTACGGATTATTTCTCCAAGTGGGCTGAAGCTGCACCCTTTAGAGAAGTCAAAGGGGAACATGTTGCTAGTTTCATCCGAATTAATATCATCTACCGTTATGGCGTCCCGCGTTACATCATGACAGACAACGGACGATCATTTGTCAACAGCACCATCACCAAGTTGTGTGAGAAGTTTGAATTTACTCAGCGAAAGAGTTCTGCATATTACCCGCCAGCAAATGGACTGGCGGAGGCCTTCAACAAAACCTTATGTGGTTTATTGAAGAAAGTAGTCTCCAAGTCAAAACGAGATTGGCATGAGAAAATCAACGAAGCTCTATGGGCATATCGAACAACTTTCCGCACACCCACCAAGGCAACGCCATACTCGTTGGTCTATGGAGTGGAAGCCGTGTTGCCGCTGGAAACGCAAATCCCGTCGTTAAGAGTCGCCATCCAAGAAGGACTCACTGAAGAAGACAACGCCCGTCTGCGTTTGGAAGAATTGGAAGCCCTTGATGAAAGAAGGCTCGAAGCACAACAAAGGTTGGAATGCTACCAAGCCCGCCTCTCCAAGTTCTACAACAAGAAAGTCAAGGCACGGTCGTTTCAAATCGGAGATCTCGTCCTTGCCATCCGGAGACCCATTGTCATCAATTACCGCAGTGGGAACAAGTTCACCTCCAAATGGGATGGACCATACGTCATCACGGAAGTCTTCACAAACGGAGCTTACATGATGATTGATAACGATGGAGTGAGCATCGGACCGATAAATGGGCGGTTCTTGAAGAAGTTCTACGCTTGAAGAATGGACAAGGAAAATGCTCCTTGACGCACGAGCCTAAACTGTACGTCACAAAAAAAAAATGCAAAAAAAATATAATACTCCTGGCCCGCAAGAGTATAAACTGTGTATGGCTCAAAATAAACAAATTCAATTTGTTTTGAACTACGTAATGGCTTGATCCCTTCACAGGGTACGTAGGCAACTTGGAAATCATTTTTCTAAGTTCAGTCATAAACAAAAAAAAAAATCAATCAAGTAATTGGATTAATTATGTTGGTTCATTACTTGATAGAAAAAATATAGTTGGGTTAAGTTAATCCATTACACAAAAAAAATTTAAGTAAATGGGTTGATTAAATTTGATCCATTACTTGCAAGCAAAAAAATGGGTAGATTAAATTTAATCCATTACTTGATAGAATAAATTTGAGCATATGAGTTAAATTCAACACAGAGCTCTACATCAAAGTGCTTCTCCGATTGCTCAAGACATCTCTAAAAAATGTTGAATGGATTTAAATAAATTAAGTGCTTTAGTGCATGTAGCCATAACTTCTCCAAACCAAGTGATGGATTAATTGCTCATGTAAACAAAAAATGGGATGCTTTGATCCTTTTTTATGTTAAATTAATCCTAAAATGGGATTAATTGCATTTAAATTGCATGTAACCTTCAAATGGGATTAATTGCATGTAACCATAACTTCTCCAAACTGCTAAAAATACTTTTTGATGTTTTAAATCAATTAATTGCTCATGACAACGGATTCATCTTCAGTTGATGCTTTGATCCTTTTTTATGTTTACATGTAAACAAAAAATACATGTTAAATATTGTTTGGATTTAATTTTAAGTCCAAAATTTAGTAATGAACTTAAAATTAAATCCAAACAATATTTAACATATAATTTTTGTTTACATGTAAATATTCATTTTTTCGTAGTGCCCGAAATTTGATTTCGTGGAAATTTAACTCTAAGTCCAAAAATTTAAAATGAACTTAAAATTAATTCCCACAATTGACATGCATTTTTTTCATTTATTTATTTATTGCGTTCATCTTGCAATATTTTTTTCATATCATTCAAAAAATTGCACCGCATTTATCTTGCAAATGTATTTTTTTTCTTTCTTTCTTCTTCTTCTTTTTTTTTCCTTTTCTTTTTCGTGGAAATAACCCCATTTTCTTGGAAGATAACCGATTTTCCTGATTTTTTTTTTGTTTTGCAGTGGCGTCATGGCTAAACAGTTTATCCGGAGTGACGAGAATCATCTTATAGTTGGTCGTGATAAGGATGCCCAGACTCGTATCCTTATCGACACTCCAGTGACACCACATCGTTCAAGGGTTAATGTTGAACACCCGGAGCATTGGACTCACAGGTCTGTATGGAAAATTGTGCGAGCGGATGGATCAGAAGGCGAGGAGACTGCCCTCTCACTTCGATCTACTCTTTACAGATTGGGTAGCCGTGAGCTCGAGCCATTTCACCCGAACGCGGTCCCGGATCTTAGCGCTGATGCCAATTTCCCAGACTCTATGTTCGGCATGTTTTGTTTCTGCCCAGGCTATTGGGAGTGGACTGAGCATGTGCTTTGGCACCACAAGAAGCATTTGAGGCGTGCACAGATCTATGACGGTGTACAGGCTTCACTCTTCACGTATTACTGCAGCAAAGGAGTACTCCGCGCATTTCTTGAACGGTGGCGTCCAAGCACGAACACCTTATGTACTCCCATTGGTGAGCTTTCACCTTCGTTGTGGGATATCCATGAGCTGGTTAGGCTTCCCCTACAGGGTGAGTTTTATGACGAAGCTGTACCGAGTGACAAGACTCTAAGCTATGGGAACGACCAAACCCCAGCTAGCTGCAAGTACGGTCCAATTATCATTTCAGTCTCTCTTCTTTGCTTTTATTTTGTTTCCCTCTTCCTTTTTTGACTAATTTTCCTTTGCTTGCAGATATCTGTTTTTGGCACACCACTCGATCTGCAAGAAGGATAAGGCGGTCTCCATTGCGGCGTGGGTGGAGTTTTGGTTCGGGAAAGGCAGGAAATATTCTAGCCCGACACTTCAGCCTCAAAAGAAGAGGGCGAGGGCACCTAAGGAGCCGTCCATCCCAAGTGGGACTATAATCAGAACGCAACTGCAAGAGCGTGTTAGTGGCAATATGGATTTTCTAGGCGTGGAAGTTGCTTACCGTGATGAGCTTTATCTAGCAGCATTCATTTCTGCTTGGATTTGTGGATTTACGCTTTCCCATGGCCGTGTAGGCATGGTTCGACCATCTGTCTTTCGAGTTGCCAGTCGCATGGCGCGTGGCACACAGTTTTCCTTGGCTATCCCTGTGTTGGCGAGCATATACCGAGGCTTGAGGATGATATGCACGTCCACTGACTTGAAGCAGTGCAAGGCGGTTTTTCCTCTTCACTTTGTTTATCCGTGGCTCGCGGGACACTTTCCGACCCATGATTGCCTGGAGGTTGCGGGGAACCCGCCCATGGTGGGGTTTTCAGGTGTAGATGCCTTTAGACGTATCAGTTATACTGCCGCCCAGAGATTGTTTACCTACATCTCACCTTCTTCTTTAGTGTGCTTTCGATTCACCACTGTGACGGCTCCTTTCACCTTTCATGACAATGAGTTCCTTATTAATTCCTCTAGAAGGGATCTTCTCATTTGTGTACGTTCGGCTTACTTGACGTTTAGATGCGGGTCTTCTTGCATTGTTGAGGCATGCAGTCCACATCGTTTTAGCCGGAGATTTGGGTTTTGTCAGCACATCCCGGGGCCATTGAAGGAAGAGATCCTTTCTGGAGATCCGAGTGAGTTATACCGGTTATGGTTGGTAAGCACCCAATTTCTCACGAAGGCATCTCTTACATATCCTGGTGTATCGGGTTCCATTCTTTCGACAAGCCGTGATTATGCTAAGTGGTGGTCCCGCTGTCATGATCCGCCTAGCAACAATTCGAACTCCGCCATCCGTGTTAGCAATGATGAAGCACTATCGCCCAACTTTGCCCTAAACGCAGTGCATTTGCCAGCACAACCTCTGTTGAAGAACAAAGAAGTAATTTCTGCTTTATCTTTTTCTGATGAAGGGAGGGATGAGGTTTTTAACTTAGACCATCTTAGTATCCCTTCATGCATTTTTGAGGAAGAAGCTCCTTTAACAGAACTTCTAAATGAAAGTTTTGATGTCTTCATTCTATTCATTGATTTTGCCTTTCTTTGGTTTCTTCACTTGTGCTTATGCTTTCCCTATTTCCTTTTAGGTTGTGGGCTTGGACAGTACATCGGCGGCCGATGATGGTGATGATGATGCAGGAAGCAGTGCCAGTGTTCCTATACCCTTGACACGTGCCCCTTGCGTCCCTCGAGCAGATGTAGTGCCATCACCGGCCCTTCCTTTAGTTGTGGCCGATCCCATTACACACTTAGCATCTCCGGCAGTGCATCCCTTGGAGAAGGCTACTCCTGCAACAACTATTATTACCCTGATGAAATGAAGAGGCGAGCAAGCTAATAGTTGTTGCAGCTTGCTCGCCTCTTCATTTCATCAGGGGTAATAATAGTTGTTGCAGGAGTAGCCTTCTCCAAGGGATGCACTGCCGGAGATGCTAAGTGTGTAATGGGATCGGCCACAACTAAAGGAAGGGCCGGTGATGGCACTACATCTTCTCGAGGGACGCAAGGGGCACGTGTCAAGGGTATAAGAACACTGGCACTGCTTCCTGCATCATCATCACCATCATCGGCCACCGATGTACTGTCCAAGCCCACAACCTGAAGGGAAATAGGGAAAGCATAAGCACAAGTGAAGAAACCAAAGAAAGGCAAAATCAATGAATAGAATGAAGACATCAAAACTTTCATTTAGAAGTTCTATTAAAGGTGCTTCTTCCTCAAAAATGCATGAAGGGATAGTGGGATACTAAGATGGTCTAAGTTAAAAACCTCATCCCTCCCTTCATCAGAAAAAGATAAAGCAGAAATTACTTCTTTGTTCTTTAACAGAGGTTGTGTTGGCAAATGCACTGCGTTTAGGGCAAAGTTGGGCGATAGTGCTTCATCATTGCTAACACGGACGGCGGAGTTCGAATTGTTGCTAGGCGGATCATGACAGCGGGACCACCACTTAGCATAATCACGGCTTGTCGAAAGAATGGAACCCGATACACCAGGATATGTAAGAGATGCCTTCGTGAGAAATTGGGTGCTTACCAACCATAACCGATATAACTCACTCGGATCTCCAGAAAGGATCTCTTCCTTCAATGGCCCCGGGATGTGCTGACAAAACCCGAATCTCCGGCTAAAACGATGTGGACTGTATGCCTCAACAATGCAAGAAGACCCGCATCTAAACGTCAAGTAAGCCGAACGTACACAAATGAGAAGATCCCTTCTAGAGGAATTGATAAGGAACTCATTGTCATGAAAGGTGAAAGGAGCCGTCACAGTGGTGAATCGAAAGCACACTAAAGAAGAAGGTGAGATGTTGGTAAACAATCTCTGGACGGCAGTAACTGATATGTCTAAAGGCATCTACACCCGAAAACCCCACCATGGGCGGGTTCCCCGCAACCTCCAGCCAATCATGGGTCGGAAAGTGTCCCGCGAGCCACGGATAAACAAAGTGAAGAGGAAAAACCGCCTTGCACTGCTTCAAGTTAGTGGGCGTGCATATCATCCTCAAGCCTCGGTATATGCTCGCCAACACGGGGATAGCCAAGGAAAACTGTGTGCCACGCGCCATGCGACTGGCAACTCGAAAGACAGATGGTCGAACCATGCCTACACGGCCATGGGAAAGCGTAAATCCACAAATCCAAGCAGAAATGAATGCTGCTAGATAAAGCTCATCACGGTAAGCAACTTCCACGCCTAGAAAATCCATATTGCCACTAACAGGCTCTTGCAGTTGCGTTCTGATTATAGTCCCACTTGGGATGGACGGCTCCTTAGGTTCCCTCGCCCTTTTCTTTTGAGGCTGAAGTGTCGGGCTAGAATATTTCCTGCCTTTCCCGAACCAAAACTCCACCCACGCCGCAATGGAGACCGCCTTATCCTTCTTGCAGATCGAGTGGTGTGCCAAAAACAGATATCTGCAAGCAAAGGAAAATTAGTCAAAAAAGGAAGAGGGAAACAAAATAAAAGCAAAGAAGAGAGACCGAAATGATAATTGGACCGTACTTGCAGCTAGCTGGGGTTTGGTCGTTCCCATAGCTCAGAGTCTTGTCACTCGGTACAGTACATCATAAAACTCACCCTGTAGGGGAAGCCTAACCAGCTCATGGATATCCCACAACGAAGGTGAAAGCTCACCAATGGGAGTACATAAGGTGTTCGTGCTTGGACGCCACCGTTCAAGAAATGCGCGAAGTACTCCTTTGCTGCAGTAATACGTGAAGAGTGAAGCCTGTACACCGTCATAGATCTGTGCACGCCTCAAATGCTGCTTGTGGTGCCAAAGCACATGCTCAGTCCACTCCCAATAGCCTGGGCAGAAACAAAACATGCCGAACATAGAGTCTGGGAAATTGGCATCAGCGCTAAGATCCGGGACCGCGTTCGGGTGAAATGGCTCGAGCTCACGGCTACCCAATCTGTGAAGAGTAGATCGAAGTGAGAGGGCAGTCTCCTCGCCTTCTGATCCATCCGCTCGCACAATTTTCCATACAGACCTGCGAGTCCAATGCTCCGGGTGTTCAACATTAACCCTTGAACGAGGTGGTGTCACTGGAGTGTCGATAAGGATACGAGTATGGGCATCCTTATCACGACCAACTATAAGATGATTCTCGTCACTCCGGATAAACTGTTTAGCCATGACGCCACTGCAAAACAAAAAAAAAATCAGGAAAATCGGTTATCTTCCAAGAAAATGGGGTTATTTCCACGAAAAAGAAAAGGCAAAAAAAAAGAAGAAGAAAGAAAGAAAAAAAAATACATTTGCAAGATAAATGCGGTGCAATTTTTTGAATGATATGAAAAAAATATTGCAAGATGAACGCAATAAATAAATAAATGAAAAAAAATGCATGTCAATTGTGGGAATTAATTTTAAGTTCATTTTAAATTTTTGGACTTAGAGTTAAATTTCCACGAAATCAAATTTCGGGCACTATGAAAAAATGAATATTTACATGTAAACAAAAAATACATGTTAAATATTGTTTGGATTTAATTTTAAGTTCATTACTAAATTTTGGGCTTAAAATTAAAAAATTTTGGTACCTATCCTCAAATATCAAATGTGTTGGGGTAAAATGTGGTCTTCCAAAAAGCCTAGGGATTCAATTTCAATTTCCTAAAAGTAAGGGCTCAAATTCTAGAATTTCGAAATTAGGGGACTAAATTGAAAAGTTACAAAAAATTTCATCCCTTCTTCCCCAAACCCAAAGAATACGCAGCACATTCAATTCTTCAAATCTGGAAAAGAAAAATTTGCAGCTCCTCCCCCCACTCCGGCGACAGTAACGCAACGGAGCAGCGGCGACCTTCCGCTTCGACGGCGACGGCGTGACGGCGAGGTGGCAGTGGCGACCTTCCCTCGCTCGAGCCCCGAACGATCTTCTCCTTCCACGAGCAGCAAGGCAGCGGGCTCCGACGGCGCAGCTCTCCCCTCGGCGGCGCTCTCCCTCTCCCCCTCGCTCTCTCTCTCTCCGGCCGGGCACGGTTCTGGCGACGTCTCCTCCCCGCGACGGCAGCGATGGTGCGGGCTCCCTCTTCCTCATCCTCCTCCTCCGGCGGCTCGAACGGGCAGCGGCAAGGACCGGCAGCGAGGCAGCAGCGGCGGTGGCGTCTCTCCGGCGGTGTTTTTCTCTCCCTCTCCGGCCTTCCCCTCTCACCGGCGGCCTCCCTCCGAAGCAAACAGCGGCGGCGGCGTTTCCACCCAATTCCAGCAGCGGCGCTTCAGGGCCGGCGGCAGCGGCGACCTCCCCTCCATCTGACTCCGGTGGAAATGGCTGCGATCCAACGGCGGCGGTGCAAGCATTGGCGGCAGCGGCGACCTCCCCTCTCCAGCCTCCTCCCTTGCTCGGTCCGGCGACAACGGCAAGCGTCGGCTCCTCCACTTGATTCCAACAGCAGCAGCGCGGCTTCGGACGAGCGGCGACGTGGCTTCGGATGAGCGGCGAGCCTTCCGAACAAGTAACGGTTGAGGTGAACGGCAGCGCCGTCACCAACCCCGCCATTGTCGAAGGCTTGTTGATGGCGGGTAGGTTAAGGATGGAGCGGGTAGGTTAAGGATGGAGGCCAACGGCAGCGCCGTGTGACCAAACATCCCGTCTACCATGACGACGACCAGGTACCCTCTCTCGCTTTGAATTGTGATCCGGTTGGAGACGAACTTTATTTTGATGTTGATGAGTTAGTCGATCGGGGGTTGAAGCATTGTTGATGAATTGGAGCGGGAGTGGTTGAAGCATTGTTGATGAATATAATAGGCTAAGAAAAACACAAACAGAAAACAGAAAAGAAAACACGAGCAAAGAAAAACAAGGAAGCAAGAAGAATGCATGGTAAACAAAAATGAGCAGAAAGGCGTTAGTCAAAAAAATAGAACAGAAGGACGGAGACCTGTGAAGCAAGGTTGAATAAAAACAAATTACTATACAACTATACATTCATGTGGATATTGACATGTGGAAAGCTAGGGGAATGTGTGTAGGACAAAATTATTGCATTGACATGTGGAAAACAGGGAAAAAAAAAATTTATCGAACAAAAGGGCAACGAAAAAACAGGAGACGCATATAAGAGTTGATATGTTTGGTGTTTACCTGGATGGTCTCCGAAGTTGGATGATCACAGAATTCCTTGATGCCTGCTTGTAGGTGTTAATCAGGTGTGGGTTTAGAAAATAGTGTTGCCTTTCGTGGGAAATTAACCGCTAAAGAATTTTTCCTACTTTCGTGTCTCCGGTATCAAATTTCGAAGAGGAGAGGGTTCAATTTATAAGAAAGTTGAGTTAAATCTTTACAAATATTTGGGGACTATCCAAATCAGTATCTTGGGAGATGGAATTTGGTTGGATATGAAAATCTAGGAGCAAATATTTGATTTGATCTGTATTAATCACGCTTGAATTGTATAAGTTGAATTTTGATCACAAGAATCTTTATAGTCCGAGTTTGCATAAAGATAATTCAAGATTTATCAAGATTTCATGTGTTGGTACTTGGTATATCGTATCTGGTTGCACCAAATCTTCAATTTTCGGATTGGCAGTTCAAGGCAAACAGGAATGCATTGCCACAAAGAAAACCTTGAATATGTGGTCTGATATAGGAGATTCTTATCCAATGATTTTGTTCAAAACAATCAAAGGAATATTTACTTGACAAGGGAACAAATACTGAGGCCACAACAAATTGAATCTGTGAAAAAAAATTTCGCAATCGGTTGGACCGAAACACAAAAAAAAACAAGGGTTGGAACCATGAAGAAAAATTGGGGCCAACAAACGAAAATGGTGAAAAAAAAAAGCCAAAAAGCCCGACAAAAATGACGAGGCACAACAAATAAATATTTCGAGACTCGTTTACGTCTCAAATATATTATTTCACCCTAAACAAGTCTCGAGGGGGCATCTGCAAACACGTGAAATTTATTCGCCACTAAAAATGCAACACGTGTAAATTTAAATATTAATTTAATTATTTTCTAGGCATTTTAAATAAATTAAATGCTTGAAATAATTATTAATATTTATTGGCTATTTGGATCAATAACCCAAATAGACCCATACTGGGCCAATGTGGACAAGTTCAAAATGAAAGACCCACAAGCCCCATGGCCAATGGACACTTGAAGCTGGCCAGCCCATGAAAATTAATCGATGTGGATAAGCCCAAATGAAAGATCGACAAGATTATGATCCAATGGACAATTGAAGCAGGCCAGTCCATGGAAATAAGTCAATGTGAACAAGCCCAGATGAAAGGCCCACATGGTCAATGACCCGATAAAAACGTGGATTGGACCAACCCATCGATTGGTCCATCATCCACAAACCCTAGGGTTTTCCCTCTATAAATAGAGGCACCCTGTCACACTTCCAGACACATCTTCATACCCTAGTCACCCTCAAGTCTCAAGCACTTGAGATCCTACAGCAACAAAACGCTGTAGAAATTCCGAGAAGCCGGAGAAGAAGCATAAAAGCATCTCGACGTCTTCAAAGTTGGAGGAATCAAAGGAGTACCAGAAGTCGAACCCATATAATTTGATTTTCTACATGTTCTTTGATATTTAAATTTCTCTGTAATTGTAGACATTTCTTGTGAAACTAATAAAATTATTTTGCAGTTTCTGTCTACGCATTTTTTTGCACCTACATATATATAAATATATACTAGCAATTCTTCGATGTGCGATGCACAGCCTATTTTGGATGTACAACTGCCCATGGAAAAAAATAATAATTTTAAGTGAGTGCACATGGTTTCCTTATATAATATTTATTATGTTCAAAGAATTTTAGTTATTATCTAATATTGTCACAAGTGAATGACTGGTAAAAAAGATGATGTTGAAGTGATGGTCCGCTTTATTTGTGAATTCGAAGAAATATACTTCCTCTGTTTTTTTTTAAAAAATATTACACTTCTCATTTGCACGTATGTCAATGTACATTTTTAACGATTAATAACTCAAATTCGATTAATAGATAATGAAAACTTTATTAAACTTAAATTATACCTCCTCTGTTTTTAAATAACTTTAGCACAATTATTTAAGATAATATATAGTCAGGTAAGATGTTAGATTCTAGAGTGGATGCATGTATGATTAAGCGGGCGCTGGCGACACCACTTTTTAGAACAACCTTAGTTTTCTAAATATTTGCATCCACTTAATTTTTGTGGTGATACATTACAAATTGATGAAATTTTATTTTAATCTTAAAATTCTTATATTTAGCTTGATATACTCATTCAATTTTTGTGACAACACCACTATAACCAATTTCAATATAGCTTCTTTTGATGTTATTATATTGTCACTATTATCCTCAATTTTAGCATAATTTATATCAATTTTCGTGACACAACTTAAAAAATTTTCTAGATCCGCCACTGTTAGATTTGTCTAACCGCGTAATTTTTGAGTATCAAACTTTTACAATTTTCACTTATATACAATTTAAGTTATAAATCATTTAAAATGTATATTGAATTGCGTGAAGTACAATAATGGTGACGTTAATAAAGAAATTAGAGGGAGTACTAACTATGTTTTATAAATATTAGTATACGTCCAAACAGGGCTTAGTTGTTAGGTAAAGCCGTAAGAATAAGACCATCAGAGATCGCAATATGGCGATGGGGAATTCTTTTATTTACATGAAACTATTCATTTTTTAAGAGAAAAAAAAAGTGAAATAAGTTAATGGTAAATACTAAATACTGTTGTAAATTGATTGATTGTATATGTTCAATAATTTATTTTATTATATTTCCTTTAATTCTAGTAGTATTATAATGGTTCATACAAAGGTAAAAAATAGAACTCTTTCTTCCTTGTCTTTTTTTTAAAAAAGCATTGACACTCATGTGTCGGTAAATGTGTGTGAATCCAAATCATTCAAATTACAAAGGGGAGGAAGGATAGGAGCCGGTGAGAATCAAATCCTCAAGCATGTGGTTGGAAGTTGAGGGACATGACACTGAGTCAAGTATTTATCCTTTCCTTCCTCCTTGTTTTGGTCATCCTATTCGATATTCGAAATCGTCTCTTTTAATTTGTTAATTTGACGTGTGAATACTGAATATGTGATACCTTAATTTTATTAATGAAGAGGTTATTTTTATTTTTCTTGATTTTCTATATTTTAGGTTTGTTCATTGGTGGAGTGACCTTTTGCAATGGTTATGGTTGTTCATTAAAATTTATTCTCCCATTCTTTTGAAAGGGGTAATTTATTTATTTTTTATTCTTTTATTTTATTGAGTGAGCTATTATTGATGTGTTAAAAGGCATATTTGATAATTAAGTTTAATCAAATTTACTTAATATGGAGTATGTTTATGGGAATTCGAAAATTAGTACATTTTTGTTAATTATGTAAGTTGGATTTATTTTTTAAGTTTTATTTTATTATTTATATTGGCCATTTTATTTGTATTTAACTATTTTTTCTTTAATTTTAATTTATGTTTCTAAAACCAAATTTATTTTAAAATACGATGCTATTAAGCTAAAGTTATAAGACAAGAAACTTAACAAAACAAAGACCTATTATCATTATTAAATAATTTAAAAGATTCAAAAGATTATACTTGATAGATTGAATTTTAGTTTATGAGTTGTTTGAATTTTTTTTTCAATTAGTAATATTGTATTTTTTTTTGGAGCAATACATGTTGCAAGGCTTGTAAAAGAAACTCGACAACCAAGTTTCATTCCAGATCCGGCTGAAACAAATTATAAAAAACCATCATGTATGAGACTGACAGCAAGAGGTAGGATATGAGATGAAAGTTCTGCAGTCAAGGAACTAAAAACTGTAGAATATTGATTAATCCTAAACGATGTGAAGAGAAAATGTATCTATATAATATTCCTTCTCCACTTCGTGACGTCCTATGTATTAAATAGATTAAAAATAAATCAAATAGCAGATAGACACACATCTAATGCACATTACCTCTTAGCTTGTTGCTCCTCCAGCTCTTTGGTCCTGTATATTATTTTGACTCCCTGAAAAATTAAAAAGAGTTCACCTTACTGTTTCTGAGACATTATTCAGATATTTGAAAAACAGAATAACGAAATCCCACTTTTATGGGAAAACAATGATAAAAGTAATCTTATTTCCTGTAAAGACAGGCCATAAACCACCAAACTAAGCACCAAAGACCAGACAACAGCACATTGTGTTTCTCTTCTTATGTGGTATCACGCTTAATCATAGGAAGTTATAGTGCATGAAGTGAAGTTCTAAGGGATTGAAACTCTTGGTGAATTGGAATTAACTGTCCACAGATGGCCAACATATCTCAAGTTCTCAACCTAAGTACAGGAAAAGTAAATACAAACACGCTCAGAGATGCATAGAAAGGTAGTGGAATTATCAATGGTATGGATTTATTAGTTGTGAATATGTGTTAGCTCATTGAAAAATGAACCAGGAACAGGAACCGTGTAGTTAGTTTCATTCACCATACCCAATAATTCTTCGAACTAAACAAGGCTCATACCAGCTTTTTCATCTTAAAATGAAGCTCATGAACCTTTTTTTTCCCCTTTCATAATATTATAAGCTTGGCACAAGCATAGAAATCAAACTGGCTGCATTCCACAATAGTGTGTGCCTCAAACCTAGGCTTCATTCCTATTTATTAATTTTTTTCAGGGGCTATGCAATGTAGATGAAATGAAACTCTGATGATATAATGAAATGCCACAGTTTTCTAACCTACAGAGATAATATTTGCTGGATTACAGAAGCAAAAGCACTTAAGAAGCCAGAATACAGGAGACAAACTTACTGGAAATGGATTCCAAAACATTGGCTACAGGAGGAGATGCAGCCTTCCCTTCCATTCCACAAACAGGAAAAATGTTGACACCCCAATAACTTTGTGATAAAACATCCATGGAAGTATCTGCTCCAAGCCAGCAGATGTGTTTGTTGTAATACATATCTGCATATAATACAGCACAAACCAATGCAAACTTATCATGAATCGAGAACTAAAATGAAAATGTGTGACGAAAGAATTTACTAAAGGATGTGATATCAAATGACGGAATGCAACATCAGTTGGAAGCAAATGAACTTAAATTCGACACACTTTCTCGAATTTCATATATAAATCACTTCAGTTATACTGGGAAAACTGTCTAATATATGACACAATATATAGTCATCATTGCACGTCCGAATTCACACTTAAATAGATCAAGACTTAACACGACAAACTATGTCATTCAAACTTCAATTTTACCAACAGGTTAAGGGATTTGATATCTTTTCAAAAGAAACCAATGGCATGAGAAAGTAGTGCATCGTCAATGGACACAATGTAAAGCATAATTAGCACAAAATCCGCAAAATCAGCCGTCACGCCCTTCGCGTGCCTTTTTGGTTCCTAAACTAAATTTGAAAATTTGAAAGCAGGAGGATCAAACCAACAACTGCAGTATTTAAATACCCATAAGGCCAAATAATAAAAATGTAAATTGAACTCCTATTTTTTCGGGACAAAGTGCCCGAACACCTTCTTATTCGCTACCGTCGGATCCAAAAAATTCAAAATTCAAAACCGCCCAAAATCACAATTCGACACACAAAACAATCACAAAACACATTTCGCATCGTTCCAAACAGAATCCAGAGGCAGATCAACAAAAAAAGAATAACAAAAACCTTGGGTTTAAGATCGGCATCGAACTTGTACTTCCAGTCTCTAAAATACGGAAACGCCGCCTTATTATAATGCCCTACTAGCACAGAACTCTGGAAAATAAAGTATGCATGCTCCAGGGTGTTGCACCAAAGAAATTGGAATTTTATTTCAAATCCAAATAAAAAATTAAACCAAAAATGAAGAATTCTTATTTCTATAAGTTTCCTCAAATTCACAGCCTTAACCAACACCACAAACTTAGCAATATGTGTGGGATAATTTTCATAGCCTTAACCAACACCACAAACCGAAGCCGGCACTGGTATAATTCTAAAACTTCCACAGGACATAACAAAACACTAAGGAAACAGAGAATATTAGATTCATAGAATCCACACCTGTGATAAAACATTTAACGGCCTGATTTCACCAGCATACATATACAAATTTGCTGGATTCGATCGTACTCACGACTAAGGAAACCATGTGCCCTTGCCTGGAGTTAATATGGTATAGTCCATTTATTTAATCCACCTAAAATTTAAGTTGATCATGAGGGCTCACCTACAGATGGAATAACCCGCCTAAGAAAAGGTCCATCTTTTCCATCTTCGACTTGGAAAGGAGCTCCAAATGGGCATCCAATCAACGACAAGATGAATTATCAAACAACACAATAAACACAACAATCCAACTTCCTCAGGTAAAGAGATTCACAGTTTGGCAAGAAGCTAAAAAGCTTTCATCAGCAGACCTAATCGAAAATATCATTATGTTTCCATCCACAGCAGCTCCCCAAATTCGAATTCAATCAGAGGCCTATCCAGAAGCTTTTCTGAATTATATGCTCTATTCCAATTCCCAAATGTCATAGAATAGAAAACAAATACGGCCCATCATGCAGATTTATAAATTCCCACAAATACATGAAGACAACCACACAATCCCAACTCCAAAAAACAAATGCTTTACATGAACAGACTACGAGTTTGACAGATACAGCGTGCAACCAGTTAAAAGCTCAAAAGGGGGGGAAAAAAGTATACCTTTTTTCTCTGATCAGCCTGCATACTTTATTGAGAAACCATCCAAGAACAAATCTGGAGCTACTTGAAGCAGGATCCGAGCTGATTCACTCATGTGTCGGATGATGAATGAGCGTAGACAGGAATGAGCCATATCTTCAATTAAGGATAGCAACCATAAGACAAGGAATTAAACCTTTGAATTGGGGAGTACAACCAAGCCTTAAATTTCGACTTTTCATTACCAACACACAAAAATTCAAAGTAAACACAATCTATTTGCTGAGTCAAAAGCAAAATGCAAACAATGCCATCAGAAACAAGCTCCACAACAGAACAAAAGGGTCAAATCAAGAGATCAATTTGAAACGTAAACAAATTCACAAAACTCACTAACAAACTTGCAAAACTTCAAGAACCACAAAAAAAGAGTTACGAAAAAAAAAAGCAAAAAAACAAAAAAGAACTATCTATGCAATTCTATTCTACACTAACTTGAATTAGATCAGAAATTCTAACTCCCCCTCAATCAACTACCACGAATCAAAATCAATGAGCCAAACCTCAAGCAGCCGAAAAAAAAATGAAATAATTATTGACAACTTCCTAGGAGATTACAAGACCCACACACCAACACTTCCCACGTCAAGAAACCATAAAGCCCCACCAAAACATCCCAATCCCAAACTACTCCAATGAAAGATTTCGTTCCCCAGAAGGAAAAAGAAAGAAAGAAAGAAAGAAAGAAAACAAATAAAACCCTGTTTTCAAAACTAAACTGAACGCTTACCCTTGTTAGTAGGATGTATCATCAAATCCACTTGTTGAAAATGTAGGATAAATCTCTTAAAAAGACAACACGAAGTACCCTTCATCAAGCTCTAAAACAGATTCATCTCTTTTTTATGTTTTCATCAAAATACCATAGAAATTAGCGATGCTAGGAACATAATCAGCAAAAAGAAGCTGGGCACATTGGGTATGGCCATTTAAAACAGCTAAGTGGAGTGCAGATCCTCCAAAAGACCACATTCACATGTAAATTGTATGGCCAGGATTGTTTGGTTTTAAAAAAGGAAAAAAGAAAAATCTGATCAGATCTGACAGAGCGAAGAATTGCTTCAAAAGAAAATGTCTGCATAAGAAAAAAGCCCGAGTCCCGCTCAGTTTCATTGCCTTTAGCATAGCAGGCTCCATTCCCCAAGCAAACAAAAGATCACTATATGCAGAAGAACATACAAGTTTCTGTTTTTACATACTATGTAGAAGAACATATATATATAACATTTGTTGTTGAATATATGGATTAAACAATCCATATACATATAAAAACATTAAATATTTACAAAGTTGTTGTATTTATATGTTGTAGTTACTAATACAAATTTTCAACAAAAAGCTCTCAGCAGTCTACCAAACTTATCTTAAATATCATCAGTCTTTCCAAAACGAATTCTTAATGCCTTTAAATCATTCCCATATCCGAAAGCTAATATATTTGGCAAATGAGATGTTGTCTCTTTGCAAAGTATGTACTTACAGCCGATATGAGCTCAGTTGCAGCCAAAAATGATCTTTTACCAATCTGGCAGCCCTGCAAGCCAGTAACAGTATGATCCTCTAAGTGAGAGATATTCAAGATGAATTACTGGTAATGAATACTCCGAGAAAAAAAAAATCATGTGAAACAAGGAAGCGCTACACAAGAATCTCACAACAACAATCTCATCATCTTTTCCAAAATGCTTCAGCACTTCCTCCGAGAATTCGGGGTTCCTAGGCATTCCTGCAGTATATAATTAAACCAATTCTAATACCACCAAGCCAAAGAACAGCTACCTTAAATTAGGACAGTGGAAAAAAGAATTCTGTGACAGCTGCCCCAATTCTATTTTCCACTATCCTATTTTCCAATTCTGTGACAGCTGCCCCAATTCTATTTTCCACTGTCCTATTTTCCTCATCATCAGTCCTGTGCCTCCTGCACCACAATTAAAGTAAACCATTTACAATAGAATCCCTCAGACCAGTCATAGTGAGTGCAAAGAGTTGGCAGGTGTCACCTTGAAGATGGATGTGTGAGGGATGCACAGAACCATCCTTGTTTACAGCTTAGCTTTGCATAAGCGGCCTAAAAAACAGTGAGTAATCAACAATGAGATAACAGAACTGGAAAGAGAAATTACAAAGCAATAGTCAACTTGCACGAACACAACTCAAGATTAGATCATCAACCTGATATTTTTTGTAATATAAAGTCAATATTAAGATTCTAAATGATAACTTGATTTCGTGTTCTAAATGATAACTTGATTTCGTGCTTCTTTTTTGGTGTTTGCATATTCTCAAATCTTAAGGAAGAGAAATTGAGAGACGCCGGAATGCCACCACTTGCCACCAGTTAAAGGATAATTGTTTTCAATTGTAGCGGGATTTAAACCAAATAAAAATCGCACAAGGTCTGTTCTACAAGGGACAAGTTTGTACCTGATTAACTAATTGATTCTTAAATTTTTCAGGATGCAGCTTTCTCTCAGTGTGAAAAGCATATGAAGCTTGGGCATCCATACCTGCAGAGAACAGAATTGCAGGAAGCTCCAAAAGAAACAAAGAGGACAACATTTGGGAAACACGAACTTACCCATGCTAAAGTAATTCCAAAATCCCCCACAATATGTGTGGAAACCCTCCTAAGAGAAGAAGGGCTATGATCAGTATATCCTTATGTGACATCAAAAATGAAACGTAACCGTCCATCAGAAGATTAAAAAGGACAAATAATTGAGCCTATATATTTTGGAGTCATACTTTTCTCAAGTGAGTGGAGGTGTGAATGCATGTCAGAATAATCATATACTTTATTATATAAACCACTTCATGAAACTTTTAAACTCCGGCATTATATGGGTTTTCAGTGTAACCAATACAAAATACATTCATTTACATTTAACGTTGTTGTACAGTGAAGAGAGAAGATGATATATGAAAATATGATGAGAAACTATACCTCGTTCATGTTATCTGTATGTGAAACACGGTGAAAAGCATGCAATGCATGTGGCAGGTCAAGAGGCGCAATCGGGTCGCATGAACGTTCTCTGGGAGCTCACATCCGCATATAAATATGCCAGCTGAATGCGAGAGAAACAAAATAATTAGGGGAGAAACACCTCTTCAACCAATCTAGTTCAATGTAGGATCCAAGATGCATAGATGCAACAAAAAAAGAATTAGGCTGTTTGTAAAAGAAATCAATTTCAAGTTATGAACAGTACATACCTGTCTATTTTCATCACCTTTGCGTCCTTTACTTGTTCCAAGAATGCCTTGACAGATTGATGATTTGTTCCTGGATTTTTCTTGCCCTGGTGCAGGAGAAAATCATTATTGTAGCATTGTCCTGATATTTATTTATGCAAGATAAGAATGAAGAAGAGATAATGCATGAGAAAGCTCAAGACTGAAATTTTGCAGATAAAATAGAGCAATCAATCATTGCCACAGTTAGCAATATTGGTTTATATGGTGAAGATAGAACCAATAAGTGCAGCTACGCAAAGAAGAAATTTACTAAGTGATTTGAAGGGCATAGTGTTCTCCATGAATTATGTTCACTAAATTATTACATTGGCCGCAACATATCTATGCAGCACAGTCAGAAAACAATGATGATTTTGAACAACTATTATGTTTAAACTTCTCAAAAGTGTAGCTAGTTTTAGAGCGAGCAGAAAAACCTGATGAGGTCTTATCTTACCCAACCAAATGAAAATGGAAGATTGTTTGACATCGATGTCCAATGTCCAGGACCGGCAAAAAGCAACGCAGTGCACACAAAGCATATATTCTAAAAAAAAACATAGAAATAGCACTCCCATGACAATACAGAACACAAAATTGCAAAGGCACGAACCGGAAAGCTAACAACAAACAAGCCCCCAGCAAGTACACACACCGCGAGGCCCTCAATCGGAATGGTCAGGACCGAAGCCACGTGGACAGTCGATGCGGATCGAAGACATGGCAGAGATAGGGAAGATTGGGAATGGAGATGTGACAATAGCTGCAAAATCAAATAACCCGGAAGCAAACACAACAATCAAAGCAAAAAAAATCAAAATCCACACCGAAATGGAAAAGAAACGTCCAAAATGTTGAGTGCAAAGGGTGCTGAAATGGAGAAACAAAGCAATCGCAGAAATTACCCCACAATGGAAACCCTCGGCCGGTCGCAGTGGAGACACTGGAAACCTATGACGACGTGCGATGGAGGCTGGACGCCGACGCTCCTCGGCACCAAAAATCACCATTTTTTCCAACTTTTCACCAAAAAACTCCCAAAAGGCCCTCCACTTTCTGCAGCCACAAATCACAAATTCACGTACAACCAAGGCAACACTTAGTCAATCAAGCAACCCATAAACCAACTGAAATAGATCCTTCCAGTGTGTACAAAAATGTTCGGTATAAAGATATGTTTGTATGGCATCTCAAAAAACATAAATATCTCTCATTTTATTGAAATTATGAAAGAAAAAAATCAAGAGTAATGTCTGGTTAAGCAAAAAAAATAAAAAAAAAATTATCCATCCTGGTTAAGCATTTCTTGAAAATAAGCCAGTAATTAATATGAAAACCACAAGACATAATGGAAAACTTTCAGGGGAGCCAAGAAAAGGAAAAGAGCAAAAGGATTTCCTATCAAAATGATAAATAACAAGATCAAATCTAATCATCACACGATAAAACAGTATATAAGTAAAAAAAAAATGAAACAAGAAAGTGTACGGTAAAAATGATTGTGAAATGAAATATTGGAAACTCATAAAAATTTTAAACAGAAACAACTATTAAAATTTGAAACAATGTAAATGAGAGTACATAAACCACCTATAGGCAAAGAAATCTAACAATAAAACCACACAGTGAACAGGTCATTAAATAATCTCTGATGACAAGTATACCTTCTTTGGTCACAATATAGCAACAAATAAAAACTATAGCATAGAATCATACTCATTTCTACTTCTACATTTTTTCTACTGAAAAATTGAGGAATCCTTAGGCAGAGTTTAAAAATTTAAAAACAAGATAAGATAAGAGGGTCCACTGATCTGAAAATTATCTGATAAGGGAGCAATAAACTGTATAGGAAGGCAGCATATATACATTTTTAATGACAATTACAGTACAATTATTGATATTGTACTGGAGGGTTGCCGCAAAACCCTAAAACCGAACGGTATGCAAATCCCGGATGAAACGAAGACACACCTCCACCGCAATCGAAACCGCGAGGAGCAGAACACGAAAAAGAATCAATCTGGAGGCCGAACGGTATGCAAGTATAAGAGCTGAAGAAGTACACCCCAAAAAATCGAAAGAAATTAGATCTACACACAATACGACAGCATCCAAAACCCGATTATTCCGAAACAAAACAGAATATTACCGATGGGTACCTGGCTACAGGACGGGCCAGACGGCGGAGGCGAAACCAACGGGAGGAACAACGGCAAGCGTGCGAGCAAGGCAGCGAGGCGATCTGCAATTGAAACAGCGAGGAATCGATGCTAGGAATGGCAATGGGCCGGTTTTGGGCGGGGAGTAGCATCCCATCCCCAAAACTAGGGGTGGGCAAAAAATTCGAACCGAACTGTTGAACCGAACTGTTGAACCACTGATTCGAATCGAATCCGAATCGAATTTTCGGTTAACGGGGGTGTTCGGTTCGAATACAAATACCTCAATACAGGTATTTGCTCGGTTCGGTTCGGTTACGGTTTTTAGGATTTTTTCCCCCCGGTTAACCGAACCGAACCGTATATTATTAATAAATTTTAATTTTCAAAAATATATTTATATTTATATTAATTTTTAAATGGAAAAATTAAAAATACTCAACCCAAACCCTAATACAGATTTCAGAATACTCATTCCACTCTTCAGCGCCGCTCTCAGCTTGTCATCTCCTTCGGCCTTCCGATCCTGATACTTATAGCGGCATAGCGCCGCCGTCGTTCAGCCTTTCCGGCCTTCCCTTCCCTTCTCATCTCCTTCGGCCTTCACTCTTCGGCTCTTCGTTTCTTTCTACTCAACTCCGCGGCGTAGGTCCGAGGAGTTTTGGGGAAAAAAAGATCTGAATCTAAAGCCATCCCTGAATACTTCGGAATCTATGTTCGTTTTCTTTGAGGCAGGTTTTTTTTTTTGCTTGATTCATCTGCCTTTTATAATACTTGAGAAACTTATGCTCCATTTTTATTTTTCGTCTTGTCTTTTATGGCCAAAGCAGTCTTGGGTGCACTACCAAAATTGTTTACTACATTTTATGCCTTGTGCTTGCTTTTCCTTTCTTAAATGAGCAGATATCCGACCTTTTTAAAATTATTTGGCTGGTGTAGCAAGGTAGCAATCTGTTCCATATGCAGGGAGTAGGCTGCAATTTGTTTTATATGGCTTCAGGGAGTATGCTGCTGTTAGATTTGGCTTCTGTTTAAAAATGCTTACATAGCAAGGGCAACAATCTTTTCTAATATGTTCCATAGGCTGTTGTTTGAGTAATTGGTCGATGTTCCATAGCAGGGCAACAATCACCTCCTCAAATTAATGTGGTGGTTGTTTGATAAAGTGCTAATCTATTCAAGGACATGTATTACTAGTATAATTTTTTCCCCTTATTTAAGTGTTATGTTATTGAGTTTTTAGCAATTACAGTAGCAGTTTTATTAGTTCAACTAGGCTCTTCTTTTCTTGTTACTCCTTGATGATACAAACATTCATTGACTATATATGTTGTTGGATCTTGCAGTTGTTAATGTTTTGGTTGGAGACAAGAATCAAAGGTGTCGGATGTTTTGTTATGTGGGGATGATTTTGTCTAATTAAGTATGTTGAGTATGTATGCTTTGATATTTTGTGGAAGATTATGACTAATTGGCATTTGATTTTGGATATTTTATGCTCTAAAATTATTTTTGAAATTTTATGATTCGGTTCGATTCGATTCGGTTCGGTTTATATTATTTGCAAATATGATATTATTTCTGGTTAACTGACGTTTCGGTTATTCAGAGAGCAAAGTTTCCATATGATGGCTCGGTTCGGTTCGGTTCGAGTAATCCGCGAATAGTGGGAATTTTCTCGGTTAACCGAAATTTCGGTTAACCGAATTTTTCGGTTCGGTTTCGGTTAGCAATTTCGAATATTTGCTCGGTTCGGTTCGGTTAGCAAATACCTGAAAAATCCCGAGTATCCGAACCGTGCCCACCCCTACCCAAAACCGTTAGGATTTTTAATCCAAAACCGGCCCAATCCCCGTCGGGACCTTATCGGGGATCCCCATCGGGACCATAATTTCCCCGATCCCCATCGGGACCTTATCGGGGATTCACTTACACCCAACTTTTAATTTTTTTTTTTCGGCAATTGGAATGGTCGGAGTTTTATTATTCGAGTCAACTTTCTTTTTTTCTGAAAGATAGACAACTTTCAATATAAATAATATATCAAAACACACATATAAATTATTTAACAGTAAACCATAATTAAAATTAAAAGTTCGTAATAGTTTCCAATATATAATTAACACACCAAACTAATGGCTTTAATAAAATATAATATACTCCCTCTGTCCCATTTAAGATGTCTTGTTTCATTTCTGCACACAATCCAATGCACTTTTTCAATCGTTAACATCTCAAAATATATACAACAAAAAATTATGTAAAATATATATTATAAAACTACATGATTATACGATTCTAACAAGATCCAACTCGATTATTTTTTCTCAAAAATATACTTAGAATAATATTGAGTCAAAGTTAAACAATGAACAGTCCCAAAAAGTCAAACCAGACATCTTGCCTGGGACGGAGGGAGTAGAAAATATTAATTATAATATATAAAAATATAAAAATAATATAAAAAATATATCGGGGATGGGCCGGGGCGGGGACTACTTCCCCCATCCCCATCCCCGTCCCCGATAAAATCCCCAATAAGATCCCCAATCCCCGGCCCATCCCCGATAGTAGTCCCCCAAAACCGAACCGAAAATTCGGTTTTCGGTTTTCACCATTGGGTATGGGCTTTATTGCCATCCCTAATCGATGCGAGAGCTGATGCGTAGGTTTGAAGAAAACAGGTAAAAGGCTCCGGCTTGAGGGAAGAAATAAAAATGGCGATCGGACGGTCCAGCTTCAATTGAGAAAAGATGGACGGTCATGCACACTCTAGGGCATCCAACGGGTAGAAATAAAATTGGATTGGGATGGACGGTCGGGATTGCAATTTAAGTAGGAAATATTTTGAAGCTCCTCAATAAAATTGGATTGGGATGGACGGTCAGGATTGCAATTTAGGTAGGAAATATTTTGAAGCTCCTCTTTATATATAGTAAGATAAGATATTTAACAAATATGAATTAAGAATTATTATATTACATGCAATTTAGTGAGATATTACAGCAACAACTTTTGCTTCGGGCCAAGATGTAAGGTGGAACGAGGATTGTTGGATGGGGTTGTTATCCATTCGAATGGATGCGTGATGAAGGCGACGGGGAGAGCAGGCTATGCGGCGGTCTATAGAAGTCGGGATGGAGAGTGGCGATGACGTGTGTGTGGTTATATGGGTCATAGAACTATCCTATGGTCTATAGCTGGCACAGTCACTTGGGGAAACTCGTGTTCATTGCTTCGTCGATTCACTAGAAGTTATGCATTTAATTCATGTCTGTATGATCACTTTTATTATTGATTGCTGTCAAGTATAACAAGAAGCAAATGTTCAAATTTTTTTTTTTTTTTTTGGTAACAGAAGCAAATGTTCAAAATTAAAGTGCCCTAACAATCTATATATAATAAAGGGAAAAAAATGCTAATTTGGCAATTAGAACAAGATTAATGTAAATAATTAATTTAATTGTGACATGTAGGTACCACGTAGCATTGACTGGTTTGACCTATATATGTGGACACTTTCTAACCTACATGAAGATTAATTATTTTTAGGTGAATACCAGGGTATCCATAGGCAACATTGGACCCAAGACTAATCACTCGAGGATCTGCAAGGGCAATTAAAGGCGCCTCTCCCAAAAATAGTTTTTTTGCATACACTCACCCACTCAAGCCAACTGCTGTTGGTACATGAGATTATATATTGAAAATAGGGTTTGTAAAATAAATATTAAAATTTTATAATTTTGAAAGAGGTTTGATAACTATAGAGTATTTCTTGTCGGTATCTTATGTTGTAATTGGTTATTTTAATAAATTATTTTTTCTTTTATTTTACTCATAGCTAGATAGTCCGCCGTTGCATTACCTTCCCCGAGAATATGTTGAAATCGACAAACAGTAAAGCGAGCCCGACTTTAGATTTTAAATTCATTACTTTATTGCGTTTTATCAAACAATCCAGGTAATTGTACATTTTATATACTCTCATGTCCCATTTAAACTGTGTTGTTTGATTTTTGCACATAATTCAATGCACATTTTCAATCGTTAATATATCAAAATATGTACAACAAAAAATTATGTAAAATATATATCATAAAATTACATGATTTTACGATTCTAACAAGATCCAACTCGACTATTTTTTTAAATATATACTTGCAATAATATTGTATCAAAGCTAAACAATAAACAATGACAAAAAGTTAAACCAGAAAACTAATGTGGGACTCAAGGAGTAATATTTATAAAAAAAATGGTGTGGATTTCAACAATGGTGATGACAAATTAAACCATTATAAAATATGAGCCCAAATTTAGACCCAAACATGAGCCCAAATTTCACCTTATCCGTCCATTTAAAAATTTAAGCCATGATGGCTTACATGAGCCATATTTAGGCCCAAACACATAGTAGAAGAGGCCCACATCCGAACACAACACATTCATTGTCTAAAATTAAGAGGAATTAAATTAACCCATTGAAATGCTAGATTTACAAAAAAGAAAATTATTGGTGACTTGTGGGTTGTTATTTTTTTAATTGAGTTAAATTATTTGGGAATAGGTTTCTAGTAAAATTAATTATTTTTATTATAGATACATATTACATATATTATGCATGAATAAAATTAATCATTTCCCTGTACAAAATTATAACATTATTCACCCATATAATTAAAAATATTTTTTATTAAAAAATTGTAATATTTTCCTTTTATTTAATTAAGATTATTAAGAGAATGATATTTGACCAATGATTAAATTTCTTTACTTATAACTTTATGATTAGGAATTTGAATATTCCTTTTCTTTTATCCATTGGTTCTTGATCGCATCAGCTGTAATAATAATAATAATAATAATAATAATAATAATAATAATAATAATAATAATAATAATAATAATAATAATAATAATAATAATAATAATAATAATAATAATAATAATAATAATAATAATAATAATAGCACTAAACTAAAATTTTAATAACATTAAGAATATGTTTTCTTTTATATATATAAGTAAATATTTAGGTATTAATTATAATGTAGTATAATAATATGTGGCATTATAAGAACTTATTTATGCCTATACAATAAATAGTGTTGGCACATATATATTTAGGGGTGGGCCGGTACGGTATACCGAAAAAAACAGTACCGTATACTGTACCGAACTCTACAATATGAAAATTTTCATACCGTTTCCGTATCGAACCTTTAGATATACCGATCTTCGGTATATCGAAAGTTTCGGTATGAAATATTTTCATACCGTTGTCATACCGACATTTCGGTAAGTTCGGTCATACCGATATACCGAACCTTCGGTATATACCGACATACCGAACCTTCGCTACATACCAGCATACCGGTATTGCGGTATATACCGACATACCGACATACCGATATCGAGGTATATACCGAAGTTCAGTATGGTAACGGTATACCGCGGTATCAGAAATTTATACCATTACCGTACCGAAATCTTACTACCGTACCGAAAATTACGGTATACCGAAAATTTCAGTATTTTCGATATTTTTTCGGTACGGTATGTACAGTATGAAATATATTCGTTATTTTTCCCAGCCCTATATATATTGTGATACTTCTTTTATTAGGACAAATTGTCCATTTTTAGTGTGTACTGCTGGTGCTAACATCTACTTCAGAATGTGCTAGTTTATAATAGATACCAAAATCCAACAAAGTTTAATTAAGGTATTGAGATATTCTATTCCCATCATATGTGACCAACCATTTTGAAAAAAATTAATACTTTCCAAAATATAATTTAATGTGTATTATTCAGTTTCTATACATGGCTCTATGTGCTAGTTTTATTTGTGAATGGTGCTGATGTTATTCCTATCATGTGCTATCAGCTTAATTTAATATATTGATATATCATGATTATATTTGCAATTGGTGGTAACTTATACGTTGTGCCTATTTTATAATTAACCGTTGTTGATTCATGAGCAAAACATAACAATCATATCCACTTGTAGATATTAATGTTCACTTTACACCTACAATCTTCATAACTTTAAAACACATCCACATATAAGATATAATTCATTGACCTCTCCAACCGATTTAGGATGTCATGATGAACCATACCCAGTTCAATGGGTTGTCCGCATTTTTTTATTTCGATATTCACTTTTATTCAATATTTAACCCTCCATTTTGCCTCGGATAATTTAATTAATGAACATTTAAAATACTTTCTTTGTAATACTTAAATTTAGATGGTACTTTGAAGTGCAAGTCCGATTTCATAAAAGCATGCAGTTACAATCCATGCCCTTTATTTTTATTATTTTTATCTAGACCTGCCCCATTTAAGATGGGTCTACGGTGGCGGGATCTTACATGCACCCTTAGCTTGTCCACATATTCATTCGAAATCTCAGTTCCCCCAGGGTACGGTATTTTCTTAGAGCACCCACATTCATTAACCAATTAATAACTCACTTTTTCATTTTCTCTTCGCCACATCAGCTTTTTACTTCTTCCAATAATCTTTTAATTCATCTCAATTAATACATACATCCATTCACCAATTCATACCTTCTTTTTAGTGGGACCCATAATCTAATCATTTAATATCAACAATAAAATTATATAATAATTCAATATTTATACTATTTTAATTATATACATACTTAGATTTAAAAAATACACAAAATATATATTCTTTTGTAAATATTTATACAATTTATTTTATTATGCATAAAATTAATATTCCAAGTATACGTTAAATATTAGTAATATTTCAAAGTTGGAATATTAAAAACCTAATCAACACATTAAATAAAACATAAATAAATTTAAATTTTACAATGCATTAATTAAAAGATATTAAACACTAACAAACTTGACATACAACATAAATAGTAAATAAAACATTAAACTGCGAGGAACATAAAAAATTAATACTCAACGTTGTTGCCAAAGTGCATCCAAATATGCTCAACTAAATCATGCTGAAGTTGGTGATGAACTTGGTTGTCACGGAGGGCAGAATTCCTTCGAAGATATTCTTGAAAATCACGGGTGGCGCCTTGAGTCGGTACTGCAAGCTCTTCTTCTTCCTCATTTACCCAATTTGTAACTATATCTCCTTCATCTTCAACAACCATGTTGTGTAGAATAATGCATGTTAACATTATTACTTTCAACTTTTTCTTATACCAAAGACGAGCTGGCCCCCTGACAATAGCCCATCTAGCTTGAAGCACTCCGAAAGCTCGTTCAATATCCTTCCTTGCAGATTCTTGTTTTTGTTTAAATAACCTTCTTTTTGGATCTTGTGGGCATGGGAAAGCTTTGACGAATGTGGACCATTCCGGATATATTCCGTCGGTTAAATAATAACCTTTCGTATATTGAGTCCCATTCACCATGAAATTAATGTCCGGCGCATCCCCCGTCAAAACATTGGTGAACAAAGGAGATTCATTCAAAACGTTAATATCATTACGTGAACCAGCCACTCCAAAAAAAGTATGCCATATCCATAGATCCTGAGATGCAACCGCTTCAAGCACTATTGTTGGTGACCCGTGTCCTCTTGTGAATTGCCCTTTCCAAGCCACTGGACAATTTTTCCACTCCCACTGCATGCAATTGAGGCTACCCAACATACCGGGAAACCCATGTCTCGTCTTGTGCAAATGTAGAAGTCGTTGAATGTCGTTGTGATCCGGCCTTCTGAAGTAGCGCTGGCTAAATAATTCAACGACAACTTCACAAAATTTATACAAGCATTTGATAGCAGTTGACTCACCCATCCGTAGATACTCATCAAGAGAGTCGACAGGAACTCCATATGCCAGTTGACGTAGGGCTGCTGTGCATTTTTGTAGCGGTGATAGACTTTGTCGCCGTGTTGCGTTGATCCATTGTTGGAAATACCCAGATCGACCTGTAACTGCATTAACTATACGAAGGAATAAATCCTTGCGCATGCGAAATCGTCGATGGAAAATATGATCGTGATACACCGGATTTTCCGAGAAATAATCATTCATAAGCCTAGCATGTCCATCTTCCCGACTTCTCTCGATAAACCTCCGTCGTGGTATTTGCAGCTCATCTTCCACAAACTAGAACAGTATGGACACCATTGCTTCAGCCGTGGAATCTGTTTCATCCTCTGTGGATTCCTCGTGTGCAGATATATCATGTGTGGGTTCTTCGGACATGGAAGATGTTGAACTTTCAGAACTTTGAGACATTGTAATATGTGAAGAGGTGAGTGGAAAAAATGAAAGGAAATAATTGAGGAAGTAGTGTTTTGGTGTGCAAAAATATAATGAAGTGGTATGGTATTAATAGGCAAAATAAAGTAACGGTCATATTTTTAAATGTTTGAATTTTGGATATTATTATTTTCTATATTAATTTATTATAAAAAAGTAACGATTTGAAATTTAAATTTTATTATATCTTTATATTATTATTTAATTTAGAAAAGTAACCGTTTGAAATTTAAATTTTATTATATGTTTATATTATTATTTAATTTAGAAAAGTAACCGTTTGAAATTTAAATTTTATTATATATTTATATTATTATTTAATTTAAAAAAGTAACCGTTTGACCGTTTGAATTTTGAATATTATTGATTTTTATATCATTTTTCAAGGTAACAGTAATAGTTTTAAATGTTTGGAAAAAACTGCATTATAAAAATATTCAATTAATACATGAAAAAATGGGAAACGACATTAGATAAACGAAAATGCAAGACCTAATGAAACAACATTAGATAAATGAAAATACAAGACCTAATGAACAGAAACATCGAAAGTGAATCGATTGCTAGCTCAAATATTGTTGGATTCCCACTTCGCAATAATTTGGGCACATGCACGCTCGTCAAATTCGCGTTGTTTATCCATCATTGTTGATGTGTCACGCGCAACGAACTCGGATTCTTGCATAAGAGTTGCTGTTTGCCTCTACTTTACCTTTTTTTGCCTCTGCCGCGATCTTTTTTTGCCTCTGCCTCGATCCTTCTTGCATATGCCAGCTTCTCTCTAACATGTGCGTCAAGCTTTTTCGCCTCATTGTATTCATTAATGTGACGGAGTGCATCACCCAACTTCGGATGGTCTGATGTGGATCGTGCCTTACCATTACCTTTTGTTTTTTTTTTTTTTTTTTTTGCTATTTTCTGCCCCATCGGCCTAGCATCGTCAATGTTAAGATCAAAATCTAAGGCCCGGGATTTGGTTGAGGAGCTGTTACTTGTGTTGGAATCCGAAGTTCTTGTCTTCTTCGAAGAACCGAATTCATCATTGCATTGCGAATTAAATAGAGGTCGATCCTTCAGAATCTCCCAAACATGCCCAAATTTGAATGCAACCCATTATTTTCCGACTTATATTTTTCGTGAGCCATGTGTAGTATGTCTGCATCACTACTCCCGCTCTTGTGAACACTTGATACAGCATTATAACTTGAATTGAAATTTGATACCTTCAATGCGACAGTGTTGTACCAATGCGACCTCATTGTGCTTACACTTCGATAAGCCATGTCTGAAGAGCGGTTGTTATTCCAGTACTCGCCGATTCTGTCCCAAAAAGCATCCAATTTTTGGCCATTGCCTATTACGGGATCATCACTCATTGTCACGAATGATGTTGCAAGGAGTTCATCCTCTGCTACTGTCCACCTCTGTTTGCCTTTTCCGGTAGTCATCTCTTTTTCCGATGTGAGATCAATCGGTGTAGTTGAGTTCGAAAATTGTGTCTCTGGAACGAATGATGGAGTGCTTGGTGGATTGAATGCTCCAGTTCTTGGGGAAATGCCAAATGGTTGTGAAGTAGAAAACATCGGCGGGGAGGAATGCATAGGGGTGGAAAAATACGGTATACCGAAATACCGATACCGATACCGTACCGTACCGAAATTTTCGGTATGGATAAAAACCATACCGATATCGATACCGAATATCTCGGTATACCGAAAATCGGTATACCGAAAATTTCGGTATCATTTAATAGATACCGTTACCATACCGAAAATTATATCATACCGAATTTTCGGTTTTTGCCGAAAAATACCGAAAAATTGACAATACCGAAATCGTTTACATACCGTTACAAATCGGCTTACCGAACCACACCGAAAAAGGGCATACCGAACCATACCGAAACTTGCCCTTCAAAGTTTCAAATGTCTTAACACATTAATAAACATTAATATTCAAAACAATTATTGGAAATAAAACTTCAATTTGGATCTTCATCTCCACCTCTTCTTTGAGCCAAAAAGCTGTTCAATATGCAAAGACAAAATCAATCAATGTATTAGTAAATAGGGATTTTATACTAATCCATAATGTTAAAAGAGATATGGGACACCAAGAAATATTAGAAAGAGATGTAACCTCCTACCCAATGCCATATGTCCATAACATATCCAAAAATCAATTGTGTGGAAACTGGAAAGCATATAAACAAGTATGCAAAGCAGAATCAATATAGCTAATTAATTAGAAGGTATTAAAAATAATATTTGCATGGCTACTGTAAGTAGAAAACGAGAATTAATTATATTGTGCATCTGTAGTGGTCATTAATTTATAGTATATCTTGAGTAAACATGTTATATTTGATGTCATCAGACTATCAATTAAGCTATTCTACTGAGGATGTCTGCAAAAATTTTATATCTGCTTTCACTTGTCTCGGACAAGAAGACCAGAGAACCCAAATATCACCGTTTGGCAAGGAAGCACTGGTTGCAGCTGCAGTTATCTCATCCAAATCAGAAGAAGTTTAGCCGTTAGAACTGTTCTATTACAGTTCAGTAAGGTTAGCAGTAATATGTGTAGCCAAGTGAACTGCTAATGATGCAGTTGTGTGTGCAGAAGAGAGGCTTTCGTCCTATGTCAATCTAATTTAGCTATTTATTTCTCTAAAAAAAAAGTGTGGAGAGCATCATATTATATGATTTGATATTCTCAGAAAGGCCAGAGGTTTCTATACACATCTGGAAATCTGGAAAGCAGAAAGGCCAACACACATTCTACATGAAGCAGTACATATATTAAGCATATAACCAAGTTTGGAAATCAGAATCAATATTTTACCTGTCCAACCCATTCCACCAGATTCAATAATAACATACTTTGCAATATATGGTGGAAATCCTAAGAAAAACATGGAGACAGAATCAGAGGTAAACTGAATCGGGTTAGTTGACTGGATGCAAAGGTGGAAAGCAGGAAAATAATAATTTTTACCTCAATTGTCGTTGTAGAAATTTATATTCTTGCAAGACTAAGATCTTGAGTAACACCCGCAGCTGTAATTAATTGAAGAATATAATTAGTATAAACTGATACACATAAACATAAGTATGATGTATATTTTTTAAAAAAAAGAATACCTTTTTCAATTTCTTCAATTTCTTTGTAAAGCTCAAGGTCATCATCCGTTGGATCCTTGTACAAATTTATCTCATTTGCCTTTAGCCAATCGCTAGTGCACACCAATGCTTCAACCATTTTAGGGCTCAAACTTGTTCTAAAAGGATCAACAACTCTTTTACCCAAACTAAAAGTTTTCACTAAACTATAAGCTTTCCAACACCTCTTCTATTTCCTGAACGGTCTTTTACAATGCTTTCAACATGTTTTGCAAAGCCATGTTGTCCAGGGCCTTCTTTGACCGGCAATGTCCAAGGAATAGAAACTGTCAACACAAATATACTGCTCAACCTTGGAACATACTCCTATATGACTGCTAATTTATATAGAAGAGATCAAAGCTTTGAAGACACCTAATTTGATTAAATTCAACAGAGGGCCGAGGGGTATGGGCGTATGGCCCTGTCACCTAACATTTTTTTTTTTATCTCAAAACAAATACCATCATTCCAATACCTAAATACCTAATGCTAGTGTCAAATACTTCAATCGAGAGAAACATGATTAAAGAATTGTAAAATGTTAGAAGCTTCATACCTTGCTGCCAAAGTTGAATAGGAGACTCGGAGACGAAGCCAAACCAGACGAGACGAACGCAGGGAGGTTAACGCGAAGGGCAGGGATGTCGGATCTTCACAAGCAGGCGGCGCCGATGGATTTGGAAGGGTGGAGAATCGAAGTTACGGGAGAGACACACTAGAGCCGCACAGAGTTTACGGGAGAGGCACACTAGGGCACAACACAACCCTGAATGAACGAATTGAGACTTGAGAGTTGAATTGTTAGTTGGACTGCTTAGAAAATGAGTTTGGGCTTTTAGGTTTGGGCTTTAAAGGTGGACTTTATTAATGGGTTGATGAAGAATATTAATAATTTAGAATAATATTGAAATTAATTTTTCGGTATATCGGTATACCGAAATACCGAAAATTTCATAAGCTTCATACCGTTGCCGTACCGAATTTTTCGGCATACCTATATTTCGGCATACCTAAATTTCGGTATACCTAAATTTCGATATTTTTCGGTAATTTTCGATACGGCACGCTCGGTATACCGAGTTTTCGGTAAATTTTTCCACCCCTAGGAATGCATAAAGAATGGAGATTGATGAAAAATTTGTGGGGAATTTTGAAAAAATGGGGTATTGTAGTGAAAGTTTGGATTTTGAGTAGGATAAAAGTTTTGAGAAATATTTGAGGGAAATGGAACATTTTGAGAGGGTTGAATATTTTGTGGATTTTCATCATCAACATTTTGGTTGAACCATTTGTTGAAAAAACTACTATTGTTATCGACCATTGTGGGAAAAATGTGGAGGGTTTATGTTTGATGTAAACACAGATAGGTTGAAAAGAAGAAGTGAAGTGTGTTTGGATGTGGGAGAATGAGAGTGAAAAATTGTGGAAGAGATGTATGTATATTTGTAGAGTTTGAAAACTAGCCGTTATTGTATATAATTAAAAAAATTGATTAATATAAAGAAATAATTTTTAAAAACTAGGCGTTGTGTTTAATTAAAATATAATATATTTGATTTTCTTAGTTAAAAGTCAATTAACATATTGGGTAGCATATAGCGGATTAGAAGAGCATATTTTATCACAATTCTCTCTCCAAATCTGCTATCTGCTAGCGAATCCGCTGACTCCCAAACATCCCCATAAACACAAATAATACATATTTCTATTTAATTCCAAATATTTAAATTAATTTAAATAAAAGGATAATTAAAATTTAAATAGTATATAGATAATTTAATTCATATCTTTGAAAAGGTTATTGAATAATATTTTCGGATATAAAAAGTTTATATATAATTAATAGATAATATATAATAATTGAAGGATGAAAAAAATTAAATCTATATAATAAATCCTGAATATTTTTTGGCCTGTGCAGATTGTAGTGTCCTTATTAAATATAACGGATTCTTTTTACTCTCTAGGGTTTTATCAGTAATTATAGCACCATTTTATAATCAATGGCTACAATTAATCCACATCATCGCTGATTAATCGCTGACTAATTCCAACTCATCTTCCACGTCATCAATATCTATATTTAGAAAATAAATCTAACTATTAATATAATCAAATCTTGAGAAAATCTCCATATATATTTTAAAAAGATATAAAATTTTTTTTATGACACTTAAAATATATAAATTGATTAAAACTATATAATATAAATTATTTTTTGTATATATTTTAATAAATATTATTATAATATTATTAAATAATTTAATTTAGGTTAAATTTATGTCTACAAGTATAATCCTATATCAACATAAGGAATATAATAACCGTATTTTAATTAAAAATACTTCATTAAAAATATATATTGAATAATCAAATTTAAAAAATTTAGTGAACTATAAAAATTTAATAAAATTTTAATTCTCATATCTGTACAAGGCTTAATTTTCAAAATTTAATCTCACAAATACAATTTTGATAAACAAAAAAATATAAAGGAAAATGTAAGTATGTGTTTTTGAATTATAGTAAATATACTTATCATTTCAAATATTAAGAAATATAAAATTATATTTGATTGTATATATTAATATTATAATATTTAATAAAAATTGACACATTATAATATTATTAAATAAATTTATATTGTTTTAAAATGTGTAACTAATTAAAATATAATCTTATATAAATATAAGGAATTTAACAATTAATATCATAGATTTCAAACATTATTAATTAATGATAATATATTTTTAATATAAAGATTTAATTAAAATATATATGAAATAATTAAATTTATAAATTTTAATCAATTATAAAAAATTTAATCAAATTTTTGTCATGAGTTTTTTTTTTTTTTTTTTATTATATCGGGTCTAATTTTTAAACTTGGTCTCATAAATATAAGTTTGATAAACAAAATAATATAAAGGAAAACTAAGTATTATTAACAAACGTATAATGTTATTAGTATTTTAATATATTTAATTATCTATATATACCTAAATATATAAATCCTAAATATTTTTTAGTTTGTACGGACTATATTAATTTTTTTAACGTCAATTCATTATTTCTAAAGAAATTTTAAAAACTTTATTTATGGTGTAGTCAGTTCATTGATTCTAAAAATATTGATTAATATAAATTGATTCATCCCCTAAAAAAATCCATATCATTATAAACAAATTCTACATTATTTTTTTTAAGAAAAAATAAAGAAAATGAAAAAATAACACATCATAGTTTAATTATTAAACATAATATCCTTCATTGTTAACTATTTCGATATAAAATAAAATATATATGAAAGTCGGAGTAAATTGTTATACAAATTTTTTATAAACAATTTGTACTCTAAAAGGATATAAGAAATATTTTAGTGTAAATTATACGTAAAGATTTGTGGTAATCATACATAGTTTTGAAGTAATTCGTGTTAAAGGTTATCTTTTTTTCCAATTGTTCTTAATATTTTAGATATGAAAGCGAAACTATATATTTAGTTTTTCAATGATGGAAAAAAATATTTTATATTATATCCACCTATTTGGGGTTTGAATTTCTTTCCATGCTCCTATTATCTCCTTTATTTCCCTCAAATTTTTGTTGCATTCATTTCCAATATTATTTAAGCAAAAGACTTTGAACCTTATGTAAAAACTCAAAAATAATTATCTTTTAATTTATAATCTTCATATAAGTTCAACACCCATGCGCAGCGGGCGAAAAGATCTAGTAATAATAATAATTAATAAATTTAATAGTTGTTGCATAATAGAATTTAAAGTGGTGAATTTAAATGGTACCGTTGCTATTGTACCGTTGCAAAATAGAAATAAAAATGAAAAATAAAAAAATAATTGTTGCAAATATTAATATGATTATTTGATTTTAAAGTGGTGTATTTAAATGGTGGGTCCACATGAATTTTAAAAAGTCTCTTTTCACTTTTCAGGCAGTTTTCCTCTACTTTAATTCAATTCATGCAGATGAATTGGAGTTATGGGTCCCACATGAAATAAACTGCCACATCGGTTACTCTCCAATTCATTACTGACACTAATTAGAAATATGGAGACCGATGTGGGTGCTCTTATGCTGATTCGTTGGGGATTAGTTAGGGTGCTAAATCCTATATAATTGTTATCGCTGGAAATATATTTCCTTGATAACAATAATAGTTTGGTCTGTTACGGCCAGTGGGTGATCCGATGGCCTGACCATAACTATTGTACATATAATATGGATTGTATCCATATGCCGGTTGCTGGTAGTCATTGTAATTAAAATACATGATGAACAGTAAATTAAACTAAGACTAAAAACTGAGAAAGAAAAATAAAATACGACAGTTTGATTGATCTTTTGATGATCCTGCTTATTACAATAGAAATCCTATTTATAGAACTAATATAGCTCTTTCTAAATACACGGATGCTCACAAAACTGCAGCCCCATTACACATTCAAATAACCAACCACTACTAAAAATACCTCCCAAAAACTTCTCTAAAATAATCAGTATATTTTTATGTGATAACAATAGCCCCCAATTTTTGTTGGTAGATGATGCTAGGCAAGAGACCAATAAAAATTTAATAACTATAACATAAATTATTCCATGTCAAAGTCCGAGATGCACCAAAAATCCATTGGTGTAGATGCTTGTATGAATTGGAGTGGAAGAAGAGATGCTGATGTGCATTTGCTTGGAGAGTTGGTGTTGAATCGACGCCAGAAAGGATTGACGCCAGTAGGTGGTGTGATGGCAGGTGAGCATAGGCAACATATCCATATATATAACAAACCTAAAGATAACTATATATCTAAAATACATATAATATATTTATGATTATATATAAAGCAAACCTAAAAGTAAAAACTGACTACATACTAGTATATAATACGTGTATATATAAGATATATATATATATATATATATTCATTTGCTAAGATAGATATAGGCAAGATACTGTATCTTAACCATATTCATCATAGTATAGAGTACCCAAATCTTCAGTTTTGCTCAATAAATAACAACGGGTCTCAGAATTGAGATAGGCATCGTTGATTTCCCCTGAAAAAAATATATCACCTCGTAGACTATCATTGTCTTGTTCATTTAAAGAATACACATCAATAAAACATTGATCATCCTCCTCCTCTTCCGACGAGGCCATTTCGCCCTCCCATGGAGCAACAATGAGTTCTTTATAAACTATATCTGATTCCTGTCCATAAGTTGTGTGAAGCCCCCCGGGCAACAGAAGTTCTTGCACTTCTATCACTCCCCCGGGCAAATCATTGGGAGCCCCCTCAGGCGAAGGGAGTGCCAATAAATTTGGCATTTGCTACAGCGGATGGTTTTCTTGTGTATCGGGGTAGTGTTCATTGCCAAATGAAAAGGCTTGAACAAGGGCACTAGCGATACTTTGCATTAATTCATCACGAAACTTCTGTAGTTTCTGGTCAATTTCAGTGACCAATTCTTTGACATGTTCTTCTTCGTCATCTCTTTCCAAAAGGAACTCCAACATGCCTTTTAACTGAAAGTCTCGTGAGTTTGCTTTTCGACTCCCACTGTGGTCGCCATTTGTTATCGCCGGAAATATATTTCCTTGATAACAACAATAGTTTGGTCCATTACGGCCGGTGGGTGATCCGATGGCCTGGCCATAACTATTGTGCATATAATATGGATTGTATCCATATGCCGGTTGCTGGTAGCCATTGTAATTGAAATACATGATGAACAGTAAAATAAATTAAGACTAAAAATTGAGAAAGAAAAATAAAATACGATAGTTTGATTGATCTTTTGATGATCCTGCTTATTACAATAGAAATCCTGTTAGAGTTGTGCCTCAATTCATTGGTATTGGAGTTTTTAAGCAATGATTTTTTTTTTCAGATTGGGAGAAGCCCCTTAATCATGACCATGATGCTGAGTACTGGAAGTATTGAATTTTGACAGATTAGGAGGTCTGCCTTAGTCATGGTCATGACTAGTGAAGCTGTTGTTGGCTGGAGCAGTTTTTTCTTCTTAATGGGTGGTTATCATCCATTTTAGTGGGCTGAAACTTCCCTTTTCCACTCCATACGAAAATTACATCTTCTCCACATTAGAATTCATCTCTCTTCATACATTGAGAGAATCATTCCATTTTTATGAGAGTTTTGTTGATGTAATTGTACTCTCCATTTTGTTTCATAGTGGATTTCTTCGTCGTCCGTGGTTTTTTCCCATTTTGGGTTTCCACGTATATCTTGTGTTCATTTTTACATTCTTGAATCTCTTATTTTGATCTTCAATTATTGTTTGGAAGATCCTTAATTCCCTAACAAGTGGTATCAAAGCCATGTTCTACAATTGAAGATGTCGTTTGCGAAATTTGAGATCGAGAAATTTGATGGCAGGATTTCTTTTACTATATGGAAAATCTAGATGCGGGCAATTCTAGTTCAAAATGGATTGAAGAAGGCTTTGGATGGAAAAGGTAAAAAGCCAGCCACTATGTCAGATGGCGATTGGGAAGATTTGGATGAAAAGGCATTGACAGCCATTCAATTGATGTTGTCGAAGGAAGTTCTACGTGAGGTTGCTCATGAGACAACGACGGCTGGATTATGGAATAAATTGGAATCCCTATATATGACAAAGTCTCTTGCCAATAAACTTCGTTTGAAGGAACGTCTTTATACTATTCGTATGTCTGAAGGTACATCGATTCATTCTTATTTGGATGAATTTAATTCAATCTGTATGGATTTGGAGAATCTTGATGTGAAAATTGATGATGAAGATAAAGCTGTGATATTGATTGTCTCATTATCTCCCTTATATAAGCAGTTTAGAGAAATCATGCTTTATGGAAATTCAGATACTCTGTCTTTTGATGATGTTAAATCAAATTTGTTGTCGAAAGAAAAATTTGATCATGATAGTCATGTTGATGATAAGGCAGAGGGTTTATTTGTTCGTGGGAGGAATTTTCAGAAAAATGTTGGAGATAGAAATTCACGTTCTAAGTCAAGAAGACGAAAGCTGAATGTATTTTGCAATTATTGTAAGAAGTCTGGGCATGTGATTGGTGATTGTTATAAGTTGAAGAACAAGAAAGAAAGAGAGGAAAAATACAAGAAACCAGCTGAGGCAGATGTTATTAATTCTGATTCCGATTCAGGAAAGGAGCACATTTTGTCTGTGACTTATGAAAAGCAGTCAACAAATGAGTGGATAATGGATTCAGGTTGCACATTCCATATTTGTCCTAACAAGGATTGGTTTGTATCATTACAAGCTACTGATAATGGTACCGTTTTGATGGGAAATGATGCTCAATGTCGTATTGCAGGCATTGGTTCTGTCCATATAAAAGCTCATGATGGAAATATTCGTACTCTTACGAATGTGAGATATGTGCCTGATGTTAAGAGAAATTTAATTTCTCTTGGTACTCTTTAATCTCTTGGATACAGGTATTCTGGTGATGGTGGAGTCTTAAAAGTTTCTATTGGTGCTCGGACTATTCTGAAAGCAAATCGTGTTGGGAGTCTTTATATTTTGGAAGGCTCTATAGTGACAAATCCAACTGCAGCTGTTACATCATCATCTTCTTTAAGTGATCCAGATTTCACTCGTTTATGGCACATGAGATTAGGCCATATGAGTGAAAAAGGATTGAAACTTCTCAGTTCAAATGGATTTTTCGGTGATCAAGGGATCAATAAATTGGAATTCTGTGAGCATTGTGTTTTTGGAAAGCAGAAAAGGGTAAGCTTCTCTACAGCTACTCATCGCACGAGTGGTATTCTTGATTATATACATTCAGATTTATGGGGACCATCTAGAGTTCCATCTTTTACTGGGAAAAGATATATGATGACATTGATTGATGACTTTTCTAGGAAGATCTGGGTATATTTCTTAAAGTACAAGAATGAAGCTTTGGATACTTTTAAGAAGTGGAAAGCCCTTGTTGAGAATCAAACCGAGAGAAGAGTGAAGACACTTAGAACTGATAGAGGTTTG
The DNA here is from genome assembly GCA_030278955.1 of Hygrophila difformis. Classification (NCBI taxonomy): domain Eukaryota; kingdom Viridiplantae; phylum Streptophyta; class Magnoliopsida; order Lamiales; family Acanthaceae; genus Hygrophila; species Hygrophila difformis. The sequence continues at coordinate 50,133,074 of JAOANR010000003.1, forward strand.
GAGTTTTGTAGCAAGGAATTTAATGATTTCTGCTCCTTGCATGGGGTTTTAAGGCATAAGACACTTCCCAGGAAGCCACAACAAAATGGTGTTGCAGAACGAGTTAATAGAACTCTTTTGGAGAGAGCTTGTTGTATGCTTTCTAATGCTGGACTATGGAATCGCCGAGGTTTATGGGCTGAAGCTATTTCAACAGCTTGCTATTTGGTGAATCGATCACCACACTCGGCTCTTGACTTTAAAGTTCCAGAAGAAATTTGGACAGGTAATCCTGTTGATTATTCTATGCTTCGTGTTTTTGGTTGTCCAGCTTATGCACATGTTAGTGATGATAAATTGGCACCTAGAGCTTTGAGGTGTATTTTTCTTGGTTATTCATCTGAGTCAAAAGGCTACCGTTTATGGTGTACTGATGATAAGTCACAAAAGTTGATTTTGAGCAGAAATGTAACTTTTGATGAGAAAGCTCTGTTGTCTTCTCAAAAGAATGTTGTTCATCCTTCAGAAAGTTCAAGTGAACAACCTGGAATTAGTGATAAGGTGGAGGTGGATCTAATACCTTAAAAAGAAAATCAACAAATTGAAGAGTCAATTACCACTGAACTTGGTCCAACAGAAGAAGTGGGTTCTTCAATTGCCAGAGATCGTCCAAGGAGAAACATTAAACCACCATCAAGATATTCTGAGGAGTTTGTGACGGCATATGCACTTTCTGTTGCACAAGAAATTAATGAAGTAGATGAACCTGTCAGCTACTCTGATACTATTGTTTGCTGAGTCGTCTAAGTGGATGGTGGCAATGAATGAAGAAATGGAAAGTCTCCATAAGAATGGTACGTGGTCTCTTGTTGAACTTCCAAGTGGCAGACATTCATTGCAATGTAAGTGGATCTTCAAGAAAAAGGAAGGCATTCCGGGGGTTGAAAAACCTTGATTTAAAGCACGATTGGTGGTTAAAGGATTTAGTCAGCGTGAAGGTGTTGATTTTAATGAGATATTTTCTCCTGTTGTAAGACATACATCAATTCGTGTCTTATTTGGTTTAGTTGCTCAGTTTGATTTGGAGTTAGAGCAACTTGATGTCAAGACAGCCTTTCTTCATGGAGAGCTTGAAGAAGAAATTTACATGCAGCAACCCGAAGGTTTTGTTGTTCCTGGAAAGGAAAATTTAGTCTGCAAGTTGGAGAAGTCTCTTTATGGCTTGAAGTAAGCACCGAGGCAGTGGTATAAAAGGTTTGACTCTTTCATGATCAAGCAGGGGTATTCTCGCAGTCAGTATGATGATTGCATTTATTTTCAGAAGTTTTCAGATAAATCTTTTGTCTATTTACTGCTTTATGTTGATGACATGTTGATTGCTTCTCATGACATGTCTTTGATTGCTGAATTGAAAGCTCAGTTAAGCAGTGAATTCGATATGAAAGAGTTGGGTGCAGCTCAGAAGATTCTTGGAATGGAAATTGTTCGAGATCGTGGTGCTGGTAAACTTTTCCTTTCTCAAAAGTCGTATGTGGAAAAGGTTCTTAAACGTTTCAGCATGAAAGAATGTAAGTCTGTTTCCCTTCCTTTAGCTGCACATTTCAAATTATCTGGAGATGATTGCCCTAAGTCAGATGATGAGATGAATTATATGGCAAATGTTCCTTATTCAAGTGCTGTTGGTAGTCTTATGTATGCAATGGTCTGCACTAGACCAGATTTGGCATATGTTGTTAGTCTTGTGAGCCGTTATATGCATAATCCAGGGAAGGCTCATTGGAACGCTGTTAAGTGGATATTGCGATATTTGAAAGGTTCATCGCATCTTGGTTTAGTCTTCGATAGAAACAAGTCTGATTTTATTGGTGTGAATGGTTTTTTGGATTCTGATTATGCTGGTGATTTGGGTAAAAGAAGGTCTCGTTCTGGTTATTTATTTACTCTTTGTGGATGTGCTATTAGTTGGAAGGCCTCACTTCAATCAGTTGTAGCTTTGTCTACAACAGAAGATGAATATGTAGCAGCCACAGAAGGTGTCAAAGAGGCTATTTGGATTCGTGGTTTGGTCTTTGAGCTTGGTGTTGCACAAGAAGTTCTTACTGTATTCTGTGATAGCCAAAGTGCTATCAATCTTGCCAAGAACAATCGTTATCATGAGAAGACCAAACATATCGCCACCAAGCACCACTTTATTCGGGATATTCTTTCAGCTGGAGAAATTCAAGTAAGCAAAATTCACACTTCTGATAATCCTGCAGACATGTTAACTAAACCACTTTGTCTTGCCAAGTTTCAACATTGCTTGGACTTGGTAAGCTTGAGCAGCGTTTGAAGGCCCGTTAGGGCATTTATGACGACGAAGATTTTTATTGATGGATTGAATTTCGGCAAGGTGGAGATTGTTAGAGTTGTGCCTCAATTCATTGGTATTGGAGATTTTAAGCAATGATTTTTTTCAGATTGGGAGAATCCCCTTAATCATGACCATGATACTGAGTACTGGAAGTATTGAAATTTGACAGATTAGGAGGTCTGCCTTAGTCATGGTCATGACTAGTGAAGCTGTTGTTGGCTGGAGCAGTTTTTTCTTCTTAATGGGTGGTTATCATCCATTTTAGTGGGCTGAAACTTCCCTTTTCCACTCCATACGAAAATTACACCTTCTCCATATTAGAATTCATCTTTCTCTTCATCCATATAGAGAATCATTCCATTTTTATGAGAGTTTTGTGGATGTAATTGTACTCTCCATTTTGTTTCATAGTGGATTTCTTCGTCGTCCGTGGTTTTTTCCCGTTTTGGGTTTCCACGTATATCTTGTGTTCATTTTTACATTCTTGAATCTCTTATTTTGTTTTTCATTTGTTGTTTGGAAGATCCTTAATTCCCTAACAAATCCTATTTATAGAACTATTATAGCTCTTTCTAAATACACGGATGCTCACAAAACTGCATCCCCATTACACATTCAAATAACCAACCACTACTAAAATAACCCCCAAAAACTTCTCTAAAATAATCAGTATATTTTTGTGTGATAACAATAATGTAATGAATATATATGTTTATGCGATCATGTACCACCAACCAATGGGATCAATATATATATGAGTTTTTGTGATCAATGTTTAGGGTTTATGGTTCCCGTTTCATGTATAGAATACATTAACTTTTAACTGATTTAAGCAAGTTTTCATTTATAGATTACATTAATTACAAAACATGTTTTATTTTGATGACATTCAATATATAAGGATTCAACAACCCACCCATTTCAGATTCTTTTTAGCCGTTTATATAGATCAATATAAAAGCAATTCTTGTACCATAGACCTAACTTGTTGGATTGTGGGAACAATTTGTTAGAAGAGGAACAAGCAATGATACTTAATTGCTAAGACATTGCTGGTATGCCTGTGCAAGTCTTGATGCAGGTGTTTGTACTTTTTAATACATCTGTTGGTTCGAATGAACTGATAACAGAGTAATGGAAAGTGGAAGTTCACAACTTCACATACTATATGTCTTCATGTAACAATGACAAACCTCATGAATTTTCTTCAAAGCTTGATGTTCACAGGGTATTCTGCATCTCCCACCATTAAGAACTTTTCTCCACCTTCTATTACCCTCAAACCGTATTCATCCATCGAGCTCAGATGCTCGCAGAGACTCAGAACAAAGTCGATCTCAGTTTTTTCGTTTGCATTTAAGCTCACGGTCTCGAATCCCACCAGTTGTTTCAATGGACTTCCCCTGACATTCGACGTTCTTCCATGCCTTATGAACAAGAGGACGGGATGATCGCTCGGAATGTTCCCCGTATTCTTGATACGGATTTTGGTCGTGAATTTCGTCCTTTCGCATTGGGGTGTGTCAATGTTGGAAATGGATACGTATTTGGAGCCATATTCTGTTTCTTGAATTTGTGAAGGATTTAGTAGATTAGTTAATTCGAGCGTGGTTGGAGTGGAAGCGTGGAATTCATAGCTATGGGTCGTGTAGCTTAGACCGTAGCCAAAATCGAACACCTTTGGGCCATTGTAGAACCGGTAACTGCGCCCTGGGTACCCGGAACTTGGATCCGGGCGCATTCTCATGTCGCTCATCGACACCTTAGTGAAATCGTTGGGATACCATGTCATTGGTAGTTTTCCTCCTGCATTGCCAAAAAAGGCAATTCAGGAATGATAAACTTCAACAGTAAAAGCTCAAACTGTTAAAGGAGAAAGAATCAGATATCGTATGTATAAGTAAAAACAAGGAATCAAAACCTGGACTTTGTTCTCCAAATAAGATCTGAGCAAGCGCAATTCCTCCGGCTTCACCCGGATAGCCAGCCCAGATAATACTCCCTACTTTCGGGTCATCTCTAGCGAACGAAACATCGACAGGTCCTCCAGAAAGCAACACAAGAACAACAGGTTTCTTTGCGGCTGCAGCAACCGCCTTGATTAGGCTCTCCTGTTGCCCCGGAAGAGTCAGCACCACACGGTCCCTGTCCTCGCACTCCTGCGACTGATCCAATCCCATCACAAGAACCACATCCTCCGCCTGCCCTGCCGCACTGACCGATGCTTCTATATTAGGATTTATGCAGCTCACATTTTCACAACCCTCTTGAAACAATATGTTCTGCACATAACTCTGAAGGGCCAAAAGTATCGGCACAGATTTGCAAGGAAGGCCCTCATAGTTCCCAAGCAGCGCGTACCCATTGGCTGCATTAGGGCCAATAACTGCAAGGGCCGATGTTTGAACCTTGGAAAGGGGAAGGCGCCCATCGCCATTCTTGAGGAGGACAATGCCTCTTTGGGCAGCAGTAAGGGCTAGCTGTTGGTTCTCTTGGGTGCAAACTTGGTCTGCGCCAAGTTTGCCAAGGTCGGTACTGTTGGAATCTACATCGAACAAACCAAGCCTCATCCTAACGGAGAATAGATTGCGAAGGGCTCTGTCGACATCAGAAATCGCCACTTTGTTCTGATCAAGAGCTGATTTTGTGTAGTTTGTCAAGAAGTCACCACAGTTTACATCCAAACCTGCATTTATTATTTAAACATTCATAGCTAAGTCTATAACACCATTCAAAAGCTTCTATGATCCCCAAGTAATAAAAAGACAAGGTCCATAATATATACCGGCTTTGAGAACACCGGCCACTGCATCTTCCGGAGTGTTGACATACTTGTGATCGTCGTAAACTGTGGAAACAGCGTCGCAGTCGGAGACGATGTACCTGATGAAGATGGAAGAAGCTCCAAATGACCAAATCATTCAACTGAAATTTATTAGTACAATACAAAAAAGAGTACCCATTAAAATGCCAATCGTGACGGGCGACTTTGGTGAGGAGATTGTAGTCAGCACAGGCAGGGATTCCATTGACGCTGTTATAGGCACACATTAATCCAGTGGCCCCTGCTTTCTCTATGCAGCTTTTGAATGGAGGCTGATATGTATCAGCAAGATCTTGTGGTGTTACCTAGTAGTGTACATGTAATAACACCACTGATATTAGTACAATTGCTTCATAGTTTATTGCAAGGAAACAAACACCCTTTTTTGATAAGTTTACTTGGAATACTTAAAATCATAAATGCAATTCTTTTGCTGTTCGAAATCGAATCATACTATATATATATATATATTTTTTTTTATCATTTCTTCTATGTTACAACTTCATCTTTGAATTACAACTTACAAGTAGCTATTATGAATGAATATTTATCCTTAAATGATACTGTATTTGTATTGACAAATGTGGTAATAGCCTAATAGCTAGCGCCATTTATCACATGCAGCATCTACTTTTGGAATCTTAGAAAAAATCATTCAACAACATACAAGCGCATAGGGCACCTCAATTTTACTAAGCTTCTAGAGGAACTACTCAGAATATAGTATATAATTTGTTCCATTAAATTTTTTAGGAAATACAATTAAGTTCAAAGCACTAGTTGAAGTTAAATACCAAATCTAGATATCATAAACAATCAATATTGCTAAAAGTCTTAAAACTTTCCTCCATGTCGGAAAAATTTAACTGCAAAACATTATCACCTATGACCAGATTTCTTTAAAAATGGGAAAATACAAGTACATAATTGAAATGCAGAGTAGGAAGATGCCAAAAATTTGGGAAAACTGGAGGACATATAATGGACCACTCTTTAGTCTTTGCTTTACTGTCTCCCTTCAGTGTTTGGCATTGGCAGCAGAAAAAAAAAAATGCAGAAATATGCTTCATAAGCAACCAAGTTGAATGTGTTGAGTTAATTTGGCAGTGGACACCCTTGTAATAAAAACGCATGGGGCTACTCCCTATCACAATCACTGCTTCTCCCATCTTCCCATTCATTGTAATTTTCAGTCCAATATTCATTTATTTTTTATACGTGGAGATTAATATTAAAATACACCATTATAAAGGCGTATTTTTTTTTAAAAAAAAATATAATATTTTAGGCCTTTAAAAAACTATTATTGAAATAGATCAATTCAAGCCTATTGAAAAAATGAGCCCAATATCCGCTTTTATCTCCAATTTTGATAAAATTAATATTAAAATAAACCATTCTAAGGGGTTTATTTATGATTTTAACCTGCATTTGATCACTGTTTTCATTGTGTTGATCTGTTTCAAAATTTGTAAATTTGAATTTTTAATGGTTTAAATTATAAATATAGCATCATATAAATAGAGCATCATAGCTGATCCATTTTAATACTGTATTAAAATCTCAGCATATTTATGTTAGTATGTAATGTATTTACAGATCAGACAGACAGGCAGAGTGAATTAAGTCATCAGATCAGCTGGTCCTCAAATGGACCCCTGTGAATACTGATTGTCCCATTTCCCCCTCTTACCAACAATATAATAACCCTAATTATTATATGCAAAATCTAAAAGATAGTATTTAACACACAGATAATCATGATCACATACATACCTTAGCATCAAATGATTTGCGATTTAAGCCATTCCAATTCTCCAAATCATAAGCAGTGTAGTGCTTGCAACAGGCAGAAGCCAGCAACCGACTACTTCCTTGCTTCCCCCCATGAAAGGTGTCCCCTTGGAGTCCCCTCACATACGCCACCGCATATCGGCTCGCCGTCACCGGATCCTCCCCCGGCGTCTCCTGCCCTCTCCCCCACCGTGGGTCCCTGAATATATTCACATTCGGCGTCCAAAACGCCACCCCTTTTGCCTGCCCTTCATTGTACATTGCCCTGCCTTCTCTCCCAATCGCCTGCGTGCCAATTTTAATCAATCAATCAAAAAAAATGACCAATAAAATAAAAAATAAAAAATGGTACTAGCTATGACTTATCATCATACAGTTACGTGGGGTACTCGACGCATCATTCATGTGGTACCTGGCCAATGCGGTACCAGAGCGATGGGTTGAAGGTGGCGGCGGAGAGTATGACTTGTGGGAAGCTGGTGGCGCCTTTGATTTTGCCGTCGAAGGAGACGCCGCGCCCGTAGCCGGAAACGCCGTGCAGCGCCTCGGCCCACCACTGGTAGGCGGGGATGCCGAGGCGCGGGATGGGCGGGGCTGTGTTGCCTAGTAGGGACAGCTTCTCGTCCAAGGTGAAGCGTGCTAGCAAGTCGTCGAGTCTTGCGTCGAAGCCTAAGTCGGGGTGGCAGAATCGGTAGGTTTTGGTGTTGGGATCGGAGGGGTCGCATGCGTATGGACCACCGGCGAAAGTTCGTCGCCCGGAAATGATGACGTTAACGGTGGCGAGGAGGAATATTAAAAGGAGTTTTGGCTTCATTGGGACAATAAGGGGGTACGGTGTGAAAATGCCAAGATAGATGTCGGAAATTAATTACTATGATGGTGTTTTTTTTGATGATGAATTACTATGATGGTGTTGTTGATGCCTCTGATATCATGAATTTATAAAAAGTACTCCATCCATCCGTCCCATTAAAAGTGGCCACTATTTCTTTTTGGGTGTCCCATTAAAAGTGGTCACTTTCCCTTTTAAGTAAATTAGATTAACATAAACATGATTAAAAACCCCACAATAATGACAATTGTACTTTCCCCACAAAGTCCCTATATATGTTTAACCATTAATATCTCAAAATGAGTATAAATAAAAATTATATAAAATATATATTCTAAAACTATACGATTAGACGATTCCAACAAGATCACACTTGACTATTTTTGTCTTTCTACATCATTACGATAACATTAAGTCAAAGTTAAATAATAAATATGGTTAAAAGTCAAATATAACCATTATAAATTAGATGGATGAATTAGTCAAAATTTACTCACACCACTTTAAATACTAAATCCCACTACCTAAATTCTCGTGCCCAAAAGAAAGGGGCCAGGGACGGAGGGAGTACTGTATAAGAAATTTTCTCTTTTGGGTGGGATCTCTTTAAAAAATTATAAATATATGCACTTCGAGATTTTTATTTTCCAAACGTAACAATTTTAATTTCTTTAAAGTAATCCAAACACTTCTTTGGGATGCTTTATTTATATTTCTTGTTAAAGTAAATAAATTTCTTTAAGACATATACAAATCCCAAAACAATCATGAATGCTAATTAATTGTGACAGATGATTTTAATTTGGGATAAAATGCTAAGTGTATTTTTATGTACTTGTTTTTTATATTGTAGTTTAGACTTTAGACCTCTATTTTATTTTATTTTTTGTGGCTATATGATCTATCAATATGTGATTACTAGGAAATAAGTATTGCATTTTTGCGACATCAGTCCATCCACAAAAATGCTGAGACAATGATTCGGATTTCCTTGGCAAGGAAGATGGTCTTGCAAGACCCACACCTTGTCTTATTCAAACATTTAAAAAGCTCAAAAATCCGACCTAATGCATTCAAATTAAATGGATTTCCTTACTTAAGCAATAATGTATAGAAAACACTAGCCTTTTGTTTAGCTTTTTAGAATATCTATTTTAACCTCTACATATCTTCACATTTTTAACTTTTCAAACTTTAATAGCTAAAAATCTAATTTTAAACTATTACTCAATATTATCTCAATTTGGGTATGTAGACTTACCCTAGTGGTCAAGTCCCCCTACTCATAACCTATAGGTTGTGGGTTTGATTCGCCACCCAGCCCCTATACCTCCCTCCTTTTATCCCTTTCTAATTTGTATGACATGGTCTCACACTACTCTTTTCTAGCCTGTATAGGCTGTTTTGAAAAAAAAAAAAATACAATCTCAATTTAAAACTACTCCTATTTAAAACAAGGGGAGTGTGGTGGGTGGTGTATGGGGACGCCTTAACTGTTCCAAGATCTATACATTATTGCCTTCCTTGAAATGCAATATGAAACATATATAGACCTCCAATATCCACCAGTGAGTCAACCCTTTACTAATTTAAGTGTGTGCATGGAGGATGTGTGTTCACATAAATATTTCCTAAATAAATGATAATTATTGCTGTAAATTCATGTGATCCTAAACAGACTTCCTACTTTGTTAACATTCAGTCCCTTGCATCCTGCATTTTCTACCATACCCCACCATTTCAGTTATTTTATCCTATATATATATACTGTTAGTAATGTTTACGTTGGCGCGCACACACATTGCAAATTTGGAATTCAACAATTATAGTATCTATTTTATGAACATGACCATTTTAAGGTTGTCAATAAACAAAGTTTCCTTTGAATGGTTCAAAGAAACCAATGGTGCAGCAGTTTCCTTTGAATGAAATTCCAACAAGATAGATGACAAGATCCCACATCCTATTTTGCACTCTGCTCCTGAAAATCCGATGTTGTTTAGCAACTCCCAAGCCTCTAATTGTCCCTAGAATGTGAAAGAAATGTTGAGTGAGTCAGGAAATACAATTAGTTCATGCTTTTGTTTATTAGATACTGTGTAATTCTACTATCAGTTAAAAGTATTCCCCAATGAGTTGTATATATGGCAGAAGATTTCCACCTAATAAATAGGGGATAGTGATTGAAAAATACTCCATACGGTAAGTAAAGTAAGTGATCGATTGACTAATTCTTAAGGTTGTCAACCTCTCAAAATTATGTATCGGTATAACATACACACATTTGTTATAATAAAAATAACTCAATGAACTAAATATCCACCCTCTAATTACTTAAACATTAAATTAATACATACTTCGTCCGTTTTGTTTTTGTTGTTCTATTGGGGTTTATGCTACTATTCACGCACACACATTCACTTAAAGTTTTATCATAGATTTACAAGTTAAAATATAACAAAGTGAAATCTTATTAGATTCGCTTCATCGTATAGTTTTTAAATATCGAACTTTTAGAATTTTTATTATAATGGTTTAAAATGTGAATTGGACTGCGTGCTGGGTGGGTCCATAGCAAGAAGAAAAAAATGGAGGGAGTACATGTATAATTCAGGTTGGAAAATGAAGCTCAATAGGTTTTTATACCTTTAATCCCCTATATGTGTCATTTTCGGATTAAATTAAGTTATTTAAATATAGGGCTATAGATACTACATCTGTCTGGTTATGTATTTGACATTTGGTAATGTTTTCTTTCATTTTCAAAAAATTGAAACGGACCCACAATGCACGCAGTCCAATGCATATTTTAAATTATTAATAACTCAAGTTTGGTACTAGTAAAAATTCTAAGAGTTCAATATTTAAAAACTACTCGATGAGACGAATCTAACAAGATTCCACATGACTATATTTTAACTAGTATAACTATGATAAAACTTTAAATTAAAGTGCGCGTATGAATAGTACTCAATTTCCAAATGTTTCATCTATTCAAAAATGGAGGGAGTACTATTTACACACAAAATTTCACTTAAAATTTTATCATAGTTATACAAGTTAAAATATAGCCAGTTGAGATCTTATTAGATTCGTCTCGTCGTGTAATTTTTAAATATCGAACTCTTAGAATTTTTACTTATATCAAACTTGAGTTATTAATGAATTAAAATATGAATTGAACTGCGTGAAAAGTGGGTCCGTACAAAATATAACGAGACTAAGGAAGTATTTAATACATTTTATTGTAAATATATATGTGTACATATGAATAAATTTAATTAAATAAATTGGCAACTCATGTAGTATATGATGTGCAAGTTTCAACAACCATTTTAACTCTAGTATTTATAATTTTATATATAGAAAATATTACCTTTCCCACATGGAAGTAATTTTTAATCAAGCGAATAGACCATATTTATCGCAGTAAAAATTTGTGTTGGATAAACAGAAAATGAAAAGAAAAAAAAAACAAAAAAAAAACCCAAACCCAGAAAATTAAAGCTCATGTTCCAGAAATAAAAAAGAACCAAAAGCCCCTCCACCCACTCAAGATTCCAAACCAAGAAATTAAAGGGCCACATACCCACATACCAAATTAAAAAAAAAGTAAGTGAACAAACAGAGTTAAATTTGGAGCATTTCTGGGTTTAATTATGCGGTGCGCAGGGGCCATGCATGCCAATGCTAATAATCTTCTCTGTTTTATAATAATAACAGAGGGGGTTACTACATACTATGGTTTATTACAAGACAAGTTGACAAAGTAAAAGCTTTGGCTGCTCATGTGTTTAATTGGAGGGACAATTTAAGCTAGGAGGAGGTAGGGTGCAACTGCTAGTTATGCTATGGCTTGCCTCCCGATCCACCCTTTGGCGGCGGAGGGGAGGGAGGCTTCGGCCTAGGAGGGGGTGTACTTTCAGAAGATTCGACAAATTCGTCAAACAACCACCGATCATGATCATGATCATGATCCGATACCATATTCGGGGACGACGACGATGGAGAAGATAGCATAAGTGCCCTCGGTGGTGTCGGTGAGGCTTCCACTGCTACCAGCTGCTGTTGCTCATGGGAACCTATTTTATATCAACATATATATATATATACTACTATATTCAAACAATAATCCACACCCAACAATATTAAGCTACTAGTATATTGTATGTATTCCACATACCAGAAAGAAGAGTAGTTGTTGCACGAATTCGAGGGAAAGGGGCCACAACAAGAGTCAATATGCCAACAATAATCATAACCTTCTTGTTCAGCCCCATCTTCATTTCATTCCAAATTCAAAAATGATATATGTATGTATGTATGTATGTATGTGTAAACTACAATTAGCTTATATATATAAATGCTCAATCTCAGCACCGATTTATTTTTCTGTTGAGAGGTAGGTGCAAACAAATTAAAGCTACTAATAATTCACTATCATCTACCATTTCTTATTTTTCTATATATGATAGATTAATGTATTGCCTTCAATTAGTTCTGTTGACTCAGACAGACCACATCCCGGTCGTCAAGTCAACTAATAAAACATCAAAGTCGGATAGTATATTACTCTACTATTAGTCTGCACGCAAAAGAAGACTTTATTTTCCTTATTATTAAAAATTACCCTATATCAAAATGATGATTATTTAATTTGGATTGATAAGACGACAGTATTCAACTGATGAAAAAGCTTGAGCAATAAACTAATCAATTTTTTCATATACTATATATGATTAAAGATTGATTCCATCAATTTTTATTTTTTATTTTTTATTTTTTCCTTCTAATATTTGGCTTTTGAAGGGTAAATGTTGGCATATTTGTGGGCCATGGCTTTAGGATCTCGATATTGAATTCTATGTATATCTCTCTCTTAGTAAAGTGCAATAATCCTCCCTGGCATAGTTTTTGAGCTTCCATGGTGATTCCAATCAGCAGCCATGCAATTTCTTTGGGAGATCAATGGTTGGGCGATAGAGATGTGATTGGGTTGAGAAATCGCTTCGCTGCTTTCTTGTTGAGTGTATATTACTTTTTATTTGGGACTTAAAAGTGTTTATACCCAATAAATAATTAAGGTCCATTATGTTTCAGCCCAATAACTAATTAATCGGCCCAATTAATTTTATCCGAAGGAGAGACGACAATCAGGAGAATCCATAGGATCGCTAACAAGGTACCATGAAAGGAAAGAAAATCGTGATGAGGTACCATGGAAGGAAATAAAATCAGGATGAGGTGCCATCAAAAGAAAGAAATCGCGACGAAGCACCACCAAATAGAAGAAAATTACGGTGAAGCGTTGAGGGAAGAGTTTATGGGCCTTGAGGAAACCTAGGTTCCCCACCCCTATATAAGTTGAATGTGGCACCAAAGCAAGACACCCGAATCCTTCTCAAAGGAGCCGCATTTTACTTATTTTACTTTCTTTATGCAATTTTACTTTCTTTACTGCTTTCTTACAGCTTTCTTTCAATTCATGTAATTTTCTTTCTGCAACTTTGTAATTCCTTCAACATTCATCAATCAAAGAGAGGTTTAGTTCCTCCAATATTTCACTGTTAACAAATTGGCACGCCCAGTGGGACACGATTTGAAGCCATATCCGCTTCGAATAGTGTATGCGTCTCAGATCCGGAAAAGTTGTTGATTTGATAATAAAGCTTGAAGATATGTCTCTACAAGACAAGACAATCGCGCAAACATCGGATGAGGACGTCGTTGACACGGCGAACAACACTCAACCGCGACAGGGGATAATGCAGATCCCTACTCTGTTTGAACAAATGCGGCTATCGATGACTAAGTCGATGGCCGAGTTCGTGCATTTACTCACGAGGCACATAATGAATGTATTGCGTCCTGCCATGACCGACTAGACTGACCGGATATGTGGTTCCCTGCGTACTCAGGAGGCCCACATCGGACTTGGGGAACCACACTTGGTCAGCTGCCACTCCAGGAGTCCGGAAGCGTGGCCAGTATATTCCCATACTCATATCAGGCTGCTTATGCCTTTACTCCAGCGGCACCCAGCATGCCGAACTTGGATTACGCGACACCTTCCGCGCCGATCTATGCCCCATCAAGTCCTGCGATGGCGACCAGCGCTATGCCGGGCTGTACGGCAACCGGACCTAGCGTGGTGCCACGTCAGGAGGCACCTCATGTGCCGAATGTTCCAACCACAACCTATGTAGAGGCACCTCTAAACCCTGGATGGATGCCACCAACCCTAGGGGGGCAGGCACCACAACCATGTGGAGTGCCCGCGGAACCTGTCGCTCAGGCCGCCATGCCTCCTATGCAGGCACCAGTGATCTCCCCCGAGTTGCTCGCAGATATGATGCAGCAACACTTTGGGATTCAGTTAAAGCCGATGGAGCGGCCCACGTATAGGAAGTCATATCCTGACTGGGTAGACACCATGCAACCCTACCCCAGGGGTTTCAAGATGCCCGAATTCACCACCTTTTCAAGGGATGATGGAAAGTCCACTGTAGAGCATGTTGGAAGGTTCACTGCTCAGTGCGGGGAAGCAGCGGCCAATGATTGGCTGAAATTAAGAATGTTCAGTTCGTCCCTCACCGGACCTGCCTTCGCATGGTTTGCTTCCTTGCGGCCCAACTCAATTCAAAATTGGGCCGACCTCGAACGGGCATTCTATGATAGGTTCTACACTCCACTATCACATGTAAAACTTGCAGACCTTACTAATGCCAAACAGTACTCATATTACAGCGGCTTAAAGGCCGGTGCCCCATAGCAATCCCAGTTAGGGAAATAGCCAATATAGCAGTGGCTAATGTGTTGCCAAGACTAAAGGAACATTTGATTGTGCAGGATGCGGCTGATCTTGCCCAGCTGGCCGAGAGAGCGGTCCGCTTGGAAAAGTTCCTGGAGGAACAAGATGGGAGGCGTCCTACGCGTTGAGTTCACTTCGAGGAGGTGAGATTCAGCGACGAAGAGGACGAACCAGTGGAAGTGGTTGTTGTGGTGCTAGCCCAACTCAAACATTCCCTCCAACTAAACGTGAGAATGCTAGATGCCTTACCAAGATTTCCACTGGCAATCTCACATTTCCCCAAACCAAACGGCCCCTAATTTTCTATATTTTCCTTTCCCTTTCTAAGTTGCAATCCAGATTTTCCATGACTATATATTGGGTCTGTTTAACACAGAGAGCTGTCGCTGCGGGCTGGAGCTGTAGCTGTTAACTTTATTTAAGTGTCTGGTACAACTAGCTGTATTTGTCATAAAATTTATAAAATGACATAAATGGACAAATAATTATGGACTATTGGGTAGTGGGTTAGTTATTGGTTAAAATTGTAATTGGACATAAATAAACTTGCTAGCTTATTTTGAATGCTAAAAGGGTAGGTTCTAAAAAGAAGCTACCAAAAGCTCCCAAAATCACCCAAAAGCTAGTGTACAGAACGAGGCTACAATTTTAATATAAAATAAAAAACCAAAAGCTCCCAAAAGCACTCAAAAACTGCGTGCAGAATAGACTCATTATCATGCAGCTAGCTAACAAGTGCCACGGAAAATGTACGAACAACGGAATTCCAATTTTCTAATATCATATTTTTATTTTTATTATGTTAGCGATCTCATTCCAAGAGATGGTGACCAATTCAAAAAACAATAGTACATTTGAATATTCAGATCCCATTTGATTGGTCTTACTGTATCAGTTTCACTAGCCGCTTATAATTATCAGTGTAAAATTGTAGTGATAAGAAGCTAACAATAACATATATATCATATAAGACCAATTAATCAAACGGGCTCAATAATCCTACTTTTTTTCCGAGATATTAATATTAATTAAATTAATTTTCCCAATGCGGTACAATTCACAATTAATTATTGTTTCCATTTCAACTAATTATTAATTTTGAAGTTTTTACTTGAGGCTGAATTGCTAATTAAATTCGATCATGCATGTAGCCTCATCTATCTTTGAACACCTTCTAATAATTATAGAATACAGAGATTATATTGTTAATAAAAATTTATGCAGTATATATATGCTACAAACATTTTTTTTACATATAATAAGCATCAAGGTCGTTAGATAGGATTTATCCATTACTTAAACATAATTTTTTATTTTTAAAAAAAAGGACAATTTCCCACAGCACAAGCATTGATTTGGTTGCATGGAGACTGCTATGGAGAGGTCCCAGGTCGTCCCACCGGAGGCGGAGGCGACGGAGGTTCTGGTCTTCTTCGTAAGAATCGTCTTGGTCGTATTAGCACGTATGGTTTTGGTTGAGGCGAAGGAGAAGAAGATGCTACTACTGGAGGCCGTGGTGTCATCTCTTCATCACAACCGTAATTATCTTTGTAGATTGTAAGCAAATTATTCAGAATCAAAACTAATACTATACAGTGGCGGAACCACTGTGGTGCCAGGGGTCAGCTGAAAATTGTCAAACTATTCTTAATTTTACTCGTAGCAACTTCAAAAGCACATTTTCTGTAATGAAAATTGTCAAATTCAAGTTTCATAATTGAATGAGTAATGAAATGTTGAATGAAATTTTATCAAAAAAATATTGAATGAAGTTATGAATTATTAGAGGAGGTAGATATAGATAAAGTTATGAATTATTTTCAAGAAATATCATTATGTCGTAAAGTATTGTAATTATTATTTTTATTTTTTTAAAATATAGTTTGATTATTTTGTACAACATTTTGATACTCCATCCATCCCAAGTGTTATCCTTATTATTTTTAGATGTCTCGTCGTCATAAATGTTTTGCTTCTAAAAGTAGAATTTTTTTATCACTCATAAAATGATATAAACCCCATCATATATCCATTAATTAAGTCTAGCTGAGATCTCGTAGCCAATAGTAACAAGACATATTATATGGGACGAAAGGAGTATTGGTTTAATTTTTGACTATCCTGGATCAAATTCCTAGTTCCGCTACCGATGGGGATGATGGAAAATAAATTTGCCCTAATATAATGTTAAAAGAAATAAGTAAAAAAATAAATTGCACAAATATTCATTCATTATTACATTAAAAAGAAAATGATATATATACTTCTATATAAATGGACGTTGGGAAAAAAAATCAATGAAAATTAAATTATCATTGCAAACAAATTTTCCATGTTTTATTAATCCATATATCATGAAATGCCTATAGTATATAGAAATAGAAATATAAATAAGATGGATCTTAAGGGTAGGGTACCTGAAAGGAGAATTCTGGCATTAATAGAAGTATTTCCAGGGGTAACGGTAACCAGCAGAAGCATTAATAATGCCGATATGACATGAATAATCTTTTTGAAAACCCCACGTCCTCCCATCTTCCCTAATTACAAAACTACGATTATTCCATTTTTGTACCCCATATGGCTATATATATATACGGTCCAGTTACTATCCTGATTCATATAAAATCAGGAAATCCAGAATGCTATGTGTGCTAGGTAAATGTGTTGCCATTCATAATAGAAATAATAGTTGTCTTTTTAGTATACCGCAATAAATAGGAATGTGAATCAGTTAATCCCACAATTTTAGGCACTAATTAGTAGTAATTAGTTGGGACTGCTCTGAAACGTTTCTGATCCAATAAATAAATGTGTGTGCTTTGAATCGGAATTGTTATGCTTTGTGTATTTGTGTGATATTGGAGAGTGTTTGAATTTTATATAACACATCACACTTTTCTTGGTAGGGTTTGGATTAAGTATTGTTTTTTTACAAGTTGTAGAGTGTTATGATGAATTATATTAATAAAATGAGAGATAAAAAAAGTGTGTTATAGCATGTTGGATAGGGTAAAATGTATGGCAGAATTTGAACGCTGAAGTGATTTTTTTGTCCACCTGAAATGCAAATATAAAGGAATTTGAAAACCGTGAATTCAAACGGGTCAAAGATGCATACAGTGCATACTGCAACTTCGCCCACAGTCGAGGGTTCTCACTGCGAACACAATACGAGAAACGAGTGAAATCTGTGGTTCGGTGGATGCTTTATTGTTGTAGCAAGGAGGGGTATAGGAATAACAGTAAGGTAAGTCCATTGAACAAAGACCCCACAACACGATCATTTCAAGGGGAATCTAGCCAAAGCAAGATTCGGGTATTGGACGAAACACATGTTGTCTGCGAAGCGATGATTGCATTCAAATATAATATGAAGCGAGGGGTGTATGTTGTGAACAAAGACCCCACGGCACGATGATTGCATTAAACAATGTCTTTTACAGCATCAATTTAACAAGAAAAGAACATACTGTTAATAAATCCGTAGCACACATAATCATAGCTAAACAAGACAAGAAAATACTGATAATAGGTATGCAGCACACATAAACAGGCTTTGACAGCATTAATTAAGCAGGGAAATAACATACCGATAGAACATTTCTCTTCCCTCTACATAGCACGAGTATAATTGTACAACAGCACAAAACTATGAATATCATATAGCAGCACTATACAAAAGTGGTCAGAGCACCAAACTCCAGGGCGGCATATCAAGGGTGTGTCAATTATGTAGATGAAATAGTTCAAGTATAATACAATACATATAACATAACTGGCAGAACATATATATCATTGCTAGAACACTAAGATGCTATTAACCAATCACTTATAGAAGGGTAGGCAGCACAAGGCAACCAATCACTTCGTGTTCTCCGGCTAAGAAATAAAAAGGCCCTTTCTACTCTAGTGTTGACTGTTGAATGGTAAAAGAATAAAAATGAATGATAAAGTGCAACAGAGAAAGTGGTCTATTGGATAAGGAATAGTGGTGACAAAAATTTATAACAAAATCTATTGTAAAAATAAAAGATACGCATAATCCTTCTTAATTTGGACAAGGTCACCGCATGTGTTCAGCAAATCCCATATTAAATTTGTCCCACGATTTCAGGCATACAAACGTAACATCCCAAAAATAAACCCCCATTCATTACGGACTACAAGAGGAAATAAATTAAAAAAATAAACGGCCAAATGTAATAAAACCACCTCATAGCACAAATAATGCATCCACATATCACGTCTGGAAATCCTGAGTCAGGATACAAACCAATTCGATATATATATGTGTGTGTGTTAGTTATGAGTTTAAATTTCTTTGAGTTTTAAACGCGTTTATACATATAGAGTGGGAGAGAGATTAGTAATTATTCAATATTTATAGCCTCTCATTTTTGACTTATTTTACTCTAGCGCAATTTCCATGCTAACAAGCATAGGACGATTAAGTGTGGGAAAATAAAAGTAAAGAAAAAAGAAATTCCACAACAACTACGATGTTGATAGGTCTCCGATCCGCGTGGAATAATTAATACTCCCTCTGTCCCATTCCAAATGTCATACTTACTATTTTTGGATGTCCCATTACAAATGTCTTCTTTCTATAAATAGAAATAATTTTCCCCTCCAACAACTATGTGGACCCCATCATATACTCACAAACCAACTCTACCTTAATTTCCGTGCCCAACAGTAACAAGACACTTGGGGTGGGACGGAGGGAGTAGTATGTGTTGGAATATGGATATGTTCAAAATTGATATGTGAGGTTCATTAATTATATTGTTGCACTCCACTCTGTTAGGTCCACTAGGTTAAGCAAGTAAGTAACTTTGTGCAGAGGTTCACTGAAAGTGTCTGAACACAACCAATGAACAAACAAATTACTGTATCAAGTGTAATAAAATGCACAGCGGAATAAAACAGGCAAAGTAAATAAACAACACAAGAGTTGTTGACCCAGTTCGGCCTTCGGCCTACGTCTGGGGGATACCAATCCAGGAGGTTATTTCACTATGTGTTTTCAACAATGGTTTACAACCACACACAATGGATGAAATAACTTTAAATGCCTTCACTCCAAACTTCAGGCAGATAGTTGTGATGACCAGCTCCTTCCCGGATCTGGTATAGGCTTCCCACCTATTTCAACTCCCCAAAGCAACCACTCTGAGTTTCCCCCGAAGTAACCTGTGAAGCACCCTCCTTTGATGTATGAATGAATTAGATGTTGTATTTCCTCCTGTTTCGCCTCAAGCAATCCCTTTTGATGTATCTCAGATTCAGGAACTGAACAGAGAACAATTTGATAACAATAGGATTGCTCAAGGCTTGGTCGATCTTCCAGCAGCAGGTAGAATCTGTGCACACGAGGCTGGAGATCGAAGTTCCTTCTCAATAGTAGTTTCCGAGAGCTCTAGAGAGTTTCAGAGTAATTCCAGAATAAGAGTTGTGAGAAGTGTTTGAACCAAGCCTCCAAAACTCTTTTTATCCAAGCAGCTCTGTCGATTCAAACGGTCTGGTGCTAAATGGGGAAAGAGCCGTTGTGATTAGGACAAATCTTGGCTGATTGATCTTTCCTTAATTCAGGAGGGATTCCTGCAATCAAACATTAGTATTTACCCTCCTGATTAGGAAAGATCCGTTGGGGCCAAATCCAGTCATCAAGGAAAGTTCTTCAGTACACACGCGTAGACTGGTGTTGTGGATGTTCTTCTATCGTGTTTAATAATCGGCTGTGAACTTCCATCAAAACCTTGACTCAACAATCTCCCCCTTTTTGTCAGGAAGTGAGCCAGTACAACAAATCCAACCGATGATGATCTATTACAAATGCTAGCTAAGAACATACAGCAAACCCAACAGCCCAACCACCAATTACATCCCGTAAAGCTATTCAAACTAAGGATACAAGCAGAATAATCACCAATAGCAGAAGGAATAATAACATCAATAACCAGATAACATGATCACAAAACATCCATCAAGTTTGTCCATCAGTCCATCACCATAATCAACAGTCACACAACATAAACACATAAATGTCATCAGACATACCAGAGTTTCTTAAAGACACAGAACTCAAATAAGGAAAAGTTTTAAGAGTTAGAAAGATATTACCCAATTAGCAGCAGCAGGGAGAGCTTATCATCAGCAAAAAAGTTTTGGATTTCTACTCCCCCTCTGGATCAGTTCCTGGCAAAGTTAGTCAGCTTCCTCCTCTGAACCTTCTTCAGCCTCCTCTTCCTCAGCATGAACATGGAAAATGGCATTAGGCTCATCTGACCAGTAATCAGGGAGAAGAGCTAGACCTTGTTCCAACTTCTTTTTTAGAGCTTCATGGGCTTCCTTCAGCATCCTGATTTTATCTATGGCATTGGCAAAAATATCATTGGCTCGATGAAGAGCACTTTGTTTGCTAAGAGAACCATCAATGCCAGGTAGACCTGGTACTTTCTTCAGAACAGCCTGAGAGAGGGCAAACTCATTCACATGATCAGTGGCCTCCTTCTTATCACCAAAGATGTTTTCAGATTCCAGAAGGGCAGCGATCAGGGCAGGATATGGAAGTAGAGTCTTCCCATCATTCTTAACAGACTGAGCCAGTTTGCCCAACTGAGAGAGTACCAAGTAGCCATAATCGAGCTGTTCTTTTTCATCAATGGCATAAATGAGATGGCACATTTCCGTGGTCACCAAAGAATGGTTGGAAGTAGGTAGAATGTTGGACGAGCAGAACTTATAGAGCAGATGAAACTTCTGAGTTAGATCCTTTGGACTGATTCCTCGGCCAGGCATCTTTAGAACTTCACCTTTGGTTACTGCCTGAGCAACCTTATCACTGTCAAAGACCGTCCCTGGTTCATAGATGCTCTCAAAGGAGACCTCAGGAGTACCAAGAAGGTTATTGATCTTCTCAGAGGTGACTTCAAAGATAATCCCTCTGGTGTAGTTCTTGCAGTACCAAGGTTTGCCTTCCTTTGGAAAATCCTTTTGCAACTTTGCAAAGAATTCCCTGACTAGATCAGGCCTGAACCTATTCCATTTAGACGCCCATTCAGACAAGGATCTCTCTTCAAGATAGATAGTCCATCCCAACTCCTGGAACTTCCTACCACAAAATCTGTGTTCCACCCTGATTTTGTTGATCTTCACCACAGAATCATAGTATGCTCGACTTGCAGAGTAGTAAAACTTGAAACCAGAGGCCTTTCCTGGATGAAGAGGAAGTTGCTTATCATCTCGACCAGATTTTCCTTCAGGATCTTCCTTAGCCTTCTTTCTTTCCTCAGGTGCTTCATCTGGATCACGGACTCTCTTGGAGGACCTGTCAGACTTAGAGATAGAGGCTTGAACCTTCTCTGGAGACTTCTGAACAACTTGAACTTCATCACTCTCAGAATTCTCCCCCTCAGTGTGATGCTCCCCTGAGACTTCATACTCACTCTCGGATACTTCCACCCTTTTAGCCTTCTCAATTGGGACTTTGGCCACTTTAGAACCTGTGCCAGTCTCAAATTGAGTCACAACGTCCTCATGATCAGATTCAGAGCTTTCTTCACCAGATGAATCTCCTTCTTCAGACTCAGCATCAACTTCTCCCCCTACATTCTCTTCCTCTATAGCATCACCATCAGGCTCCTCATGAGTAGATTGAACATTTCCACCTTCTTCTTCAGAGTCCTCTCCAGAGGATTCTTCCACATTGTCTCCAGCAGCTTGAGTCTCCATACCTTGTACCTCGGATGATGGCTTCTCAACTACACCTGGATCCTTTGAAGGGGCGTCAGGAGTAGACTTGGGATCAGCAGCAGTGGTTTGAGCCGGAATGGAATCCACAACAGCCTTGGGATGAGGAACTCCCTTCTTGGATGATTTGGCATGACTGACTTTTTCAACTCTTTAAGAGTCTGAGACATTCTTCTCCTTGGTTCATTGAGTCACAATCCTGGAGGGTGTAACTGTGGTCAAGGGAACAGCAGCAATGGGAACCTTTGTGATTGCAGGAGGGGGCACCGAAGAGATGTCTGCAGCAACCGATTTTCCAGCTTTTTCTGTAGAAGATCTTGTAGCAACATTAGTAGAAATCGAAGAGGATTTACTACCTTTCTTGGCGCTCTTTCCTTTTGACGAGACTGAAGCAGCTTTGGCAAGTGTACGCAAGTTCTTTGGAGAATCCATGGTTGCTGCATCATCAGTCGGAGGAATGGTACTAGAAGTAGGCTCTTGTTCTCCCAAAACCGTCTGATCTTCAACCGTCGGAGAGGTGGAAGGTTCCTTTGAGATCGTGGGCTCAACCTCCGAAGCGGTTTCAGTAACCGTTACCCCTGCATTCTGGAGTTCATTCCTAATGTCCAGAGGATCATTGGGAACGACAGATCGAACTTTTGCAGTCTGCTGCTTCTTCTCCTTATGCCAATCTTGCAAGGATTTTCCAAAGTCGACTTCCAATCTTGTTTTCTTCTTTGGAGCAGAAGATTCCCCAGTCGCCTGTAGGGCTTTCTTCAATCCTCTTGTCTTCACCATTGTTTACTGCACAAAAACACTTAGGGCAAAGAAACAAGTGAAGCGTGAACATGAACAAGCGAAAACAGAAGATTGTGGAAGATGAAACGAGTAGAGACAGAGAAGGTAATGAGAACTACTGCACTCGTTCATAGGGAAATAAAAACCCTTCCCGCCAGAGATTAGACAAGTAATGATGTCTCTGCATTTGCTCCCGGACCAGCTTCATCAGAGAATCCTTTGATTTGACATGATAGGGCCTCTCTGATGGGCTTGATATCTCTCCGCCTTAAGAATATAAATCCTGCAGCCCAAAATGTTAGTAGAAAACTTAATGGATTGGGCCTAAGAGATCTTACAGTGTACACCATGGGGGAGAGTTCGATCCAGTTTCTCAATCAAGGTAGCAAAGCCCAAGCTCACGTCTTAGGGCTTCAAACCTATCACCATTTAGTGCCTTAGTAAATATGTCTGCATGCTGCTGTTCAGTCCCAACGTGTGAAATGGACACGATTCCTTCTTCTACCAATTCTCGAATAAAATGGTGTCTGATCTCGATGTGCTTGGTTCTACTATGCTGAACTGGATTTTTGGCTATGTTAATAGCACTCATGTTGTCGCACAACAGGAACAATTCCTTGTGTTCAATGCCATAGTCTTTGATCATCTGCTTCATCCAAAGGAGTTGAGCACAACAGCTTCCCGCAGCTAGGTACTCAGCTTCAGCAGTGGAGAGGGAAATTGAGCTTTGCTTCTTACTGTACCAACTAACCAGGTTAGTACCAACATAAAAACAACCACCAGTGGTGCTTTTTCGATCATCCGCACATCCGACCCAATCTGCATCACTATATCCAACAAGTTGCAAACTGGAGTCCTTGGAGTACCATATACCGAGATCAGCAGTACCAGCAACATATCGAATGATCCTTTTTGCAGCATGAAGATGTGATTCTTTAGGATCTGCTTGATATCTGGCGCATACTCCCACAGCATAACCGATATCCTGCCTGCTAGCTGCAAGATATAACAAACTACCAATAATACTTCGATATAGTTTACAATCAACAGATTTACCAGAAGCATCTTTGTTCAGCTTGTCACTGGTCCCAATAGGGGTTCGAACAGCCTTGCTGGACTCCATTCCAAATCTTTTTACAAGGTTCTTAGCATATTTGGACTGGTTCAGAAAAATTCCCTCTTTCTTCTGAGTGACCTGCAGACCTAAGAAATAAGTTAGTTCACCAACTAAACTCATTTCAAACTCCTTACTCATGATGTTGATGAATTCATCCTTCAGGGCTTGAGAGGTTGATCCGAACACTATGTCATCGACATATATTTGAGCTATCAGAAACCCAGTTCCTTCTCTCTTGATGAAGAGTGTCTTGTCAGTATTTCCACGAACATATCCTTTCTCAAGCAGGTAGGATGACAAGCGATCATACCAAGCTCTTGGAGCTTGCTTAAGCCCATAAAGAGCTTTGTTCAGTTTGTAGACATGGTCTGGATAGTGGGGATCTTCAAATCCTTTTGGTTGCTCCACATAGGCTTCTTCCTCCAGCCACCCATTGAGAAAAACACTTTTGACATCCATCTGGAAGAGTTTGAATTCGAAGGTGCAAGCAATGGCAATCAGCAACCTCACTGCTTCAAGTCTAGCAACAGGAGCAAAGGTTTCAGAGAAATCTACTCCTTCAACTTGAGTGTACCCTTGAGCTACAAGCCTAACTTTGTTCCTGGTGATGTTGCCATTTTCATCGGACTTGTTCTTGAAGATCCATTTGGTTCCAATCACATTCACATCTTCTGGTCTCTCTACCAAGGTCCACACTTCATTCCTGGCAAACTGCTCCAGTTCGTCTTGCATTGCAAGGATCCAGTGTTCATCTTCCAGAGCTTCCTCAACCTTCTTTGGCTCTATTCTGGAGGTAAAGCAGTGTAGACCTGCTAATTCCTTATAGTCAATCTTTTTCTTGATCCGAGTCCTTCTTCCTTCATTGATATCACCTATCAAGTCTTCTTCATCATGGTTTCTGTGGACTCTTCTTGAGGGAGTTGGAGGTACTGAACAGTTTTCTGCATCTCCAGCACGAACTGGTGTATTCTCCTTGTTGGCAGTAGGAGATTGTTCGGAGTTGGTCATCCCAGCATCTGCATGATTTCCAGCATATTCGGGACAATGAGATCTGCTAGGCTTGTCATCAATAGTGACATTAGCAGATTCCACCACCTTTCTGGAATTTGGAAGATAGACTCTGTAGGCTTTACTTGTGGAAGAGTATCCAACAAGAATTCCTTCTTCACTCTTTTCTTGAAACTTCCCAAGGTGGTCCCTGTCATTGAGAACAAAACAAGTACTCCCAAAAGTATGAAAGTAAGAGATGGTGGTCTTTTTACCCTTCCATAGTTCATAAGGAGTCTTCTGATGTTTGAGTCTCAAGTGGACTCAATTTGAAATGTAACATGCAGTGTGAAGCTTCAGCCCACAAGAATTGAGGAACATTCTTTGAGTTTAGCATTACCCTAGCCATCTCATGAATGGTTCGATTTTTCCTTTCCACCACTCCATTTTGTTGAGGTGTTCTTGGAGCAGAAAATTCATGTTTGATTCCAAGTTCACTGCAGAACTCCTCAAAGGCATGGCTCTCATATTCTCCTCCATGGCCACTTCTGATCCTCTTGATTTTGCATTCTTTTTCAGTGATCAACTGCTTACTCAGCTTGATGAAAGCCTTGAGTGCCTCACTCTTTTCCCTGAGAAAAGATACCCAAGTATATCGAGAATAATCATCAACACATACCAAAACGTATTGCTTACCACCAAGACTTTTGACCTCTGTAGGACCAAAAAGATCCATGTGAATGAGTTCAAGGCATCGAGCTGAACCAGACTGCTCAATCGATTGGTGAGATGTTCTGTGTTGCTTGTTTTTCATGCAGTCACTGCATGTACCAGCATCATCCCTCCTCAAGTTGGGCAAGCCCTTTACACTTCCTTTCCTGCTTAGTTTAATCAGATCCTTGAAATTTAAGTGACCTAGCCTTTCATGCCACATGCGAGTCTCTGATGTACCTGCACTGTTAGTAAACAAGCAAGATTGTGACAACATATAACAATCATTTTTTGACCTGTAACCTTTGAAGATGCATTCCTTTTTGGCGTTGCGCACTTCACAGCATTCATCATCAAAGAGCACCTTGAGCTTGTTATCACAGAGGTGACTGATGCTGATTAGATTAGCACACAACCCATCAACATGGTAGACTGTTTTGAGAGCTGGAAAGCCTTCTTCAGCAATGGACCCTAGGCCAATGACTTTCCCTTTCTTGCCATCACCAAAAACAACATGACCTCCATCGATATCTTGGTAGTTGGTTAGAAGTTCTTTCATCCCAGTCATGTGTCTTGAACATCCACAGTCAAAGTACCAACATGACTTCTTTCCTGACTTAGAGGCTGTGTGAGAAGCCACATTGCATATCATCTTCCATTTGGCTTTCCATTCTCTTCTGGCAAAGGACTTCTTCAACTCTTCATTTGGCCAGAACATAGGTCTTCCAGACATGGCATCTCGAGCAAGAAGCCTGCATGATTTGGTTATGTGACCATAGGATCTGCAGTAGTCACATTTCAGGGGTTCCCTTTTAGAATTTTGATTCTTGCTTTTCTTCCTCTTAGGAGCCTTGCCATGGGCCTTGCTGGAGCTGGCTCCCTCAGTTGAGCTGTTAGAGGAACTCCTTCCTTCCCTGGGCACATCAGAAGAGCTGCATCCTTCCTTGACAAAAGTTCTCTGAGAAGATGAGGTACAACCTTTAACATACCCTATGCCTCTCCTGTCCCCATGAGCTTTGGAGGAAGCAAGTATTTCTTCGAGGACATCCTTTCCTTTGTTCAACCTACTTGTCAATTCTTCTGACTTCGAGACTTTAACAGACAGTTCCTGAACCTGATTGGATAGCTCAGTCACTTGAAGTTGAAGATCATCCCTTTTGCTGGTGAGATCTGTGACTTGATCAATGAGTGCTCCATTGACTGTGGTGAGATTGTGGACTTTCTCAGACAACCCAATCACCTCTTGTTGAAAGTTGTCTCTTTCAGTACTGAGCTGCTCCACTTGATCAGTGAGTTCCCTTTTTGAGGTCATGAGTTCACCAGCTTGGACTGAAAGCTCATCCACTGTAACAGATAGATCCCTATGGGAAGGTTCCAGATAAGCAACCAAGTATTCCAACTCATCTCGTCTGTTCTCAGCATTTCTGAGGTCTCTCCATTGAGCGAAGTGCTCATCCTTGTAGGCATTGAGTTCTTGAAGGTATTTTATCGCTTCCTCACCTTGCACACAATATTTGGCTACCAACTCATCCAGCTCATTGTTGAGGTAGGTGATTTCTCGCCTGTTTATCATTAACTCAAGTAGGGCACCTTCAAGTTCTCCTGAGGTTTGCTCCAGTCTGAAATTTGCCTCATCATACATGTTCCCAAGAGTTTCAATCTCAAGGTTGTAATCCCTGAAAGAAGAGGCAGAAGCTTAATCAGTAATAAGAGTATTGACATGAGATGAGGAGTTACCTGAAGCAGATTCTGATTCTGACTCAGATTCTGAATCCCATGACCCTACAAAGGCAACTCCATCATCTTCTTCATCATCACTGGATTCAGCACTATCAACATCACTGAAGGTGGCACAATAGGTCTTATTGACTTCAGAGGACTTGTTTCTGAGGTTAGCATATTCAGCCTTCACATGACCATAGCCTCTGCATTCGAAGCATTGAGGACCTTTGGGGTCTGAGGGTTCCTTAAGAGAGTTTCCTGACAGGTTTCTCAGACTTCCTCCCCTCTGGTCTCCTGCTGGAAGAACTTTCTCCTCTTTTGTTTCCAAACTGCTTGGTTTTCTTGTCTCTGAGAAAACGAGCTAATTTCTTTGTCAGCAGTACCAGATCCTCTTCATCAAGATCCTCAGAATCATCATCATGGACTGGACTGGATTCCTTGACAGAGGAAGTGCTTTGAGGTTTGGTTTCCACCTTGAAAGCAGTGGACTTCCCTTTGAACTTTTTGCAGTGAGTCATCTCCCATGACTGCATGATCCCCATAAGTTCATCAACACTCATGGTTGCAAAATTAGCCTGAAGCTCTAGGGCAGCAATCTTGGGGTAGAACCTCTCAGGAAGTGTACCTACAATCTTAGATACTATCTCCTCAGTGGAGTAGATTTTGCCAAGCTGTTGTGCTTGGTTGGTTAGAGTACGAATTCTACCAAAAAAGCTATTAACAGACTCATGCTCATCCATACTAATTTTATGAAATTCAGCATCAAGAGAAATAAGTTTAGATTTCCTTACAGAGGTGGTTCCCTCATAAGAATTTACCAGTATTTCCCAAGCCTCAAATGCTGTGGTACAGTTCGAAATAAGGAAGTATTGATCGTTTGACACAGCACTGAATAGAGCATGAAGAGCTTTGGAGTTCATATTTGACAGATTCTTCTCCTTTGCGGTCCACTCATTCAAGTCTTTAGGCTTGGTAGAGCCATCAGCTGTGACAGTGGGAGCTTCATACTTGACAAGAACAGCATTCCAGGCCAAATCATCAATGGACATCAGGAATGACCGCATCTTGTTCTTTCAGAAAGCAAAGTTAGTCCCATCAAGAAGAGGAGGCTGAGTGTAGTTCCACCTTTGACTCATCTTGCTTTAACAGATCTCTCTCGCAAGAGTGTGGCTCTGATACCACTTGATAGGTCCACTAGGTTAAGCAAGTGAGTAACTTTGTGCAGAGGTTCACTGAGAGTGTCTGAACATAACCAATGAACAAACAGATTACTGTATCAAGTGTAATAAAATGCACAGCGGAATAAAACAGGCAAAGTAAATAAACAACACGAGTTGTTGACCCAGTTCGGCCTTCGGCCTACGTCTGGGGGATACCAATCCAGGAGGTTATTTCACTATGTGTTTTCAACAATGGTTTACAACCACGCACAATGGATGAAATAACTTTAAATGCCTTAACTCCAAACTTCAGGCAGATAGTTGTGATGACCAGCTCCTTCCCGGATCTGGTATAGGCTTCCCACCTATTTCAACTCCCCAAAGCAACCACTCTGAGTTTCCCCTGAAGTAACCTGTGAAGCACCCTCCTTTGATGTATGAATGAATTAGATGTTGTATTTCCTCCTGTTTCGCCTCAAGCAATCCCTTTTGATGTATCTCAGATTCAGGAACTGAACAGAGAACAATTTGATAACAATAGGATTGCTCAAGGCTTGGTCGATCTTCCAGCAGCAGGTAGAATCTGTGCACACGAGGCTGGAGATCGAAGTTCCTTCTCAATAGTAGTTTCCGAGAGCTCTAGAGAGTTTCAGAGTAATTTCAGAATAAGAGTTGTGAGAAGTGTTTGAACCAAGCCTCCAAAACTCTTTTTATCCAAGCAGCTATGTCGATTCAAACGGTCTGGTGCTAAATGGGGAAAGAGCCGTTGTGATTAGGGCAAATCTTGGCTGATTGATCTTTCCTTAATCCAGGAGGGATTCCTGCAATCAAACATTAGTATTTATCCTCCTGATTAGGAAAGATCCGTTGGGGCCAAATCCAGTCTTCAAGGAAAGTTCTTCAGTACACACGCGTAGACCGGTGCTGTGGATGTTCTTCTATCGTGTTCAATCATCGGCTGTGAACTTCCATCAAAACCTTGACTCAACACACTCCGCATCAAATCTCATTCAGACGAGAAGTATTAATAATGGACGGACAACTTTTGGAAAGGCTCTCAACATCTATGGACGACGAATATTCTGGGATTAATAATAACTAGATTTTTCACCCGCGCTCCGCGCACGGGTATTAATTTTTTTTAATACAAAATAATATTAACTCGATTAATTTAAAATGATAGATGTTATTATTTTAATATACTTATGAAAATAATATTTTTAGTAAAGTATAATTTCTATTATTATTTTTTCAAAATGATATACGAAATAAATTTTTAATTTTTTTCATAATACATATACCAAAGTATAATTCAATTCTTTTATGCAAATAAAATATAAATAGAAAATTAATCCATAGTTATAT
Organism: Hygrophila difformis; assembly: GCA_030278955.1. NCBI lineage: Eukaryota > Viridiplantae > Streptophyta > Magnoliopsida > Lamiales > Acanthaceae > Hygrophila > Hygrophila difformis. Next base: position 50,163,261 of record JAOANR010000003.1, read on the forward strand.
AAATCAATTTTTTATTTTAAATAAAAAATAAATAGAAAAATTAATCCATATTAACTACCACCCCTACTATTATAAATATTATATGTATAATTATATTGATTAAGTATATTAAAACTTTCGTCTTTCTAACTCACTTTAATCACCCACAAAAATATGTAGACTGTATATATTATATTTATATAAAGGGAACAGAGGTAGTATTAATATTATGTATGTAGATTAATGACTAATAAAAATATATGTAAAAGATAAATTATCATGATATTAACTTTTATGTACATAAAATAAGTATATTGAATTTTTTTTTACTGATGAAATATTTTTATTTTAATTTATGTATATCATGTATTTTTTTTGAAAAAAATTAAAATAAAAAGTTAAATTATAATACTCTTAACTATTTTTAGTCAAAATAGTACATATATTTTTTTAAAGATTTGTTTATGTATTTTCTTTACTATTTAAATCCGTAGTATATATATTTATTAATTAAATAATTACGACTTAAAAGGGCAATATAGGTATCACAATAAAATTATGGTTTCAATATTCATTATATTATATTCTAATTAGGAATAAATGGTGGAGATTAACAGATTTTCAATCCTACGGTCATATAATTTTAGGATGAAGTGATTTTACTTCTAGACCTTTGATATGTATCTTTATGATAGATATGCATATATTTGAAGTAAAATGACTATTTGAACCCATAACATATAATTTTTATAAATAGATTAATTATAAATTAAAAGGGTAATATAGTCAGCACAATAAAATATGCTTCCAGGATTTATTATAATATAGATATAGATATAGATATAGATATAGATATAGATATTAATATATTCACCTTCGACATATGTTGGACCTGTTGCACCAATTTGTTAATTTTCATGGATCGGATGAATGAAGACCTTGAGGGAACCTAACTATTTTTCAGAGAATCCATCATATTCAACAGATAGATGTGCAAAACACGAAATCATCCGCATACCATTTCAATGTTATTGATTTGGTGCTGATTTCAACAGGTTAATATATATATATATATATTATATATATATATATATAACATTTTGATGATTTTATTCTATCATCTTTGTATTATTGATTCGATCTTGGATGAACAACAAATGGAGAAAAGTTTATCGCCCCATTGTAGATCAAAACAATAATCTTACTGTAAATGAAATTGTTGGCCTCGTTATGACATCCCTTGTCAAGGACAAAACAAAGGTGGATCACACTCAACAAGCAGCACACTATGATGAAGACGACTATCTTTGTACAATACGCCCAATATTGGTATGCCTCCGCATAATTTGTGCTTAAAAGAAGGTGCTCGTATTATGTTATTCCGGAATCTAGATCCCACGAATGGTCGATCAAATGGAACAAGACTTGGAATCTTATTAGAGCATAAATTATATCGGACCATATTTTGGAACCATTTGCTTTATATACCTAGAATATTAAGCTCCTTGGAATCACCATTTAATTTGAGGTATGTAAGGTCATTCTAAGGGCCATCGGTGACACCGTGCTAGAATGGTTCGAGAAACCAAATGTGCAGCAGTTTCCTTTAATTTGAATGAAATTCCTTATGTCAAGATAGATGCCAAGAAGATCCCACATCCTATATATTATGCACAAAATAAATACACTGTGCTCCTGTGAAATCCCCCCATGTTGTCTAGCACCCCCCAAGCCTCTTAGCTTGTCCTAGAATTCGAATGGAACTGTAAAACAACTGTTGAGTTGGTCTTGGTCAGAGGTATGAAATACAATTAGTTCATGCTTTTGTTTATAATTAGATACTGTATGTTTTCACTATCAATTAAAGTATTCCTCAATGGGTTGAATGCTATATGGCTAAAGATTTTAAACTAATAAACCGGGGATAGATGGTGAAAATTAAGGTGAGTGATCAATTGACTAACCTTGCCAATCCCTCAAAATTTGTTCGTATATGAAGTATAATAATCCTAAGCACCACCTAAAAATCTTCGTTAAAGATTTTCTCTATATTAATACACATTCTGAGAGAGGGCAATCTTGTGGCAGACCGCCTTGCTAAAAGCAGCGTTAAGTCGATAGAATTATTCACGATTAAGAAACTAAACCATTAATACTGTTGACTAACTCATCTGGATCATTATTTATGAGCTTTCAGTCCTTTCTCACCCGTTTTCTTTTATTTATTGGTTCAGAAAGGAAGAGCCCCTGCACCCCCCTCAAGATTCTAAATTACAGGTGAAATAGAAATGAAGTAAGAAGAAAAGGGCAACATCCGGACATCCCCACATACATACGGCCAAATCAATAAGTAAGTGAACAAAGTGAATGTAATCATTGTATTATATAGTAGCAGAAGATAATAAGACAGGTTAACAAAGTAGTAAAAGCTTTAATTGGTTGTGTTTGGGATGGGACAAATTAACTAGGATGGATGACACGGTGGTGCTACTACTACTGCTACGGAATGCCCCCAGGTGTCCACTTTGGCGGCGGAGGGGCGGGGGGCATACGGCGAAATCCCCATTCACCGGCCTGCAAGGACGGTGGAGAAGATAGTAGTGGTCGTAGTACCCTTGGTGGTGCTTCCACTGCTAACAGCTTATGGGAACCTACTGACGCAGCAGCAGTATATATATAGTTTATATCAACACCCAATATTAGTATTGTAGTACTATTCCACAAAATAATAATGTTGCGACTTACTTTGTGAGGTTATTAATTGGATCTGAAAGCTGACATATATAGTATATAGTATGTGAATACCTGAAAAAAGAGGATCAGTTGTTGCACGAATTGCAGCAGGGAAAGTGGGGGCGACAGCAAGAGTCAATATGCCAAGAATAATCATCACCTTCTTGTTCAACCCCATGAATTTCTAATGATGATATATTACAGATTCGTCAATACATCCACACATATATTACAGATTCGTCAGCAGTAATATGTATATATAAACCCTACTTAGCTTTTACTATTTAGTTGTGTCTTGCCTTTAATTAGTTTGTTGACTCAGACGACAGACGACATCCATCCCGGTCGTCGTCAGGTCAACTAGGAAAAATGATTAATTAAAGCCCTCTGCGCCCATCTTCTTCATCCCCATTTTAGTCTGCACGCCAAATGACAACAAGCTGTGTCTTGAGTATATATATGACAAGACTAATCACCACCATTTTCTTCAAGCCCTCTGATCTGCGCCCATTTTCTTCATTCCCATTTTAGCAAAACCCCACTACTTAGCTAATTATTGGACATATGTGATTAAAGAGTCTCGCCCATTTCTCACTCAAAACAAGCGGGAGTAGGACCACGCGGAGAAAAATCAAAGTCCATCTTCTCCACGTGAAATAATTAAGACTACTATAATAATTTCATTATTTAGTAGTAATAAATTATTATTTTCCTCTATAGAATTATTACTTTTTTCTTTTTTCCGGGACACATACATCTCTACAAAAAGTAATTAGCATCTAAATTTTAAAATGTTCGATCAATCATGCAATACGATGGATTAATAATTCGCCCTAATATTTGGGGTTTGAAGGGTAAAGATAACGGCTAGCTAGCTAATTGTTGTTATTGGAAGAAAGTGGGAATTGAAGATATCAATGTGCGGAGTCATGTAGTTAAAAATCTATTAACTACAATTGATCTAAAATTTGGAAACGGTTTGCAGGCTGAACTGTGGAAATTCAGCGTGTGCTTCATGTGCTGATCACTAGTTCAGTGTGTGTTAACTTGTACTGTATTGTCATAAATTCTAAAATTGAGCATTGTTTAATTATAGTAATGAAATATTCTCTTTCCATTGTATGTAACCTACAAGTTTGGTAAATTTAATGCATTCCAGTATTTGATTAATTTGCATTATTCAGTTTCTAAACATGGTTTATATAAATTTTGGAAACCCTAATATAGGTATAAGTAATAAATAATGGATTCAATTAAATTTAGTTATTTACAAGTAGGGTTATAAATAAAAACTAGCACATATTGATGACTAAATCAGCACATATATTCATGAATACTAGCACATACATCCTACACACCTTAAAAACAACTTAATTCTTTTAAAAAAAACATCACAACTCATTCATTTAAATGCTATCATCATATGCATAATATAAAATAAGCACATATATCATATAAAATCATCACACATCTAAATATTGTTCAGCACATACCTAACAAAAAATTCACATACATTAAGTAAAACCAACTCATTCATTTAAATAAAATCATCACATGTATATTAATGAAGACTAGCACATATGTCATACACACCTTAAAAACAACTTAATTATTTTTTTTAAAAAAAAGTCATCACATCTCATTCATTTAAATGCTATTATCATATGCATAATATAAAACAAGTACATATATCATATAAAACCATCACACATTGAATATTTTTCAGCACATCTTTAGCAAAAAATTCACATACATTAAATAAAACCAAGTCTAGCACATGCATTGCAAGAACACAGCACGCAATCGTGCATAAAAAGTAAACTAATTGCATTTAAATTATAAAAAAAATACCAAACACGCAAATACTCATTACATGTGATCCAAAAGTTCAATTCCAGAAACCATGTCTAAGGCATGGCAAAAATAACAACATTATAATAAAAATTTGAATCTACAGAATCCATAAACCGTGTAAAAACCATGTCCTCCAATAGTTATATCTATAAATAATGAAACTATCTAAACCTTGACAAAAAAAAACAAAAAAAAAACAAAAATAATAACATCATCAACATAAATGTGAATGGGTGGATCCCCATAAAATTGAATATGACGTCGACCTCCGCCGGATTCGCCGTCCACCCCGAGCAACAACACAACCTTCTCCTTTGGGCAACCGAACAAATTGCGGAGTTGGGCAACCGCACAACCCACTCTCCGCGTGGGTGGGCGGCGGCTAGAATTGGGCAACACCGGGTCTCTAATGAATGGTTGGAGCAGTGAAAATAGTAGGGCAAATACCACGGTCTCTCATGTAAAATGGAGGAGAATGGATGTGGCAATGGAAACCAGTACAAATGGAATGTTCTCAATTACGGGATATCACACATAAATTAATATTGACCAACCAAATGTACAATATATCATTTCTTATTTTCCTTATTAGAGAAAACTTACCTAAAAGACAAAACTAGCACAGATGAAACATGGACTTAGCCATTCAGCTTTGCTGAATCAGCCTCTAAACCTATCCCCTAAAATTTAATTAGATGGTCATTGATATATTTCAAGCAACGAAAATTCAGCAAGGCAGGCTGCAAAATCAGCTCATTCCTAACTCACAGTGTGAGGGCAAAATTCATTTTCCGTCCCATATGATTTTAAATCTCTTACACTCTCTCGATATCACCTTTTGGAAATTCTTACTTTTTTTTTTTGTGAAGAGCCTGAGAAGGCTGGCAAATTATAAATAAGAAAGAAAAACCAAGAAAAAAACACGGAACTAAGAAAACCAAAAGAAAACAACTAGTCTGACAGTCGGACACAACCCACTAACTACGGCAAAATAATCGGCCAGATGAATCAATTGCAAGCAAGTCCACGCATTCATCCGGCAGAAACGCCCATGTAGTATAAATTAAAAGTCCTCTTCAACTGCCACCTTCTTGGCCAGACCATCAGCAATCTGATTCCCTTCTCTATACACATATGTTAACGAACCCCCCAATTCACACAACTTATTCCGGATAGCCCATATGATCGGCCAAAAACGATGAGTACGCTCCACATTTCCATTAATCAACTGAACAGACTCAAGGGAATCTGAATAAACCCGTACACCCTCACCTCCATATTGAGTCGCAAGCGCTAGACCCTCCTTCAATGCTAATAGTTCAACTTCCAACACCGTCCGCACGCCCCTCTGCCCTCCACACGCCCAAATGAAGCCTTCTGCTGCCGACCGTAGCACAGCCGCGAAGCCAGACTTACCCTCATCCTGCAACACACACCCATCCGTGTGAAGCACCATACCCATGATACCATCCTCACGCCAACTAACATACGTCACAGGCCGATCCCTGCACATCGGCCTAGACCCTGCGATTGCCGTACCAGCCACCGCCACTTCCGCATCAATTTATCACACGAAGTGGCACAACCTTTAAAGACTCTCTTATTCCGCTCACACCATACCACCCAAAGTGCCGCTAGGAATGGCACCCCAATACAAGTTGTCGCCCATTGCAGCCACCTCTCGGCCTCTCCTGTAGGAACCTCACTGATAGACAAAACACTTTGCAATCCAATCTTAGTCCACAAACTACTAGCCCAATGACATAAAACCCACGCATGCCTCCAATCTTCATATTCCTCCCCACAGATTAAACAGAGAGGCGAATTCGACAACCTTCTCTCATATCTTAATCCATTAACAGGAAGTGCCTCATGACACCCCAACCAGAGGAGAATACTCACCTTTTCCGGGATCCAGGCTTGCCACATCCATCGCCAATCCCCCTGCTCAGGGCATAGGTTTTGGAGCCAACAATAACCTGACGCCACCGTATATCGGCCACATGTCTCACCTTGCCAATGTAAAGCGTCTGAGACCCCCTCCACCAAGGACGGCACTTGGAAATTCTCACTTTTGATCCCATTATTTATTAATTTTAATTTTATTTTTGGTCCATCTATATATTTTTCTTAAAAAGAATTACTCAAATAGGGTCAGTGTGCAATTTTTTGAAATTTGTTTATTTATAAAATATCCGCAATCCAATTAATAATCAAAAAAATTTACTCAAAAAATAAATTTTATTATAATAATAATAATAATAATAATAATAATAATAATAATAATAATAATAATAATAATAATAATAATAATATAATGAAAAGTTTATTATAAATATTTAGTATATAGTATATTGAATAAAAAATCTAAAATTTTGTTACTTTGTATATTTTTTAAATTTTTTGTAAACATAGAATATTTTGTTTTTTGTGTAATGTATTTATTACTCCATTTTTCTTGTTAATTATGTCTTAAAACTTTTGGACACTGCCAATACATTTATTTAACGATTAATATCTTAAAATATATAAAAGTTAAAATTCTATAAAATATCTATTCTTAAACAATATAAAAAAAATAAATATAACAAGATCTCACTCGACTATATTTTCTTATATATAATTGCAATAAAAAATTAAGTCAAACTAATACCATGAACGGTGTAAATATTTCAAAGAGGACACAATAACAGAATAACAGGATGGAGGAAGTATATTTGTAAATTTTTAACTGTTATTTAATAAATTTTTACCTTATAGAATAATTCGAATCGATTCGATAATATTCGAAAAGCTTATCAAATCAAAGCGAATACTGTAGTATTCGATTCGATTCGATTCGATTCGATTACAACCCTAATTGACATAGTGGCTGGATGCGGCTGGAATGCTAGTCAGGAGGCGCGTTACTAAAGGCGATTAGGCGTTTCTTTATCTAGTTAGTCTTTTTCTATTTTCCTTTCATTTTTCTTTTTTTAGCCTGCTTCCGGTGCTGGTCCGGAGGCGGCGGCCAGAGGTGCAATCGCCCAGGGCCCATAGTTAAAAGGGGCCCAAGAATTATTTTAAAGTATTAATAATCTTTCATTTTTTTCTATTGTATATATTAATTTTTCATTCGACTTTTACATATCTTTTCTTTAGATATGATAAAACTAATAATGAGTTTCTCATTTGATTTTTTCTTCTCTAAAAATTGCAATAAATTTGATTTCTTTTATAATTTCAAATCAGGGAAAGAAAAATTTAGTATGGACATAGTTTCTTTTAATAACTTTTTAATTATTTTTTTTTGAGGGAAAAGTATCTTTCAATTGATAACCAAAGTGTAGCATTACATCAAACAGAAGGAATCCTGAACACATAAAGCCATAGGAGTATGTGCTCATCGGAAAAAAAACTTCGGATAAAAATTCGGCAAACTAGACTTCCATCCTTCCCAAACACAACTAGTCCATATCAATTCTGCCACAGCTTGAGAAAGACAATCCTCTAACCTTGCTGCTCATTAATGTTAGCTGCTCAAAGTCGTCAACACCAGTGGGTATGGTGAGTCGAAAGACAATCCTCTAACCTAGCTTGGATCACATATTCCCTGCATAAAGCTCAATTCCAGTGTATTGAAATCACAGGGACTGAGGACTAGATGAAGAAGCCAAGGGTAAGTGAAAGTCGAGGATAAGGGCAAGAGAGAGGTGGACGGATAACAAGGGCTAAAGGGAGTGAGAAACCGTCACAGTAGTGATCAAATGAGAGATCGAAACTCTGCCGTGTAAAGTGCCAAAACCCATCTACAGAACAAGTGAAAAATACCCATGGATCCTCTCATATCTTCATGCAATCTTACTGTGTTAATACTCAATATAACTGAAACTTTTGACAATTTCGCAACACGAGTATTTTATAAAAATAAATCAGGATTGAATTTATTGAATGAAAGGAGTTATGATTCGTGGGAATGGGTTTAGGGATATATCAAGATTGTTATTCTTTTTATTACTCAAGTGTGGTGCTTTAATTTCAAATGGCGCTGTGGTCCTCCCTGTCATGAAACTGTTGACAAATCTCATGGTACAGCCGGGATAGATTGACCTTCAGCCTGTCACACTGAGGGTCCCCGGCATATGTGCCATGATACTTCTCATCAATTCTTGCCATGAGATTCCCTGCCATGAAACTTTTGACAGATTTCCACTACATGAGTATTTTCCGAAAAATCATAATCCTGGTTTTGATTTTATTTAATGAAAATCATTTTATGATGGCGGAGTTGTGATTAGGGATATATTTATAGGTTGTCACGTTTTTATCACTCGTGCTAAGAAACTGTGGCCCGAAAGCGCACGGTGTCAAAAATTGCAGTAATTTATAGTAAGACCGGATCGTTCACTGGAGGATGTGCGATAGAAGCAGGGCCCACGTCGTTTTACTAGATTTTCCATTCGTATTGCTCCAATGGTTTTGAAAAATGATTAATAACTACTGGCATGAATTTAAACTAAACTACAAAAGCGTTTAAATTACTCTACAAAGCTCATAAGTCTATTCTAGAAAGCGGGTAAAGATTATTCTAAGAATGCGATAACTACTGTCTATGAAAGCAGTGAAAATTTACATTATGCTAGCTGTGAAGCTGAATCACAATGTAGACAGAAGGGACATGAAGGAAAAAATGAAAATTGGACAAGATTTAGATACAGCAGTATTAAACTTCCATTTTTATACACAGATCTTGGCTTGGGATAATTCTATCAGATAGCTAATTCTCATGCTCTCAATAATGCTTTCCCTTTAACAGACAGGTACTTACAATATGAGTTTACATGTTCTTAAGACCGCAAATTCTAAGATACCACAGATTTGTAACTGCCATGGCCTGGGTATGTTATTTCATCTGTGGTGGATGAGCAACACCTGACAATTCATTTATTGAAGTGCCAAGTACTACTATCATTCCCCCATATCACACCCAAAGATTCTAAGTAAGCCCTGAACTATCCCTTAACTATCAATCCTAGTAGCAGTTACGCAACTCTCAATACAACCGAGTGACCTCTAACGAAAGCGGTTAAAAGAAAGCAGTAAAGAAAGCATTAAAGAAAGCATTTAAAACCTATCACTCGGAGGTTTTGAAGGTCTGACCCTGGTAGTAAAAGACAGCACCTAGTCAAGATGACTGGGTATGGATCAAGAATTCCCGGCTCTCGGTGAAATGCTCGCAGTGTTCACTTCCTTCCGGGTGGTTATGAGATACAAACTAATGAAACAAACTAATAAACTAGTTTGTTCCGGATGCACTCACTCAGGACTTAAAAATAGGCTTTGGCAGAAGAGGATAGCAGTTGAAAGAAAACTCAACCCTATCTTAGAAAATAACCAAGGCCTGGATGATGTTCCTCTAAGATTATTTACTACACTGTATTTGAGTCCAAGTGGACCCCATCTCGGTGTAATATTTAATCTTAGATTTCCAACAAACAGCAATTTTGGAAAATAAAAGATTTGAAAATCAATCCCTATACAGGTACTAGACTCTCAGTTAAAACACAGACCCTTTCAGTCTAGGTGAGACCTAATCGCTGACTCTGCTTCTAATTTCCCAAAATCAACCCTTGACAGAATATGAATTAGTCATAACTGAAGAATTTTATCCCTCACTCAGATCCGGTTTTTATAAATGACTTTTTGTTGGAAATTTAATAAGCAATATCTATTTGAATGCAGACTTCTGATGTCCAAGGGAAGGATACCAAAATAATTACAGACCACAATAGTACATAATATTATCATGCATAAGGATATAGGGAAGTGTAAAATTAATTGACCCAAAATATAGATGCGGGTCTAGACAGAAGATGAAACACATATATGAAGTGGTCAAAGGACCAAAGTACTGGCAGAATAATCGGGTGGACTGTAAACATCTACTGTCCAATTTCCCAATCACTCGGATGGAGCGAATTTAGACAGCTTAGGTCCTGTAATGGCAGTGTCAGTGCCAGTTGGGCCTCCACTGTCTGTGAATTCGGATAGAAACCTACACGCTTCCTCTCTGCAGTCCTTTATCAGCTAATGTTGACAGACATTAGCAGAGTTTTATTGCAGATTGGAATTTGGGTTGGAAATTAAGATAATAAAATAAACTGTATCTGGATGGGAGTCAGCCGAGTAGCTATTATAACCCCGGATGGGCGAACCGCCAAGGCTTCCACTGACATTCATCCAGACCATGCAAAATAACACTTAGTAATTAATACCCAGAATACGAGCTAGTTATCCATGAGGGAATACCTGCCAACATTAGTCTGATGTAGTCTTTACTAATTGTTACACACAACACGCAAAGACAAAATCAACAAGAAATAAAAGAAGATTCCTTGTATGAGAGACATTGGTTTCTCATGCAAGGTTGTGGATTGGGTCCACAATTGATGATCTTAAATAATCCCTCCTACCATAATTAATTACAGTCCGGATTATCTGCTTAAGTCATCAAGATTTTATTTATAGAGGAGTATTTTAATGGCAATTGAACAAAGGTCCTTTAATCATGATGATTATTGATGTTTAATTATTGCTAATCTCACTCTTGAATCATTAATGACTCAAGGGTTCAATTAGTTAAGCGATGAAAATGGAGAATCAAAATTTGGGCAGCATAACACCCTATATTGCAATTCCAGAATGTTACACCTTAACCCATGGGGTTATGATGTGAGTGATGCAATATAATATAGGAAGAGAATGAAGAATGTTTGAGATTAAATAGAGAGAAGGGAGTCTTTGTCGCGATATCATAAATTTTGTCGCGGACCGAGGTCCGCGACATGGGTATCCCGACAAGTTTTTAGAATTTTTGGCAGCATAACGCTTCTTTGTCGCTAAGCAGGATTTTGTCGCGGAACGTGGTTCCGCGACAAGAGTGTTCCGCGACAAAGGGTTTTCAGAAAATTTTTAAAGCATTTGGTCCTTGTCGCTATGCATGGAAAATTTTGTCGCGGAACGTGGTTCCGCGACAAGGGTTTTCAAAGAAATAAGGGCATGGCATAATTTTTCTGTCTCAGAATGAGATTTTGTCGCGAAACGTGGTTCCGCGACAAAAAGCCATGCAGACAAAATGCAAGAGTTTGGCTCCTTTGTCGCCAAACAGGGTTGTGTCGCGGAACGTGGTTCCGCGACAAAGTGTTTCGCGACAAAGAGTTTTAAAATATGAAGACAAGTGCCTTTAGACACCTTTGTCGCGGAATAACCATTTTGTCGCGGAACGTGGTTCCGCGACAAAAGGCGGTTGGCGACAGAGGTGGTTCAGGACAAAAGTCAGAAAAAGCAGAAGTGAACAGTGGCATGCAAACAGCGTGATCTCACCCTATTTCAGATCAAAAAGCTATTCTAAGCTAAAAACAAACAAGAAACATTCAAAATATGGAAGAACATGCTTAAACAAAACTGGACAGAATTTCAAAATAAAGCATACATCCTAATCTAGGGATTGACCACACATACACACAACATTATCCAATAATGCAAGCAGTAAGCATAAAAATAGCATAATGGGGGTCAAATGACCCCAAAATGAAAAAGAAAGCATAAATCCATGGGGTGTGAGACCCATTTCATGTTTTGGGACACAAATGATGAATGTTTTCCCATATTATTAAGTGGGTATTGTTAATACCCATGATTTGGGTATTACAAACCCTAAAACAAGAGTTTAGAAAACAAAACATGATATAAAAGTGGCTACTTAACTACTGAAAACAGTAAAACATAAAGGTAAACACTAAACTAAACTAATCTAAGGGCAAGAATTAAATAATACAAAAAAAATTAAAACTAAACTAAACTACCTAAGAGAGAACTCCTACTGCTTGTCTTCAAGAGAGCTCTAATCAACAAAATTCCAACCTCTAGCTCATGGGAAACACCTCATATTTATAGAAGTGTAACCCTAAGCCCATGGGCCTTGATTCGAGCCCATTGTGTCTCAAGACATCACACACATCACAGCTTTGTCTCGGAGCATCAAGTTTGGTCGCGGAACACACTGCATGTGGCAAAGCTTCTCAATTGGGTCTTGTGTCTCTAATTGGGTGTCTTTGTCGCGGAGCATACCTTTGTCGCGGAACATGCCATCGCGACAAAGGACATCGCGACAAAGGGGCTTGGCTGGTTTCCTTCTTCATCTGAGCTGCTTGGTCGCGGAACCCTCCTTTGTCGCGGAACCATGCATCGCGACAAAGGGGCTTCCGCGACAAAGGTGTTCCTGGGCCTGCTGGATTGGGCCAGATGGGCCGAAAATATTCTTTTTGTGGGCTTTTCTCTCTTTTTCCCATCTTTTTCATTCCTTTTTCTTTTCATTTCTTTTTCTCATGTTTTTGGATTTTTCTAACATAAATATGTAATAAAATTAAATATTTATGCCTTTTTCACACCAGCTTATTATTTTTACAATTATGCATAAATCAGTCCAATTCAACTGCTTCCTTACTTAATGTAAGACCGGAATGCGATCAAATGCCCGTTTAAGACACGGAAATGGATTGAAAATAATGGTCATTTCTGGCCATTATCAACATCCTCACATTTAATACTGATCGTCCCCGAGCAGTCAGAGTCAATGTTCGAAAGAACACGGGCTCTGCATATTCAATTCATTTTCGTGGCTTCATAAATCACATTCTTTTTGGATTGGGATAAGACAATCAAAAACTACAAATATTGAATTCCCTTGATTGCAGTGCTGAATAAAATGATACTGGCTCACTAAATTGGGCCTACAAATCAAACATTATTATCAACCCTTCATGAATATCATGTTTGAAAGATGCAAGGATTAAAAATTAGAATTAAGGCATGGCATGAACATGTGCAATAAGACAGAGCCTCACATATAAGAGAATCAGAAATTTCACTCACTCTCAATTGGGTTTATCATGACCGCTCAAAATCAAATTTAATTAAATTATCCCATGAGCTTGCAATCAGACCAACTGGCCACCGGCTCATTTCCTCGAATCGAGATCATGAGGTCTTATTCAAGGGTTATATAATGGGGCATACGGTTGTAACATAGGTAGGAAAGGGAATTATTGGGCTAAGAAGTGGCAAGAATTTAATTTCATCATAACTTGGCATATTTTTATTTGAAATTTATGATCATCAATATTTCCCTTTCTATTGCATGACATTAGACTATGTCTAATTGCTTTGTCATCTGCAATTTATTTATGTTGAATGAATCTCAACTCTCTCTCTCTCTCTTTTTTTTTTTTTGAATCGGTTTATTGAATACAGATTTGATGAGTTGATGATCATAACTTTAATGCCTTGATAAAATTTATTCTTGCACACTTGGGTTCGAATTTCTTGGTCTTTTTGTAAGGATAGGAAAATATAGTGGTTTCAAAGAAAAAGTAGGTTTAAGGGCTCAACTTGGTTAATCCTAAAGGGAAAATATTTTTAGGTTTGGATTTCAAAAGAAGGCCAAAAATTTTGGGTTTTCTAAGTGCCTCAATCATATACTCGATTTCGGGAATATGGCATGGTCTTGAATCGATCCCAATTGCAAGTTCTAGTTTCCTTTAATCAAAATGATTCACACATCAAAGAAAATAAATGAGAAAAAGTGACTCATGGCTCAAATATCACAAGGTTGGATTGATTCATGTCATACAATATTCTCAAATTTAATCAAAGCTTAATTTTAACAATTTATTCAATCCAAATCTCTAACATGCAGATTTATTACCCAATAAGCTGATCGCATCATTAAATTTTTATAGCTCAAAACCTTAGGAATTCATGTCATGCATGTTCTCAATTATATTATCCCAATTTAAAAGTTTGAAAATTTAATCACAAGCCTAAATTCAACATGTGAATTTAGAGCAAGTTTATGCATATTTTGCTGGTTATTTAATTTAAAGCAGTAAAGAGGCACTGCTGACACACGGAGTGTGTCAACAGCATATTTTTGGTCTGACAGTCACTTATTCATCTTGGACTGTACAGACATCTTTTTCAAAAAGAAAGCAAGTAAAGATCTGTTCAGTGGTCTCAAAAGCTGAGTTCCATTTTAGGGAAAGCAAGTAAATTACATCCGAGACAAGAGATTCTCGTGCAGTTAATACAAACCTGCACACACAAAAGGAGAACTCCCGTGCAAGATACTAATACTAATACGGAAAATAAAATAAAGCAAAGTAAACTGGGATTCATCCTTCTTCCTTCAGAACATATATCTGGCCCAGTGGATGTAGCTGGTCAACTCACACCGCAGACAACAGCCATTATGGTCCCTCATGGGCTCGTGCCTCCTTGGGCAGTAGACTCTGGCTCCTTGACCAGCCCACAGGTATGGAGTGTCTGGGTTGTCTGCCATCCATGCGAGGACGTTGGTGGACGTATACTGAAAAATTGACCGATCTGTCACCATTCTCTCGATCATTCTGATCCCTTGCTCGACTTGGCCTGCATCCGTCTTGCTCATAAGCATCAGTCCGCGGGTGAAGATTGACGCCTTATGGTTATCCTCAAGTCCTGGGCGCAGCAGTTCACAGGCTCGTTCCTCATTCTCTTCTGTAAATGCCATGAGTGCTGGAATGATCTGGAGATTAAAGTTTCCTGCCGCTACACATGTTCGCAGGAATCTCTCCTTCCGCCTACGAAGTCGCTCCTGCCATCTCTTCACAGTGGAGGAGTCAACCTCGCATCGCTTGTACACGATGGTTAGGTTTCCAGCATCCCTGAGCTTCTTGCATGTCTGTTGTACGGTGAACACCTCCCTGATTTCATCATCTCCTATTCGGGAGAGAATTTCACCAAGGAGTTCGAGTGGCAAGTCCAGCAGCTGGGTTCCTTCGGGTGCAGGATCTGGAATGGGAAGATTACCCCTGAAAAGATAAGAAAGGATGAATCCAATTTTTATATAATTTTCAGAAATTATTCAAGTTCAGAAACCAACATCCTTACATTTAGAGCTTTGCTCTAGATGTGAGGTTATTAAATTTCCAACTTGAATTTTTTAATTTAAAGCATAGGTAAACAATATTTTGTTTTAAATGGGCTAAGGAGCCCAAAGTAAAATAAAATTGGCCATTGGGCCTAAAATCTTTTTAATGGGCCATTAGGCCCAAAAGTTTTTCAATTTTATTAAACAAGTCCGAGACACTTGTTGGAAGTGGAATGAGATGGACAGATGGAAATGGAATGCTCGAATATTGGAATGTGCAATGAAGAGGTGGCGAAGTGGATCTGCTATTTCTGGATAGCTTGGACTGTTTGGACAGTTAAAGCATTCCAAAAGGTTGCAAACACTGTTTTTAATTTTAAAATGGTTGACTCATTTTATTAATAAAAGTGGGATGTGAGTGGTCCCATTTTTGATTTTTGAAAAGGATAGCAGTTGGGTGACAAAAATACTGTTATTTTACTCACACTAGTGTTCCACTGGGAACAAAAGACTTCAAGTCAAACATTAAATAAAATAACTCTTTTTGTCTTTTTCCAAAGGGTTGCTTTTATTAAAAAGTGGAAGCTTCTCATTGGGTGTTTGTACTATGTTTCCATAAACAAACAAACATTCATTCCCATGAGATTTCTAACATGAGAACAAATATACCCAAAAAGATCTTCCATCTTTATTACACCAAAACAACACTGCAAGAAGTCACATCAAGATCAAACAAACCAATAACATCAAGATATTCAAAACAGTACCCAAATGTTCATCAGTTTGTTCTTTCCAGTTTTATCTTCCAAAATTTGTAAACCATTAACAGATTTCAAAACACATGTTCTCGGGGGTTCTCAAAAATTTCAACACACTGCTCATAACCGAGAGTCTTTAGAAACCCCAAAAACAGAAGAACTCACGCACAAATAAGCCATATTATGCTAAAAACACATCAAAAACACAAACAAGAACAAAGGAGTCCGAGCGGGTGCCATGAACAAAGGGGGAAATGGGTTTACCCTGCCCTCCAAGGCTCGGGTCTAGGCATAGGTCCAAGGTTTGGGAAGGTTCTAAGCAAACGGTCCATAGTATCCCCTTGAAAATGGATGAGTTGGTTGCGAAGAACACGGTGGTGTTCGTTCGGAAGAGATGAAAATGGAAGGAGGGAGAAGAAGAAAGAAGTTGCAACGTCGACTGGACTGTCAAGAAAGTGAAGAAAAACTGGAGGGGGTGGGGGGGTATAAATACTAGAACTTTTGTCGCGGAACCCTAAACTTTGTCGCGGAACAAGGTTCCGCGACAAAGGCATAGCGACATTAGAGAGGTCGCGGAGCTGGGGCCTGGTCGCGGAATGATGCTCCGCGACAGAGCCATCGCGACAAGATTCAGTATAGAGAAAAAGTCAACGAGGGTTGTGTCGCGGAGCAGGGCTTGGTCGCGGGGCCATGCTCCGCGACAAGGTGCATCGCGACAATCAACAGAGAAAGTTAAGGACAGAAGAGGGTTTGTCGCGGAACAGGGCCTGGTCGCGATGCATGACATCGCGACAAAGGACCTTCCGCGACAAGGAATTTTGAATTTTCAAATTTCTTGGACTGGGCCCGAGTGTGGTGTTGGGCTTGAGTTCATTTTATTTGACTTGGGCTGAATAAATTCAGTCCAAATAAATTCAAAATGCTGGGCTAAAAATTAAATAATCCACTTGCATAAAATTAGGTTGGGTCAGTTCCATTTGTCTGTGAATTTTATTCCGGGTATTGAATTTCTTCAAATTCCGAAAGCGTTTTCTCAGACTTATGGAACTAATCCAACCAAGAACCTGGTTTTTCCATGTTACTCTTATCTGCTCCTCTTTTTGGTGGTTCTGAGCTTTCTGCAAGACAGATAAATAAAACGCATGAGATTTTTTCCAAAGATCAACATCCTCACATTTAGAGTGTTAGTACTCTAAATGTTTAATTGATTTTTGGGTACTTTCTCATCATGAAATAAGTACTATATATATATAAAATGAATTTTTTGTGTTTTTAATGCTGTTTCTTATTGGGTGTAAGCCGGGTCTGCCACTGCTTGGCTTTCTTTCTCCGGATCGAACTGTCCGAGGTACTCCTTCAATCGATGTCCATTCACCACTATGTTTCCCTTGTCAGTTCGGATCCTGACGGCTCCATTTTGAAACACTTCCAGCACTTCATGTGGTCCTTCCCATCTGGATTTAAGCTTTCCAGGGAACAACTTCAACCTAGAATTAAACAATAATACATTTTGACCAACATAGAAATGCTTAGGCTTAATCCTGCGATCGTGCAACTTCTGGGTCCGCTCTTTATAAATTCGAGAGTTTTCATAAGCTAATGCTCGTATTTCCTCAATTTCATTGAGGTCCAACTTGCGTTTGCTCTAAGCGACTCTCGGGTCGAAGTTAAGCGTTTTGACGGCCCAGTAAGCTTTATGCTCTAACTCTACGGGCAAATGACAGGCTTTTCCGAAGACAAGTCTGTAAGGGGACATCCCAATGGGAGTCTTAAATGCTGTGCGATATGCCCATAGAGCATCATTGAGCTTACGTGCCCAATCCTTACGGGTTATCCCGACAGTGGCTTCGAGTATGTGTTTGATTTCGCGGTTGGATACTTCGACTTGACCACTAGTCTGAGGATGGTAAGGCGTGCCTATCTTATGGAGGATCCCATTTTTACTCATTAAATTTTCAAAAGCTTTATTAATAAAGTGTGTTCCTCCATCAGATATCACCACCCTAGGTACGCCAAATCGACTGAAAATGTTGTTCTTGAGGAACTTGATGACTTGGCTACCATCATTGGTCGGTAATGTGACAGCCTCAACCCATTTGGACACGTAATCGACAGCTACCAAGATATAGTAGTTTCCACCAGATGGTGGAAACGGTCCCATGAAGTCAATGCCCCATACATCGAAAATCTCAAGTGTGAGAATTCCCTTTTGAGGCATCTCATCCCTCTTGGAGATGTTTCCTAATCTTTGGCATTTGTCACAACCTTTCACAAATGTCCTGCAATCCTCATAGATGTGAGGCCAATAAAATCCACATTCGAGGACCTTGTGGGCCGTTCGAGCGGGACCATGGTGACCTCCATATTCTGATTCATGGCATTTTCTGACAATTTGATAGGCTTCATGCTCGGTCACACATCGCCTGATTATTGAATCGGCGCAGTGTTTGAAGAGATAAGAATCTTCCCAGAAGTAACTTAATACATCTCGTTTGAACTTATTCCTCTGATGATAGTTCGAAAACTGTGGGGTTATTCCGCATGCCAAGAAGTTAGCGATGTCGGAAAACCATGGACAAACTTGATTATGCAGATGCAATGCGAACAATTGTTCGTCCGGAAATTCTTCATTAACGACTTTTTCCTTTTTATCATTATCTAATCGAGATAAGTGGTCAGCAGTACCATTATCTCGACCTCGCCTATCTTTTATTATGATGTCGAATTCTTGCAACAGAAGTACCCACCTGATTAATCGAGGTTTGGCATCTTGTTTGCTAAACAAGTATCTCAATGCAGAGTGATCGGTGTATACTATAGTCTTTGTACCTATAAGATACTGTCTGAATTTATCAAACGCGAAGATTACAGCGTACATCTCTTTCTCCGTTGTGGTGTAGTTAATTTGGGCTTCATTCAGGGCATGACTTGCGTAATGAATTATGCAATGTCTCCCATCCTTATGCTGTCCAAGAACTGCGCCCACGGCGAGACCACTAGCATCACACATTACCTCGAAAGGTATTGACCAATCGGGTGGTTGTACTATCGGTGCAGAAACTAACATCTTCTTGAGCGTGTCAAAGGCTTGGACACACGCTTCATTTATTAAGAAAGGATTTTCTTTACAAAGCAGATTAGTGAGCGGCTTGGCAATTTTAGAGAAATCCTTAATGAATCTCCGGTAAAAACCGGCATGCCCTAAGAAGCTCCTAACTGATTTGATAGAATTGGGGAGAGGGAGATTGGAAATGATGGAAACTTTGGCTGGATCAACTTCAATGCCTGCACGAGAAATGCGATGACCTAACACTATGCCCTCAGTGACCATGAAATGGCACTTTTCCCAATTTAAAACCAAGTTAGTGTCCTCACACCTCTTTAAAATCTTAGCAAGATTAGTCAAACATTCATCAAACGTATCTCCATATACAGAGAAGTCATCCATGAAGACCTCAATGCATTTTTCGATAAATTCAGAGAATATAGACATCATGCATCTTTGAAAAGTAGCTGGTGCATTGCAAAGACCAAAAGGCATGCGCCTATAGGCAAAAGTGCCATAAGGGCAAGTAAAAGTAGTTTTTTTCGTGATCCTCACTGGCGATCACTATTTGATTGTATCCAGAATAGCCATCTAAAAAACAATAAAATGCCCTTCCCGCCAATCGTTCCAAC
The DNA here is from genome assembly GCA_030278955.1 of Hygrophila difformis. Classification (NCBI taxonomy): domain Eukaryota; kingdom Viridiplantae; phylum Streptophyta; class Magnoliopsida; order Lamiales; family Acanthaceae; genus Hygrophila; species Hygrophila difformis. Next base: position 50,183,211 of record JAOANR010000003.1, read on the forward strand.
ATTTGATCGATAAAAGGTAAAGGGAAATGGTCCTTGCGAGTTGCCTCGTTCAACTTCCGGTAGTCTATGCAGACTCTCCATCCGGTGACTGGGCGCGTGGCAATTTCCTCCCCTTGCTCATTCTGCGTAATGCACATCCCACCCCGCTTCGGGACAACCTGCACAGGACTGACCCATTTGCTATCAGAAATCGGGTATATAATACCGGCGTCTAACAGCTTGATCACTTCCTTTCTTACCACTTCTTGCATGGGTGGGTTCAATCTTCGTTGGGGCTGGCGAGAGGCCTTGAAATTCTCCTCCATTAAAATCCTGTGCATACAAACAGAAGGGCTTATTCCTTTGATATCAGAAATGGTCCAACCGATTGCACGCACATAATTTTTAAGAACGGCCACCAGAGCATTTTCTTGCTCTTGGGAGAGCTTAGCCGAAACAATCACAGGTAATTTTTTTATGTTCTACGAGAAACGCGTACTTGAGATGATCGGGTAATGTTTTAAGTTCGAGCTCCGGTGGGCATTCAACGGAAGGGAGTAATTTGCGAGAATTAGATGGGAGAAGATCAGATTTACCTTCCGGACCCTGCATCAGTACAAGATCCGCCTCCTCTTGGTCGGCGTCGTCATGGAAGTCTGTGCCGTCAAACTCCTCCAAATCCCCTGTTTCGGGATCGGCATAGTGAACGGCCTTGCATCCTTTGTGTTCCACGCCAGCAGGCTTCAGTACCTGCTTTGAAATCTCATCCAGCATCATTTCATGATCAAATCCAGAGTCAAGCTCTCTCTCCTCACAATCAATTTCCTCTCCACTATCTATTACAGAAAACATGGAACAAGCTCCCTCATTCGGAAACTTTTGCAGCTGTTCCATATCAAAGGTGATTTCCTCGCCATCGACCCTCAATGTGACCTTTCCAGATTTAGCGTCAATTAATGCACCACCAGTGGCCAGGAATGGGCGTCCAAGAATAAGTGGCATTTCAGAATCTTCTTCAATGTCGAGGATAATGAAGTCAACCGGGAAGAGAATCTGGCCGGTTTTGACCACAACATCCTTGAGGATTCCTACAGGCTGAGTGATTGATCTGTCTGCGAGCTGCAGTCTCATCTTGATTGGTTGAATCTCTCCTAGCTTAAGGCGGATTGCCATAGCTAGTGGCATCACATTGATGCTCGATCCTAGATCACAAAGCCCCATACTCACTTTGGCCTTTCCGAATTGTACTGGAAGTGTGCAACATCCGGGGTCCTCTTTCTTTTCAGGCAATCTCCTCTGAACTATGGCACTGCATGTGCTGTTGAGAATAATCACCTCCTCCTGCTCGACCTGCCTTTTTCCTGAAATCAATTCTTTCAAGAACTTAGCATAGATGGGCATTTCGGAAATCATTTCTGTGAGAGGAATGGTTATCTCTACAGACTTTAATCGTTCCAGAAATTTCTTGAATTTAAGATCATGTTCCTTATTTTTAAGACGTGCAAGATAAGGAATCCTAGGCATGTACTTGTTATTATCTACTTGTTTTTGTGGTAAAGGGAAGGAAGTTGTACCTCCACCTGTACCCTTATCTGTTTCAGCTGTTTCAGGTGCAGCATCAGTCTGCAGATTGGCTGTTTCTTTTTCAGCTTTCTTTTCATTCTCCTCAATGTCACTTTCCAGTTCATTTCCTTGTACCAATTTCTCTTTGCCCTTGGGTATTTCCAGAACTTTACCAGACTTCAGTGTGATGGCCTTACAGTGAGGATTTTTCTCAGCAGCACTGGGCAGAGTTCTTTGGTCTCTTTTCTGCATTTCCTTGGCCATTTGTGTAACCTGCGTCTCCACGTTCCGGATAGAGGACTGCAACTGAGTGTTGATTTCCTTTTGACTGGTGATAAAGTCAGTCATGAGGGTCTCCAATCGGGAAGGGGGTTTCTGCTGGTTCTGGTTCCAATTCTGGTTCTGACCTTGGTTTTGGCCAAACTGATTCTGATTCTGATTTGGGACAAACTGATTCTGTGGCTGCTGGAAGTTTTGGAAATTTTGGTTTTGAGGTGGCCTAGCTAGAATCTGAGGCTGAAAGCCTGGGTTAAAGTGCTGGGGCCTTGGTTGGTTGAACTGCTGTGGCTGGGTTAACAGGTGGGAATTCAAGGCATTGTTGTTGGAATATGAGAGGTTCGGGTGCCGATTTTGGAATCCTCCTGCATAGTTACAGCTTTCGTTTGCCACTTGCTGACAGGATTCAGTGGAATGCGGGCCTTGGCAAGTCCCGCAAACAGCTTCAGCATTTTGAGCCTGTGTAGAGCTCCCAGCTTCCTGATTCAAGGCTAAGACGGCCACTTGGTCTTTCAGTTTGTCCAGTTCAGATTTCCCTACTGTACCTACAGCACATAAACCACGAGGGGGAGGGGAATTAACATCATCAGAAAGTACAGTTCTGTTTACACTCATTGCTTCAATCTTGGCCCAAGCTTGGTCCATGGGAATGTATAGCAGGTGTTGACCGCCGGCAGCATCAAGCATGTTCTTCCATGCTGGGGTCAAACCGCTATAGAACTTTCTCAATTTCTCCCACTCATGGAAACCATGCTGGGGGCACTTCCTGAGCAAGTTGAAGAACCGTTCCTTTGCATCATACATGACTCGTCTGGTTTCATCTTGAATTCTGCAATCTTAGAGCGGCATTCATCCACCTTGGATTCCGGGAAGTACTTTGTCAGGAAATTTCTGATAACGTCCTCCCATGCAGATTTCTGATTCACGGGCAGTGATTTATACCATGTCCTTGCCCCGCTAGTCAGAGAGAAGGGAAACAGCCTCAATCGGATGGTGTTAGCAGATACATTCTGGTTTTTGATCGTATCACACAGTTCCAGGAAAGTCTGCAGATGATCGTGGGGATTTTCATGATTTGCTCCTGCGAACTGGTTGCTCTGAACAAGATTGATGAGAGCCGGCTTTAATTCGAAATTCCTGGCCAAGAATGGGGCTTGTCCAGGAATGTTCAAATACGGTTCCAGAATGGGCTGCATATAGTCAGCTGCGGCTGCCTGTTGATTGTTCCCTGCCCCTCCTTGGTATTGCTGTGGGTAAAAGTTCTGATTCGGATAGTAATTTCTGGGATCATTGAAATCGTTCGGGTTGGGGTGATTCTGGTTTTGGTTAAACTGGGGGTCTGGAAATTGAGGGTTCTGAAAATTTTGGTTATTAAGGTTATTCTGGTTAAGTGGGTTGTTTTGGGGATTTTGGTGGTTTGGGTCGGGTGGAGGCATCTCGAAGGGTTGCTGCTCGAGATTTGGGGGATTCTCACCTCCCTGAATGACTTGAGGTGGGAGATCCTCCAAGTTCTCAATGTCAACATCTTCTGGATCCTCTTGGATTTTTTGGAGTGGTGGGTTAAGTGGAATGTTTGGGGGATTGCCATAGTTATCCGCCATGTCTGAGATGTCACTGCTTGTGCTCGGAGAGAGGAGAGCTTGTCTTTCCCGTTCCTTTCTTTGTCTAGCTTCCGCCCTCAGACGACGAGCTGTTTTCTCAATCTCTGCGTTGAACGGGATCTCGGCTGGAGTCTCCTTCCTCTTTTGCATAGAACAGAGGTCTTAGCTATGACAGTACCTGTACATTCCCCAGGTTAGAATCGGTTTTGGGGTGAATATTTATATTTATATGTATAAGCTAACTAGGAGCAATGAGGAATGTAATTCTCTAATAAAACGGCGCTGCATCCTCCCCGGCAACGGCGCCATGAAACTTTTGACAATTTCGCAACACGAGTATTTTATAAAAATAAATCAGGATTGAATTTATTGAATGAAAGGAGTTATGATTCGTGGGAATGGGTTTAGGGATATATCAAGGTTGTTATTCTTTTTATTACTCAAGTGTGGTGCTTTAATTTCAAATGGCGCTGTGGTCCTCCCTGTCATGAAACTGTTGACAAATCTCATGGTACAGCCGGGATAGATTGACCTTCAGCCTGTCACACTGCGGGTCCCCGGCATATGTGCCATGATACTTCTCATCAATTCTTGCCATGAGATTCCCTGCCATGAAACTTTTGACAGATTTCCACTACATGAGTATTTTCCGAAAAATCATAATCCTGGTTTTGATTTTATTTAATGAAAATCATTTTATGATGGCGGAGTTGTGATTAGGGATATATTTATAGGTTGTCACGTTTTTATCACTCGTGCTAAGAAACTGTGGCCCGAAAGCGCACGGTGTCAAAAATTGCAGTAATTTATAGTAAGACCGAATCGTTCACTGGAGGATGTGCGATAGAAGCAGGGCCCACGTCGTTTTACTAGATTTTCCATTCGTATTGCTCCAATGGTTTTGAAAAATGATTAATAACTACTGGCATGAATTTAAACTAAACTACAAAAGCGTTTAAATTACTCTACAAAGCTCATAAGTCTATTCTAGAAAGCGGGTAAAGATTATTCTAAGAATGCGATAACTACTGTCTATGAAAGCAGTGAAAATTTACATTATGCTAGCTGTGAAGCTGAATCACAATGTAGACAGAAGGGACATGAAGAAAAGAATGAAAATTGGACAAGATTTAGATACAGCAGTATTAAACTTCCATTTTTATACACAGATCTTGGCTTGGGATAATTCTATCAGATAGCTAATTCTCATGCTCTCAATAATGCTTTCCCTTTAACAGACAGGTACTTACAATATGAGTTTACATGTTCTTAAGACCGCAAATTCTAAGATACCACAGATTTGTAACTGCCCTGGCCTGGGTATGTTATTTCATCTGTGGTGGATGAGCAACACCTGACAATTCATTTATTGAAGTGCCAAGTACTACTATCATTCCCCCATGTCACACCCAAAGATTCTAAGTAAGCCCTGAACTATCCCTTAACTATCAATCCTAGTAGCAGTTACGCAACTCTCAATACAACCGAGTGACCTCTAACGAAAGCGGTTAAAAGAAAGCAGTAAAGAAAGCATTAAAGAAAGCATTTAAAACCTATCACTCGGAGGTTTTGAAGGTCTGACCCTGGTAGTAAAAGACAGCACCTAGTCAAGATGACTGGGTATGGATCAAGAATTCCCGGCTCTCGGTGAAATGCTCGCAGTGTTCACTTCCTTCCGGGTGGTTATGAGATACAAACTAATGAAACAAACTAATAAATTAGTTTGTTCCGGATGCACTCACTCAGGACTTAAAAATAGGCTTTGGCAGAAGAGGATAGCAGTTGAAAGAAAACTCAACCCTATCTTAGAAAACAACCAAGGCCTGGATGATGTTCCTCTAAGATTATTTACTACACTGTATTTGAGTCCAAGTGGACCCCATCTCGGTGTAATATTTAATCTTAGATTTCCAACAAACAGCAATTTTGGAAAATAAAAGATTTGAAAATAATTCCCTATACAGGTACTAGACTCTCAGTTAAAACACAGACCCTTTCAGTCTAGGTGAGACCTAATCGCTGACTCTGCTTCTAATTTCCCAAAATCAACCCTTGATAGAATATGAATTAGTCATAACTGAAGAATTTTATCCCTCACTCAGATCCGGTTTTTATAAATGACTTTTTGTTGGAAATTTAATAAGCAATATCTATTTGAATGCAGACTTCTGATGTCCAAGGGAAGGATACCAAAATAATTACAGATCACAATAGTACATAATATTATCATGCATAAGGATATAGGGAAGTGTAAAATTAATTGACCCAAAATATAGATGCGGGTCTAGACAGAAGATGAAACACAGATATGAAGTAGTCAAAGGACCAAAGTACTGGCAGAATAATCGGGTGGACTGTAAACATCTACTGTCCAATTTCCCAATCACTCGGATGGAGCGAATTTAGACAGCTTAGGTCCTGTAATGGCAGTGTCAGTGCCAGTTGGGCCTCCACTGTCTGTGAATTCGGATAGAAACCTACATGCTTCCTCTCTGCAGTCCTTTATCAGCTAATGTTGACAGACATTAGCAGAGTTTTATTGCAGATTGGAATTTGGGTTGGAAATTAAGATAATAAAATAAACTGTATCTGGATGGGAGTCAGCCGAGCAGCTATTATAACCCCGGATGGGCGAACCGCCAAGGCTTCCACTGACATTCATCCAGACCATGCAAAATAACACTTAGTAATTAATACCCAGAATACGAGCTAGTTATCCATGAGGGAATACCTGCCAACATTAGTCTGATGTAGTCTTTACTAATTGTTACACACAACACGCAAAGACAAAATCAACAAGAAATAAAAGAAGATTCCTTGTATGAGAGACATTGGTTTCTCATGCAAGGTTGTGGATTGGGTCCACAATTGATGATCTTAAATAATCCCTCCTACCATAATTAATTACAGTCCGGAATATCTGCTTAAGTCATCAAGATTTTATTTATAGAGGAGTATTTTAATGGCAATTGAACAAAGGTCCTTTAATCATGATAATTATTGATGTTTAATTATTGCTAATCTCACTCTTTAATCATTAATGACTCAAGGGTTCAATTAGTTAAGCGATGAAAATGGAGAATCAAAATTTGGGCAGCATAACACCCTATATTGCAATTCCAGAATGTTACACCTTAACCCCCAACCCATGGGGTTATGATGTGAGTGATGCAATATAATATAGGAAGAGAATGAAGAATGTTTGAGATTAAATAGAGAGAAGGGAGTCTTTATCGCGATATCATAAATTTTGTCGCGGACCGAGGTCCGCGACATGGATATCCCGACAAGTTTTTAGAATTTTTGGCAGCATAACGCTTCTTTGTCGCTAAGCAGGATTTTGTCGCGGAACGTGGTTCCGCGACAAGAGTGTTCCGCGACAAAGGGTTTTCAGAAAATTTTTAAAGCATTTGGTCCTTGTCGCTATGCATGGAAAATTTTGTCGCGGAACGTGGTTCCGCGACAAGGTGTTCCGCGACAAGGGTTTTCAAAGAAATAAGGGCATGGCATAATTTTTCTGTCTCAGAATGAGATTTTGTCGCGAAACGTGGTTCCGCGACAAGATTGTTCCGCGACAAAAAGCCATGCAGACAAAATGCAAGAGTTTGGCTCCTTTGTCGCCAAACAGGGTTGTGTCGCGGAACGTGGTTCCGCGACAAAGTGTTTCGCGACAAAGGGTTTTAAAATATGAAGACAAGTGCCTTTAGACACCTTTGTCGCGGAACAACCATTTTGTCGCGGAACGTGGTTCCGCGACAAAAGGCGGTTGGCGACAGAGGTGGTTCAGGACAAAAGTCAGAAAAAGCAGAAGTGAACAGTGGCATGCAAACAGCGTGATCTCACCCTATTTCAGATCAAAAAACTATTCTAAGCTAAAAACAAACAAGAAACATTTAAAATATGGAAGAACATGCTTAAACAAAACTGGACAGAATTTCAAAATAAAGCATACATCCTAATCTAGGGATTGACCACACATACACACAACATTATCCAATAATGCAAGCAGTAAGCATAAAAATAGCATAATGGGGGTCAAATGACCCCAAAATGAAAAAGAAAGCATAAATCCATGGGGTGTGAGACCCATTTCATGTTTTGGGACACAAATGATGAATGTTTTCCCATATTATTTAGTGGGTATTGTTAATACCCATGATTTGGGTATTACAAACCCTAAAACAAGAGTTTAGAAAACAAAACATGATATAAAAGTGGCTACTTAACTACTGAAAACAGTAAAACATAAAGGCAAACACTAAACTAAACTAATCTAAGGGCAAGAATTAAATAATACAAAAAAAAATTAAAACTAAACTAAACTACCTAAGAGAGAACTCCTACTGCTTGTCTTCAAGAGAGCTCTAATCAACAAAATTTCAACCTCTAGCTCATGGGAAACACCTCATATTTATAGAAGTGTAACCCTAAGCCCATGGGCCTTGATTCGAGCCCATTGTGTCTCAAGACATCACACACATCACACTTTGTCTCGGAGCATCAAGTTTGGTCGCGGAACACACTGCATGTGGCAAAGCTTCTCAACTGGGTCTTGTGTCTCTAATTGGGTGTCTTTGTCGCGGAGCATACCTTTGTCGCGGAACATGCCATCGCGACAAAGGACATCGCGACAAATGGGCTTGGCTGGTTTCCTTCTTCATCTGAGCTGCTTGGTCGCGGAACCCTCCTTTGTCGCGGAACCATGCATCGCGACAAAGGGGCTTCCGCGACAAAGGTGTTCCTGGGCCTGCTGGATTGGGCCAGATGGGCCGAAAATGTTCTTTTTGTGGGTTTTTCTCTATTTTTCCCATCTTTTTCATTCCTTTTTCTTTTCATTTCTTTTTCTCATGTTTTTGGATTTTTCTAACATAAATATGTAATAAAATTACATATTTATGCCTTTTTCACACCAGCTTATTATTTTTACAATTATGCATAAATCAGTCCAATTCAACTGTTTCCTTACTTAATGTAAGACCGGAATGCGATCAAATGCCCGTTTAAGACACGGAAATGGATTGAAAATAATGGTCATTTCTGGCCATTATCAATAACTCCGAACATTCTTCATAACAAATCAAAAACCAAAGAGTTCTTCTTAGCTCAAGGTGCAAAACTTTCAGGAAGATCTTCTAATTGAAGCTCCCCATTCAAATATAACCCATGCTCCTCCTTATTTATTTCAAGTTTTTTTTAAAACAACCTCTTTTCTTTTTCTCTATTTTTTTTTTGAAGGCATCCGAATTTCCAAAAGCCACCAAATCCAACTATCCGATACTTCCCAATCTCAACTCCTGAACCCCTGTCACGAACTGCTATTATCACTACCGCACACTTTTGTATATCGTACCCACCACCTTATCACACCCGAGTCAGAATTTCACCAACACAAGGAATTCAAAAGCGCATTCCTAAGAAGCTCCTTATCCCTCCGAAGTGCAAGGGTGAGAGAGAAGGCTTCAGGATAAAAGGAGAACATTTGGGTATAGAGATGGGATGAGGATAACTTCTTGCAATGATGAGAAAGAGGCATATGTTAAAGGGACAACATATGAAAAGAAAGATGGGATGGAGTGCACATTTAGGTTCAAGCAAGGTAAGTTAGAAGATAAAGGAGGTTGTGTGGGAGAAATAAAATCCAGACAGATAAATCCTAGTGCCCTAATCCTTCAATTCACTGGGAATGAAAATATGCAAGCTCATAATGTGTGTGCAAGCAAGTTAAAGGATGTGGAATGATCACCTCAGATGTCAACTTTGCAATGGAAACCAAGTGATTCAGCAATCCAAGATCGGCCGATATGGATCCCAATCGAACCAGCAGCAGTGTCAGCATCATTTTAGTAGCAATCATCCTGAACTAAACCAAGACCAGCCATACTGTGAACAAGTAGGACAGCAACAGCAGTACGCAACAACATCATCAGTATCCGCATCCATTAACAGCAACAGCAGCAGCGTCCGGAACCAAAAACCGCAGCAGCAACAGCAGCAGCAGCAACAACGTCAGTACACAATAACAGCAGCAGCATCCAGAACCAGCAACAACAGCAGCCTATTTCTCTCAACCGAGTAATGTGTCAGTTGTCTTGATATAACCATTTCAAAAAGAAGATCAGTCCACCTATGAGCTTTAGCCTCCAATCGCTTTGTGTGATAAAATACCTCAATGCTCTTTGACTTTGTTTCGATCACATTTTGTATAGTTAGGACCATCCCGTGTCTGTATCCATCATCAACCAACAGCTTTGGCTCACTTATCATCACCAGTAGCAACATCGACCTTTATATCTTTGAGTCTCCACAGCACCATTTTTGTTAACTCAAGGTATCCACCGCACCCAATAGCAGCAGCAGCAACACCTGAAACTAATTAACACACAACAAAGAATGTATCAGCTACAATCAATCCACACACAAGAAGTTTAAAACTGGAAAACTCCCCTCCTGCTGCAAGGCTGCCACGCGTCTATAATTCCTTTTCAACATTAGATCAACACCATCTTCAGATCTTACTCCAACCAAGGCACTCTGTAGACCTAAGTAGTCACAACCACATTTCAATCTTTCCTTTACCTTTGGCACCACACCGCGCCCAGTAATCCGCCAATTCATTCCGCTCCCTCAAGATGTGCTGCACTCAAACTTCACCCCCCCCATCGTAACAATGCCATAATCGGACCCATCATTGAGTGTAACCTCCATGGGATATCTTCTGGACAACTCATCCAACTTACAACATTAATCGAGTCACATTCAAAAATCAATTTAGGTAGTGGAAAACCTTGATCCCGGATTAAAGCGTTACACACCTGACTTATGGCTGAGACCTCCGCCTCAGTTGAATCTGCAAAGCCGATGCTATCCGACAACACAAATATAATAATACCTTCATCATCTCTAACCACTCCCCCCACCCCAGCTGGCCCGGGATTCCCAAGAGAGGAACCATCCGTATTCACCTTCCACCATCCTTCACATGGGCGTTCCCATACCAAGCTACCTCTCGGTTTCTTACCCCTCCCGGGTCTGTTCTCCGTCCATGCTCTTGAGAAAACCAGCTCACGACTTGCTAGAGTAATGCTCCCTCCTGGCAGCTCGGTTTGTCCCCAAAGACATGCTCGCCAACGGATTTCTTCCAATGCCAAGTTCTCATGAAATGGCTTGTTATTAAACACTGCTTCATTCCTAAGTTTCCATATCGTCCAAACTGTAGCTAGACCTGTCAATGCCCATCCACTACTGCATCCCGTTATCTTACTATTCCCAATCCACCACTTTATTAATTTCTCAACATCTCCAGGTATAGCCCAAACTATCCCGAACTCCCCAGCCACCTTATACCACACCTTTGCAACTGTTTCACATCCACAAAACAAATGATCGATCGATTCAATCCCCTCCTCACATATTGGACACTGTGCATTAGAACCTTGGAGACACCCTCTCTTGACCAGTACCTCTCGGGTAGGTAGAGCACCATGTACTACTTTCCATATCATCAATTTAATCTTCATCGGGCACCTGATTTTCCATAGGATTCGCCAGAACTCGCTTTGATCTCCCACCTCAGCTCCCTCATCCCTTTCCCAAACAGACCTTGTTGTGAATCTTCCACTTCCTTCCTTTACCCATACCAGTTTATCGTTCAAGAATCTACATAATCTCTGACTGTGTAACCTGACCATCATAGCATCCCATCCTTCGACCTCCCAGTCAAAAAGTGCTCGTCTCAACTTAATATCCCATTCCCATTCCAAACCATTCCATTTACAATACTCTGCCACCTTTCCATTTTTATTCAAAGCCAAAGCAAATAATCTAGGGAACATTGTCTTCAAATTCAACCCACCTTCCGTCCACTTATCAAGCCAAAAATAGGCTGATAATCCACTACCAACCTGCACTCTAAATCCATCAGTTTGCCTTTCACTTCTAAATATCTCCCATGTATTACATATCCTACCCCACACCGATCTATCAATTTTTGCTTCCGGTAACAACGTATTCGACCTACCATAATACTTTGCTTCAATAACCTCTTTCCAAAGCGACTTTTCAGTCCCAAACCTCCATCGCCATTTCAACAACAAAGCTATGTTCTGTTTAGTAGTACTACCAATTTGGAGACCTCCATCATCTTTGTGCGCTCCCATTGTGTCCCAATTGGCCATGTGCATCTTTCAGTTGCCATCCCACTCGTTCCAAAAGAACCTTCTCTTGAGCTTTTCCAGTTTATCCGCTACTCCTTTTGGAATTTTGAATATTGATAGGAAATATGTTGGAATACAACTTAGAACAGATTTGATCATGCAGAGTTGGCCAGCTTGGGAGAGCAAACGTCCTTTCCATCCCGCCAATCGCCCCTCCACCTTATCCAACACCAGTTGCCAAATCTCCGTGCCATTTATTCTTCCCCCGATAGGAATGCCTAGGTACTTCATTGGCCAACTCCCAATGCCACAACCTAACACCGCCGCTGCCTCTTGAACTGAATCCATTGAACAATTGATCCCGAAGATACTACTCTTCCCATAGTTTATTCTCAATCCCGTAGCCAAAGTTAAGCACCTTAATATTCTCTTAATTGTAATCACCTGATTCAGATCCCCTTCGCAAAATGGGACCGTATCATCCGCATATTGTAGATGTGAAATAACCGGCCCTCCACCCCCCGCGTTCAGCCCCTGGATCAGTCCCAACTCCACGGCCTTCATCATCAGCTTATTAAGGATTTCTGCCACTAAGACGAACAAATATGGGGACAATGGGTCGCCTTGTCGTAGTCCTTTTAACATCTTGGAGATGAGTGGTATGGGGCTCAAGCAAAGGTCTCGGGTTCGAGCCTTTGTGTATGCAGAATTCTGCTTTGGGAGAGGCAACCCTTCAATGCCCACCAGATCCTCGAGGGATTAGTCTTGGGCCCAATGTGGCCTGGGGATACCCGGTACACGCCAAAAAAAAAATTTAATGGAGATGAGGATTTCGCCTAGTGGTCAAATCCCCAGACTCCCAACCTATTTGTTGGGGGTTCGATTCCAACCCGACCCCCTGTCCGTCCCTTTTATCCTAGTTTTTGTGGCATGGATCGCATCACCATTTCTTAGCATAGGTGGTTAAAAAAAGGGGGCCTATTATTTTATTTTCTCCAAGAGCCCCTAAAATCTCAGGAACGGCCTTGCCTGCTTCTTGGCATTGTTCATTAAAAAAAAAAAAAAAACAGAGTTCCTAGCTAGATTAATAAATAAGTCTAGATAGATTAATAAATAAGTCTAAAAATTACACATTAACTATGAACAATTTTTACTAAAAATACATTGATAAAACCAAAAGTTCAGAAATAATTATTTAACTAGATTTTTCTACCGCATTCCGCGCACGAGTGTTATTTTTTTAATAATACAACTAATATTAAATCGATTAATTTAAAATGATCGATGATATTATTTTAGTATATTTATGAAATTTTTTTTCTTTTCAAAATGACAGAATAAAAAATTAAATATTTTTTCATAATACATACAATTGCATAAACTCAAATTTTTATGCAAAGAAAATATAAATAGAAAATTTATTTCATTAAGATTACAACCCATCCTAATTATAAATATTAGATGTATAATTAAAACAATTAAGTATGTTAAAACTTTCGCATTTGTAACACACTCTTAATCACCTACAAAATGTATGTTGAATGTATAGTATATATCATATTTATTTAGTTTTTATGTATATTATGTAGTTTTTCAAAATATTTCTTTTGCAATAAAAAAATTAAATTTTAATATTTAAATACTATTTTTTGTAAAAATAGTATATATTCCTTTAAAGGTTTTTTTATGTATTTTCTTTACTGTTTGAACCAATGATATTGAGTATATTGTTATAAAGAGAATTAATTATTACTTAAAAGGATAATGTAGGTATCACAATAAAATTATGATTCCATGATTTATTACACTATATTCTATATTATGAATAAATTTGTGAAGATGAATAGATTTGCAATTATACGGTCACTATTTTTTTCATGATAGACCTTTGATATATCTTTATGATAAATATGTATATATTTGAGGTAAAATTAATGTTTGAACCCATAATATATATTATAAAAATATTAGTTATAACTTAAAATGGTAATATATGCAGCACAATAAAAATATTCTTCCGAAATTTATTATAGTATAGATGGGAAAAGTTAGGGTGCAATCAAGACATTGGTCTTGATGTACTTCGGTCTTCCATAGCCGTTGATTCAATTTGTAAATCAACGGTTGAGATTAACTTAAAGAGTAAAAATGTAATTTTGTCATATTACTCCAAAATATACTTATACATTTTAGCGACAATTTGTATACATTTCAGCGATTTGTTAATTTTTCAGCGACGAACATAATTTTTTCAGCGCGACTTCTGTATATTTCAGTGACGAAGTATAGTATATTTCAACGATGCAATATAGTATATTTCAGCGACATCCTATAGTGTTTTTCAACGACTTAATAATGTTTATTTCAGCGACTTCGTAAACGTTGAAACTTCAATTCTTTGGTTTATCATATTTCAGCGACGAGCTGTATGTATTTCAGTGAATTGATGTGTGTATTTCAGCGACGGACTATGTGTATTTCAGCGACATGCGACAATATTTTCAGCGATAGCAACCTACGTATATTTCAGCGACTTGACCGTTATATATTTTTTGGACAATTTTACCCTTCTACATTTTGAACCGTTGGATTTAAATGAACGGTTGAGATTGTCGCCTTGATGTGCTGCGGATTTCTCCAGTCGCACCGCAACCAATCCCTAGTATAGATAGATACATAGATTTAAAAGTTTAATATATGTATCACAATAAAAATATGGTTCCAGGATTTAGGTGGAGATCAATATATTGCAATCCTACGGTCATTGAATTTTAGGATGAAATGATTTTACTTTCTAGACCTTTGATATACTCTCTCCGTCCCATTAAAAGTGGCCACTATTCCTTTTTGGGGTGTCCCATTAAAAGTGGCCACTTTCCCTTTTTAGCAAATTAGATTAACATAAGCATTATTAAAAACCCCACAATAATGACAATTGTACTTTCTGCACAAACTCCCTATATATGTTTAACCATTAATATCTCAAAATGGGTATAAATAAAAATGATATAAAATATATATTCTAAAACTATACGATTAGACGATTCCAACAAGACCACACTTGACTATTTTTTCTTTCTACATCATTACGATAACATTAAGTCAAAGTTAAATAATAAATATGGTTAAAAGTCAAATGTAACCATTATAAATTAGATGGATGGATTAGTCAAATTTACTTACACTACTTTAACTACTAAACACCACAACCTAAATTCCCTTGCCCAAAAGAAAGTGGCCACTTTTAATGGGACGGAGGGAGTATATCTTTATGATAGATATGCATATCTTTAATATAAAATTACTATTTGAACCCATAATATTAATTTTTATAAAGAGAATAATTATAACTTAAAAGGGTTAACATAGGCAGTACAATAAGAATATCATTTCAGAATCTATTATAGTAGTATAGATAGATGAGTTCAAAAATAAAAATTTCATAAATATTGGACAAAAAATAGGTGAGATAAAATTCTATGGAATAAAAATTGATTTCCCCCACAAGCAGCAGAAAACTACAAGAAATTTTCATTCGTCACCTTATGTGAGGTGAGATACCAGACAACAAACCGTTTTTAACCCAAAAAGTGCTTCGTAGTTCATCAATAGTTCATCATAAATTCATGACGCATTGGCAACAAAAACACACCTAAGAAAAGATTTTATTACACAAAACAAATCAAAAAACGTGGGCATTGATTTTTTTTTTTATTTTTTATTTTTTTTGGAGGAGGAGTGGTGCATTGATTGATTTCCCTTTCTTCTCAAACGAGAATCTTGATACGATGGGCACGATCTCCCACAACTAATGATGGCTCCCCAGAATCAATCACCATTTCTCCATCTTCATTCGCTCTGCTGAAATCTTCACATGGATTCACCCAAAATTCAATCTTGCTCTTCTCTCCGCCGTTCAAGCTCACTGTTTGGAATCCAACCAGCTGCTTCACCGGACCCCCATTGTTGCCGTGATCGAACTTTATAAACAGCAGTACCGGGTGTTTGCCGGCCATGGTCCCTTCATTTTTAACCCCAACCACCACAGAAAGCTTAGCCCTTTCACAAGAATTTGAGCCAATTTTGGAAACCAAAATGCAGCTCGAATCTTTATTAGTGTTTGAAGTTTTACTGAAGTTGAGGATAGATTTGCTGACACGGATTATCTTGTAAGAGTAGTTTGTGTAGCTCAAGCCATAACCAAATTCGAATACTTTTTCGCCTTTGTAGAACCGATAAGTTCGTCCTGGATAGTCTGTTGAGGGATCTGGCCTCATTCTCATGTCGCTCATTGGTACTCTGGTGTAATCTTCAGGGTACCATGATACAGGTAGTTTCCCTCCTGAAACAAGACAAGGATTGTGAAATGTGAATAGGATCATTGCTTTTTTCTCTAGTAGTTAGGAATGTTCTTTTTCTGTGATGAAACTAATGTACCTGGATTATGGTCGCCGAATATGATCTCAGCAATTGCTCTTCCCCCGGCTTCACCAGGGTATCCGGCCCACAGAATGGCGCCTATCTTGGGATGTGTCTTGGCAAATGAGATGTCAACAGGGCCTCCACAGAGCAACACTAATATTACTGGCTTTTTTGCAGCTTCGGCAACGCTTATGATAAGGTTTTGCTGCTTTCCTGGAAGGACCAAGCTATCGCGGTCAAGTTCCTCCCTTTCTAGATCTTGATTGAGTCCCATTACAAGAACCACATAGTCTGCTGATTCTGCAAGTTCAACAGCTTCGCTGGTGGCAACCGACGTGCAATTGATGGTGTTGCAGCCCGGACGGAAGTGTATTTCCTTGACATAACTCTTTAGTCCCCCGAGTGGAGTAATTGGTTCGCAAGGGGGCCCTGCGTAGTTCCCAATCACGGTCTCTGGATCGTCAGCAGTGGGGCCTATGACCGCGAGAGACTTGGTTTTGGACTTGGATAGAGGGAGTATGTTTTCAGAGTTCTTCAAAAGAACAATGCCATGGCGCGCCGCTTCCAAAGCCAATTTTTTGTGCTTGGGAGAACAAATGTGGTGCCTATTAAGTTTTCCGTATGGATTTTCCCTTGGATCGCCATTGAAGAGTCCTAGCCTCATCCTTATAGAGAATAGGTTGTGAAGGGCCCTGTCTATATCAGATACGGACACGTCCCCTTTTTCGACAGCTGATTTCATATGAGTTTTAACATACCTCCCACAGTTAATATCCATTCCTGTTGTCGCAAAATAAGTAGTTCATAAATAAATGTCAGATGCTGATCCAGAAATGATGCACAATCAGTTAGCAGAAAACTCGAAAGGGCTGGAGGTTACCGGCTTTGAGCACTTTTGCCACAGCTTCTATGTCCGACTTTGCATAACTCTGGTTCTTGTAGATGAGCGAAACAGCATCGCAATCAGACACTATGTACCTAATTAAGGACTTTCAAGGTTAAGAAAAAACACTAGGCCTTATAAAAGGGCAAGAAAAAAAAACATATATACTAGTACCGATAAAGCTACGAAATTACCCTTGAAATCCCCAGTTGCCACGAGCAGTCCGAGTTAACAGGTCGTAATCAGCGCAGGCCGGGACACCGTTGACGAGGTTGTAAGAGCACATGATCCCGCTGGATCGGCCTTCCTCCACACAGCTCCTGAAAGGCGGCTGGAATGTGTCGGCCATATCCTGTTTTGTGACCTGCATCAACAATCATCATTATACTATATACTATCATTTATATGTGCCAGAAAATACACATCCAAATCATCATTACACGAGCATCGAATGTGAAACGATTCAATCCATTCCAATCTTCCAGATCATAGGCAGTGAAATGCTTGCAACAAGCGGAGACTAAAAGGCGGCCGTCATTGATGGCTCCCCCTTCATAACTGTCGCCTTGAATCCCTCGTACAAAGGACACCGCGTATCGGCTTGTAACAAAGGGGTCCTCCCCAGGTGTCTCCTGGCCCCTCCCCCACCTGGGGTCCCTAAAAATGTTGATGTTTGGTGTCCAAAATGTCACCCCTATTGCCTCCCCTTCGTTGTATATTGCTCTGGCCTCTTTCCCAATCGCCTTAATTTCAATGTAATAATCATACAGATACATGTGTTAGAACTAGGGATTATAATAATTCATTACAAAGATCAGACTAAATCCAAAAGTACAAATGTAATGATCAGCAACTAACCCTTCCTATACGGTACCAAAGATGAGGATCAAAGGAGGCAGCAGTGAGGATGACTTGCGGAAAGCTGGTGGCGTGCCGGATAGTCCCATTGAACGACACACCACTCTCTTGGCCAAAGACCTTAGCCACACCGTGTAGAGCCTCGGACCACCAATTGTAGTAGGGAATGCCGAGGCGGGGAATGGCTGCAGCCTGGTGGCTTAGCTGGGAGATCTTTTCGTCTAAAGTGAGGCGTGACACCAAGTCGTTGGCGCGGTCTGTGATGGGCAAATCCTGGCGGCAGAACTTGAAGGAAGCTGTTGATGGATGCTTGGAGGAGCAGGAAAATGGTGGAATAGGATGATGATGATGATGAGTTGCAGTGATGGAGTGATCAATAGTAGATAGTAGGACTGGGACAAAGAGTACTAGAGGTGTAAGAAAGGCCATTGTTTTGTTGTCTGAATGACAGTTTCGACAAAGAGGAAAATTGGAATGTGGATTTTATTTATCAGCCTATATAGTGTGAAATAAGAAATATATGTCGAATGTTGCTGTAACGGTTAAGGGAACGGAAAAAACGAGTGAGGTTAATTGGAAAGAAGAGGTAAAATCACTTTTTTTTTTTTCCAAATCTGTCATATTTAATGTATTCACGTGTCTATTTTATTTTATACTCTATTTGTCTGTTTCATGAATCGAAAATTTAAGAATAATAATGCAAAATGTATGTACATTAAAACGTTTTTTAACAACGTACACTGAATACAAACAGTGTATGGAGGAAGGATTCAGGACTGCTGTCGTCTCAATGCTTTGGGTCAAAATAATTCTTGGCAAGTTTTATAACTAATAATGGGCTATATAAATATGAGTTGTGACGTTCAGAAATTCCGTGTATTTGGATCCCACATATGGGAAAAATCGGGAAACATAACCCTAAATATAAGAGACCACCTAACTCCATAGTATGAAGCCTTTTGTGAGGTGCTCAAACACAAAACCGTGTGGGCTTAGGCCAAAGCGGACAATATCATATTAATATTTGAGTTAGGTGGTGGTCTCAGTTCCAATAACTAGTATCAGAGTCCAGGTTCGTGGATCGAGTCAGCAGACTCAGCAGTGGACTGAATATGTGGGAGGTCCTCAGTCTTTTGGGAGGTGCCCAAATACAAAACCGTACTGGTTTGACCCAAAGCAAATAATATCATACTAATGCTGGAGTTTTGTTTGTGTTTCTGATAAATGATACTGCACTTAATTACCAATACTTTTGAGATATTTTTAAATAAATATACATATTTTTAAACTTTACTATATAAATTTAAATATATTGAAAAATGTGTAATCATGCATTCATGCTAGCCAAACATATCTAACAAGACAATAAGATTTAAAAATTTGTAGGTTGGAAAATGCCAAAAGGGTAGCATGTTTGATTATTTGTTTATTGGAGAGAGAATTTTTGGAACAAAAATACTCCCTCCATCCTATCTTAAGTATCATGTTTGACTTTTTGACACTGTTCATTGTGCAACTTTGACTCGATATTATTGTAAGTATATATTTGGAAAAAATAGTCGAATTCGGTCTTGTAATATTCGTTTTATACTATATACTTTACATAATTTTTATTTGTATATATTTTGAGATATTAACGGTTAAAAAAAGTATTGTATTGTGTGCAGAAATCAAACAGGACATTTCAAATGGGAGGGAGGGAGTAATTTCATTTGATAGTCCAATAGTTCAGAATTTCATGAAACATGACAACAAAAGGTGAGGGCACTGGTTAATTATGTCCTTTCTGGTTTCCTCTCAAACGAGAATCTTCATTGGATGGATACAATCTCCCACAACTAATGACGGCTCCCCAGAATCAATCACCATTTCTCCTTCTTCATTTGCTCTGCTGAAATGCTCACATGGATTTACCCAAAATTCAGTCTTGCTCGTCTCTCCGCCTTTCAAACTCACTGTTTGGAATCCAATCAACTGCTTCGCCGGACTCCCATTGCTTCCATGATCGAACTTTAGAAACAGAAGCATCGGGAGTTTACCAGCCATGGTCCCTTCGTTTTTAACCTCAACCACCACAGAAAGCTTAGCCCTTTCACATGAATTTGAACCAATTTTGGAAACCAAAATGCAGCTCAAATATTTATTAGTGTTCGATCCTTTTTTGAACTTGAGCTTAGTTTTGCTGACATATATGATCTTGTAGGAGTAGTTTGTGTAGCTCAGGCCATAACCAAATTCGAATACTTTTTCTTCTCTGTAGAAGCGATAGGTTCGTCCTGGATAGTCTGTTGAGGCATCCGGCCTCATTCTCATGTCACTTCGTCCTGGATAGTCTGTTGAGGCATCCGGCCTCATTCTCATGTCACTCATTGGTACTCTGGTGTAGTCTTCAGGGTACCATGTTACAGGTAGTTTTCCTCCTGAACCAAACCAAGGATATGGTAAAATGTGAATTGTTGGGAAAAATAAGCTCTGATACCAACACAAACACACACACTATAGAGGACCTATGACAATTCACTCACACAACACCAACGCTTTAATGTTGGTTAGCCTTTGACTAAAATTCTTAGTGCACAATGATACTTAGGCGGTAGGGCCGACCATATATCATTAGGCGGTATAACCGACCATATATTAGTTAGGCGGCAGCGGCAGGGCCGACCATATAACTGAAACAAGTGCACCAAGAATTTAACAAACCAAGGCTTAACCGAGAGACTTAAATAAAAAGAACACTTTTATAAATACACAACACAATTATAACACTCTTCACACTCACCACTCAACACTCACTACTCAACACTTCACAATACTACTCAACTCACTCTCTTCACTCAACTCACCACTACACCTCAACTCATCACACACATCTTCTACTTCCACAAATGAAGGGGCACACCCCTATTTATAGGGGGGGCCAAGATTTCTAGAATTTTCTAAAAATACATTAATAAATCTAGATATTTTGGTGGATAATTCTACACAAGTATTATTCTATAATTTTCTAGAGTATTCTATTTTGCATTGATTCTTAACATGAATAGTTCTTTCCTTCCATATTTGGTAGTTAAGAATGCTTTTGTGTTGAAACTAATGTACCTGGATTGTGGTCACCAAATATGATCTCAGCAATTGCTTGTCCTCCAGCTTCACCAGGGTATCCGGCCCACAGAATACCGCCTATCTTAGGATGTTTCTTGGCAAATGAGATGTCAACAGGGCCACCACAGAGCAGCACTAATATTACTGGCCTTTCTGCAGCTTTAGCAATGCTTGTGATAAGGCTTTTCTGCTTCCCCGGAAGGACCAAGCTGTCGCGGTCAAGTTTCTCCCTTTCTCGATCTTGATTGAGTCCCATTACAAGAACCACATAGTCTGCTGATTTCGCAAGTTGAACAGCTTTGTTGGTGGCAACGGACGTGCAATTGATGGTGTTGCAGCCCGGATGGAAGTACGTTTCCTTGACATATCTCTTTAGTCCCTCGAGTGGAGTAATTGGTTTGCAAGGAGGCCCTGCGTAGCTCCCCACCACGGTCTTTGGATCGTTAGCAGTGGGGCCTATGACCGCGAGAGACTTGGTTTTGGACTTGGATAGAGGGAGTATGTTTTCAGAGTTCTTCAGAAGGACAATGCCATGGCGCGCTGCTTCCAGCGCCAATTTTTTGTGCTTGGGAGAACAAATGTGGTGCCTATTAAGTTTCCCATATGGATTTTCCCTTGGATCGCCATTTAATAGTCCTAGCCTCATCCTTACAGAAAACAGATTGTGAAGGGCCCTGTCTATATCAGATATGGACACATCCCCTTTTTCGACAGCTGATTTCGTATGATTGTTCATATACTTACCACAGTTGACATCCATTCCTGTTTGTGCAAATAGTCCATAACTAAATTTCACACACATGATTTACTACAAATGTAGCACAAACAGTAAAACTCGATGTTACCGGCTTTGAGCACGTCCGCCACCGCTTCTTCGTCTGACTTTGCGTAACTCTGGTTCGGGTAGATGTGCGCTACAGCATCGCAATCAGACACTATGTACCTAGTGAATAACCGGGCCCAAGGTAAGAAAAACAACGCCTTCTTAAAGGGTAAGGAAGAACATGTAACATGTCTATGAAGCTACAAAGTTTACCCTTGAAATCCCCACTTCTGACGAGCAGTTCCCGTTAACAAGTCATAATCAGCGCAGCTCGGAACTCCATTGACGAGGTTGTAAGAGCACATGATCCCGCTGGATCGTCCTTCCTCCACACAGCTCCTGAAAGGCGGCTGGAATGTGTCGGCCAAGTCCTGTTTCGTAACCTGCTCCATTCCAACATTACAAGTATGTGACAAACATAGACATCTAGTAGATCGATTTATTCAATTCAATTGCTTGTAGAACGCAAACATCTGCATTACCCGAGCATCGAATGTGAAACGATTCAGTCCATTCCAATTTTCTACATCATAGGCAGTGAAATGCTTGCAACAAGCAGATGCTAGAAGGCCGCTGTCACTGATGGCACCCACTTCGAAACTATCTCCTTGAATCCCTCTGACATAAGACACCGCGTATCTGCTGGTAAGCAAGGGGTCTTCTCCAGGTGTCTCCTGGCCCCTCCCCCACCTGGGATCCCTAAAAATGTTGATGTTTGGTGTCCAAAATGTCACCCCTATTGCCTCCCCTTCATTGTATATTGCTCTGGCCTCTTTCCCAATTGCCTTAATTTCAATGTAATAATCATATACACATGTGTTAGAACTAGAAATCATATTTCATTAATTCAGCAGACTATTATATCCAAAAGTACAAATTGCACTACTGCAGAGCAACTTACTAACCCTTCCTATTCTGTACCAAAGATAATCATCAAAGGTAGCAGCAGTAAGGATAACTTGAGGGAAGTTAGTGGCATGCCGGATAGTCCCATTGAAGGGCACACCACTCTCCTGGCCATGGACCTTAGCCACGCCATGTAGCGCCTCAGACCACCAATTGTAGTAGGGAATATCAAGGCGTGGAATGGCGGCAGCCTTGTGGCCTAGTTGAGAGAGCTTTTCGTCTAAAGTGAGGCGCGACACCAAGTCATGGGCGCGATCGGTGATGGGCAAATCCTGGCGGCAGAACGTGTAGGAAGCTGTTGAAGGATGCTTGGAGGAGCAGGAAAAAGGTGGATTATTACCATGATGAGGTGCAGTGATGGAGTGATCAATAGTAGATAGTAAGACAGAGAGTACTAGAGGTGTAAGAAAGTTCATTGCTTTGGTGTTTGAATGAAAGTTTGGACAAGGGCAAAATTTCGAATATGGATTTTATCAGACTATAGTGGATAAGTAGCAAGGAGGATACGAAATGTGTTTTAGTGTGAAATGAGAAATTTGTTGAATGTTGCTGTAAATGATGAATGGTAAAAGTGAAAATGACCTAGGGTAATTATAAAGTAGAGGTAATGTAATAACTAATGAGGTTATTTACTTTTTGTTTCTATATCTTCTCGTCAAACTATTTTGTATCTGGTTATTTCATAAATTGAAACTTTCACTAATTGCAAATAATTTTCAAAGAGAAATTAATAAGCATCTTGTTTGGAATATGATTTGTATTATTTTCAGGTACTCGTACAGGTTTTTCAACAACATCACTTCATGTTTCAGCAATACCACAGCCCTGGTTCAAAAATCAAATATTCAGGGATGCCTTAAAAGCAAAAAAACAAGTGAAAACTGTTAGGAGAAATAAATAGTGTCCTACTCATCACATTAGTGGTGTGATGGGATAGTGTTGATCTCCTACAACTAAGTATTGGTCCCCTGAATTATCAATCACCATTGCTCCATCTTCATTTGCTCGGCTGAAATCTTCACATGGATTCAGTTCATACTCAATCCTCATCTTCTCTCCTCCATTCAGCCTCACTGTTTGGAATCCAACCAGTTGCCTCACTGGACTCCCATCGCCCTCACCCTTATCGCGCTTTAGAAATAACAGCACCGGATGTTTACCCGCCATTTCGCCTTCATTTTCAACCTCAATCACTGCAGAAAACTTAGACTTCTCACATGTTTCCAAACCAATCTTCGAAACTGAAA
This sequence comes from Hygrophila difformis, assembly GCA_030278955.1. Classification (NCBI taxonomy): domain Eukaryota; kingdom Viridiplantae; phylum Streptophyta; class Magnoliopsida; order Lamiales; family Acanthaceae; genus Hygrophila; species Hygrophila difformis. The sequence goes on from JAOANR010000003.1 coordinate 50,207,027, forward strand.
TGTAGCCCGAGTTTCCAATGCCTGATAGTTTCTTGAGGTCCACCTGGCTTTGTCCCGCAGAAATGAACTTGTAAGAGTAGTTTGAGTAGCTAAGGCCATACCCAAATTCAAATACTGTTTCTCCTCTGTAGAATCGATATGTTCGCCCTGGATATCCTGTTGATGGATCTGCCCTCATCCTCATGTCGGTCATTGGTATTTTGGTGAACTCTTTCGGGTACCAAGTTAGAGGCAATCTCCCTCCTGAAAAAGAATCGCAAGTGATTCATACTTCGTAATCAGATGAATTGTGTGACGAAATTGATGTACCTGGATTGTGGTCGCCAAATATGATCTCTGCAATCGCCTGTCCTCCAGCTTCCCCAGGATATCCGGCCCACAAAATGCTGCCTATCTTGGGATCATTTTTGGCAAATGAGACATCAACAGGACCACCACAGAGCAAAACCAATATCACAACCTTTTTGGCAGCATGGGCGACGCTGGTGATAAGGCTTTGCTGCTCACCTGGGAGGGTCAAGTCCTGGCGATCATGCTCCTCACTTTCGCGATATTGGTTAAGTCCCATTACTAGAATCACATAGTCTGCAGATCTTGCTAGTTCAACAGCTTCGCTTGTGGCAACCGACGTGCAGTTGATGGTGTTGCAGCCTTGATGGAAATTCGTATTCTTGACATAACTCTTTAGTCCTTCTAGTGGCGTGATGATTTTGCAAGGGGGGCCATGGTAATTACCAAGCAAGGTTTTTGCAGCTTTCGCGTTGGGACCTATTACTGCAAGAGATTCAATTTTGGAGTCGGATAGTGGGAGCAAGTTTCCAGAGTTCTTTAGCAGCACAATGCCATGGCGCGCAGCTTCCAGCGCCAGTTTTTGGTGTTCGGGAGTACAGATGTTTGCCCGTCCAAGTTTTCCATAAGGACCTTCTCTTGGGTCACCATTGAATAGACCTAACCTCATCCTTACAGCAAAGAGGTTGTGAAGGGCTCTATCTATATCAGATTCAGACACTTTCCTCTTTTCGACAGCTGATTTCGTGTAACTCCTCACATATGACCCACAGTTAACATCCATACCTGTTTTGCGCATGAGTAAGAAAAGCGGTTAAACTGGCAATTAGAGATGAACAAGAAATTGGCATCCGAACTTATAAAGATACCATCCCATGAAACTTACCGGCTTTGAGCACATCTGCCACAGCTTCCTCATCTGAGTTTGCATATTTTTGTTTCTCATGAATGTACGAGACAGCATCACAGTCAGATGTTATATACCTGATCAACATCAATCTTGGATTGGGATTTAGGAGCAAAATACAGACTTTAATGGAAAAAAATGTAAACATGTGTACATTGATTACCCTTGGAATCCCCACTCTCCACGTGCAGTTTTCGTTAACATATCATGATTGGCACAATTCGGAACACCATTGACGAGGTTATAAGCACACATCATTCCGCTGGCGCGTCCTTCCACCACGCATCTCTTGAAAGGCGGCAGAAATGTGTCAGCCAAATCCTGCTTTGTGACCTGCGCCAGCCAATAATCATCGCCAAAATGTGAAAACACACCCGTTCGTGTAATGAATCCAACAAGTACAGCTTTCTCTTAATTATGTCTAATGATTGACTTTTATGCAAGAGATCGAGGAGAAGCACATACACTAGCGTTGAATGTGTAACGTTCGGTTCCATTCCAGCTATCCAGGTCATGAGCAGTGTAATGTTTGCAGCAGGCTGAGGCTTGGAGGCGGCCATCCTTGAGGGCACCACCTTGGAAACTATCACCCTGGAGACCTCGAACAAAGGAGACAGAGTATCGGCTGGTAAGCAAGGGGTCTTCACCGGGAGTTTCCTGACCTCTACCCCACCTGGGGTCCCTGAATATGTTGATGTTTGGGGCCCAGAAGGTCATGCCTGTTGCCTCTCCTTCATTGTATATTGCTCTTGCCTCTTTTCCTATTACCTTTACAAAATACCAACGGGAAACATGTTTTATAAATTGGATATTATCAATTGGATCAGGTCACATTCCCTACCAGACAAACCATTTTTAAAGGGTTTGGTTTGAAGATTTATAAATAAATTGAAATTCATAATTCTAATGTTTCATGTAAAAAATTGGTTAATAAATGAATTCATCACATCAGAAAACGAATCAAATTAAAGTATTTATTATAAATTGAAAATTTCATTGGAAAAGTCAAACACAAGTCTACCAAAAAATATAGAGCGGCTTCAAATTCTTCCTTGCATTCCATATGATGTTTTTAGCAATTTTGATGTGAAAAGAAGGAATTATATTGTTTTCTAAAATAACAAACACCTTGAATAATTGAAAAATAAGAATAATAACTCTAAAGATGCATAATAAAAACAATAATATGTTGCTTATATATTTTATCTTTATCTTTTTTTTATTATAAACATTGACATCTATGTGTCGGCAAAGGTATGTGGAAGCCCAAGCCACATAAATTACAAAAGGGATAAAGGGGAAGGATAAGGAACTGGGTGGGAATGGAACCCCTAACCTATGGTTGAAAGGCTGGAAACATAACCAAATCAAGTCCCATTCCCATATTTTATCTTTATCCTTAAACCATAATTACCAAAACGAAAATAAAATCTCACCGAAAAAAAAGGAAAATAAAACACAGTCAGCAGTCCCAGTATATTAATCAAGTAGGAATACTTTACTATCCTTTGGTTCCAGTCTCATCAATTTTTTAAGGCATGTTTGGATGGGTTTTTGAAAAAGCATAAGCTAAAAGAAAAAGTAGAAATGGAAGAAGCAGATAACTTTTGTATTTGGATATAATTTTTGAAAAGCAGCTTCTTTTTTAAAATGTGTTTGGATGTGTAAAAGTGAAAAGTTCTTTTAAATTTGCAAACTACTAAAAAGAATATGCTATTTATTTATAGTGTAAATAATATAGTACTTTGTTATATAAAATATATTTATATTTATATATATATACGTACTACTCCCTCCGTCCCAACTCAAATGTCTTAGTACTTTTTATTTTTGGATGTCTCATCATAAATATTTTTCTTTCTATAAATAGAAATAATTTTCCCGTCTAACAACTATGTTGGTCCCATCATATGCTCACAAATCAACTTTACATTAATTCTCGTGCCTAATAGTAACAGGACAATATAAATGACGAAGGGAATATATGTTTATAAATATTACTTCCTCCGTCTCAATATAATAGTTACATTCCCATCCGACACGCTTGCCGATACACATTTTTAATGGTTTATAACTAAAATTGTGTATAATAAAAACTTATAAAAAGTTGATTGTCTAAAAATATAAGATTATACGAATCTAACAAGATCTCACTTGATTATGTTTTTCTTTACATAGCTATGATAAAAATTTGAATCAAAATTAAACAGTGAATAGTGTCAAAAAGTCCAACGTAACATTTATATAGAGACGGAGGAAGTATATAACTAGTGGGGTATTTTAGGCTTTATATATTTTAATTGGTGATGTTGGCTTTGCTTTTGGGAGAAGTAGATAAAAGCACTTATTTGGCTTTTCAAAGTATTTTTGTTTTTTTCCTAAAAGATAGTCCAAACACCCATTTTGCATCAAAAGTAATTTAGGTATAAGTAAAAAGATATAGGCCTGTTTGGTAAAACAGCTAACCGAATCAGCTATTTTTGTTAAACAATGACCCTCTTTGTGAGTTAACGGTTATCTTTTAACTGATTCTGTGAGATAAGTAGCTTATTTAGAAAGACAAAATAACTTAAAACAGTGTTCAATCAGCTCTTTTTGAAACCACTAGCTTATTTTTTATTTTAGCTTATTCTAGGTAAAAAAAATTGGTCTCAAAATTATCAACCAGCTAATTTTCCCTAATTATTACTCACATAATCAGTTAACAGTTAACACCTAATTGACAAAGAGACCCAAAAGCATCTTTCCAAAAATACATCCAAAGGGGCTTTAATATCCCCACGCATAAAATACTTAGAAAAATGCTGTAAGATGCAACACATAAATGATAAATCAAAACCAAATTTTGGAATTACCAAAAAATAAAAATAAAATAAGAAAATGTAATAATTACATATCCGATTAAATGGAAAACGTAATTCAAGAAACAACCCATTAAGCAAGCAATGCAGTAGGGAAGAAACTTAATTACCCGAGCAATCCGGTACCAGAGATCGGAATCGAAGGTGGCCGCCGTGAGGATAACCTGTGGGAAGCTGGTAGCCGCCCGGATGGTCCCATTGAAGGTGAAGCCGCTCTCAACGCCCACGGCGATGGCGACGCCGTGAAGCGCCTCGGACCACCACTGGTAGTAGGGGATCCCAAGGCGGGGGACGGCGGCAGCCTTGTTGCCGAGCTGGGAGATCTTTTCATCTAAAGTTAAACGGGCGACCAAGTCCCGGGCGCGATCGGGGATGGGCAAATCCTGGTTGCAGAAATCATATATAGGCGTGGACGGGTCGGCGGCGGCGCAGGAAAATGGTAGGAGGGGAGGATCATCGTGGTCGTCGTCGATGATTTCCGAGTAATTGGGGGAATGGGATGATTGGTATGGATCGTCAGTGTAAAGGATTTTTTGGGGGTGTGTGGAGTGAGTTTTGTTGATGGGTGGTGCCAATGCGAAAATTGAGAGTACTATTATTGTTAGTGAGAGAGTGAGTGCAGCAGTGCGGAGGAGACTCATTTTCTTGTTGGTGGGAATTTGGGAATTTGGGGGAATTAATTGGGAATTGGGAGTGGGAGGTTTGGAAAAAATACAGCCAAGTGGCAAGAGATGAGGTGTCAGAGAGGGACGTGACGTTTTGCAACACGACAACTTTACTACTACAAATTGTGCATATTGGGATGTTTTTTTTGGCTCAGCCTATCTATCTTTCTTGGTGCATGGCCCCTCGAATTCAATGCCAAATTGGCAACCCAACTCGATCTACAACTTTTTTTTTGGAGTTTGTGGGTATTGGAAATGGGGTGTGAGTGAATGATGAAAAGTCTCTCTTATTGTCTTTGTGAAGCAATTTTTTATTTTTTTTGGTCCCTTTCGTGATTCTTTCTGATTTGGTCTTATCTGTGTGAACTAGAGGGAGTATTGGAGCTTTTTTACTTGTAGCTCAGGGAATTCAAGTTGGAACAATTTTGCGTAATGGATGAACTCATGAACAACAAAAAGGTAAGGTTTTTTACTTCTTACAACATCAGAGTTGGAACAATTCTTACACTTTGATTTGAATAATCTGGTATCATGAGTTTGAATAAAGCTCAACTAAGTTGCAATAACACACCCACGTGGAGGATAATAGACTATTAATACTGGGGATGTAATCCAGTGCAGGCACTGCATTGTGCAGCTGTGGTGTGGGTGGTGTTTTTGTGATGTTTAAAATTTTTGTGGTGTGTGAGATTATTTTTGTGATGATAAATATTTTGTGATGTTTAAAAATTTTGAGATGTTTGGTACTATTTTTGTGATGCTCAAAGCACAAACATCACAAAATTAAAATATCCCATCATAGCTGTACCGTGCAGGTGGTAGGTGGGACTGCACAGGAACTGAACCGTTAATACTAATCATATACTCCTGCAACACAAATCTGAAAAGTTAAAAATTTTATCTTCATCTATCTATATAATAAATCCTGAATACTTTTTGGCATATGCAGACTGTATTGCTCTTATTAAATATGCTTCATCCTTTTTTATTTTACGGGTTACACAGTAATTATGTCTTACGTTTCCACATATGTATTGATTAATCATCCAGAAACGTACAGTCATCTAAAATAATTATACGCCAGCGCTGGATCATCCTACAAGCCACATGACCAATCTTTTAAATATTCTATATTTAGATATAAATCTATTTGTTAGTATAAGAAAATCTTGAAAAAATCTTTCCATACATTTTTTAAAAAATATAAATTGAAAATAATTTATAATATATTTGATATTTATGAAAAATTTAGTTAAACCAATATATTATAAATTCATTAATTGAATAAGTAATTTTTTTCAAATATATTTTATTATTTATATTAAAATTCAAGACTAAAATATTAACCTAATCAATATAGTAAAATAAAAAAATGTATAATTTGGGCTTGAACACACTTTTGACGACACATAGGTGTCAATATTTACCAAAAAAATAAAAAAATAAAAAAACTAAGAATAATAATAATCTTTTAGGTAATTTATCTAAATATATATAGTTAATAAGAAATTATATTCCATTATAAAAATTAAATCAAAATTTAATCCTGATTTTTTGTATAAGGTTTAATTTTTAAATATATTTTTTATCATAAAAATAATTTTAATAAAAGAAAATAATATAAAGAAAAATAATTATTGAGAAAATAATTTTTCTTATGTACATAATGCAGAATTTTGCATTTCTTTTTTTGTTTCTCAAAAAGATCAAAAATATTATTAGTCGATTTTACGATTTCATTTGTTGATATATTGCCAAGAAAAGATGAAAACCTGAAGTGTTAATTATATGACCATAGAATAGAGCTCTTCTGTGCATCGAAGCGTGCATAACATTAAAAACATGCATAATACTTTTAATGATGTGCCAAAAATGTATTCATTTTATATTATTACTAAGGAAAATAGGAAGACAGTCATTCTATAATAGTTGAAAAATTGCCAAATTTGTGAAATTGTAAGTATAAAAAGTAGATACTTTTTTAATGTAGTAACTTATTGTTCTCCACTAATTTTGTAACAACCCCATTTTCCCTAAAGATGCAGCGGAAGAAAAGAGCGGGAACAATGGGTGGGGTGCTACCGCCACGTATTCCGGCTGCCCGAAATACGCTAAGGCTAGCATAAATAATTGCAGAAAATCAGAATTGAATGTATATGCTAACCACGTTCCGGACAAGCTAGCATATAATTCGCAAAGAAGCTTATATACTGTGAAAAGTGTAAAATAAGCTTAATAAAAATGTTTGGTATAGCGTAACCAAACGGAGGACTGCATTCCTCAAAGCGCGCAATAACAATAATGGAGTAAATCCATGGAATTTTTATTTCATAAAAAGGGGTTTTCTATTTCTTTCTCAAAAATACTGTTAAACGCATAATGCATTGTTTAAAACAGTAGGGCACCCTATTTTCATAAATGGGATAAAACCCAAATATTTTGTTTATGCTCAATAAATCACTATCTATGCCAAGTAATAGCCTTTTATCCCAAAAAGGGGGTTTTAAAAATATACATTTTCATAAATAATACCCCAAATTGTGCCTGTGCAGATGATGCCTTGCAGATCTGAAAACCTGAAAGGAAATGGTGACAAGTGTAGAGTCAGCGAAAACAATCGCTGAGTAAGTAGACGTTTACTCCCGGAGGAGGTAGGGTTGCAGAAATAATTTAAAAGACGACAGTTATGGTAATGGTATGCTAAAACGAGAATTAATTTAAGCACAGACAAAATCCATATAAATCTAATCCCGGGAAGAGACAATATGACACTATGCGTTACCAAGAAATAAATTTCTCAGCCAACATGATGTGCAGGTTCCCTGTTGTAGGGCCCAAATCACACATACATTCAAGGGTTGTGGTGGAGGTAAGAAATTTCCTCAGACCACATTGAATCGAGAAATGGCATCGGGCTGATTTCCATCAGTCCCCGTAAGTCGTGTATTACAGGCAAACAGCGGAGGATTTACATCAGTCCCCGTAAGTCGTGTAACACAGGCAAACGGCGGAGGTGGCAGCAGCGACCCAAAACTTGGACCCAACCCCGTAACAATGCGCGCTCAAAGATCCATAGGACATTGAGAATAATTGCAAGTATTGTAAAGCACGGTAAAATGGCATACCAATAATCCAAAAACAGTAGGGAGCTATAAGCATAAATTTAAAATATAATAAAGCGGTTTTTAATTTATGCTTAAGCTAAAATAAATTTGGGCTTACTCCCCAAAGAGTAAAAATCTACTTACCGTCACCGTAGACGGGATGGATGCAACACACGCGTAGGCTACGAGCAGATAATCCTTTGCAACTATTTGTCTTACAAAAGTTTTAATATTAACTCAGTATTGTCACAATAGAATTCTAACATAAATAATAACTAAATTTCCAACTTAAATAAATCTTACCGGAACACCTCCTACGAATTAGGTATTTGTAATAATCCCTTTAGTTACTATTGGGACACCACTTCAGCACAATCATATTCCCACACTACTTCTGCTAAAATAAATCATTTCTCTAACACACTCCATTCATACACTAAAATGCTGAAGGAAGAAGGAAAATATGAGGTGTGGGGGCGTGAGTTTCATGTGAAGAGGAGGAGGTTTATATAGAGAATTCTGCAGCTTCATTTTATCCGGACAAAAACACCTTTCCTTTGCCCACCTCCTTAAGTCCAACAGACCTCCATTTATGTCTTTCAAAATTGATTTGATCCCCTAACCCCTGATTTCACGCCACCGCCCCTTCTCTCTTTTTTTTTTCTTCTTGACACTTCCATCAATCCATTCAATCCCAACACTCCATTTCCATTTCAGATTTATGTCTTCCTCCTCTACAACACAAGAACACAATAGAGCACAATGGACCAAAATGTGAGGCTCGATCTCTTCCCCTCTTCTCCTCTTCTTTCTTTCTTGTTCCTTGTTGGGTCTTTGCTGTGTTGGTGAAAGATTGGGATGGGGATGAGAGTCCTGGTTGTGGTGGAGGGCGGATTGGCAGCGGGCGGTGGTGGAGGTGGTTTGGGCGTTGGGGACAGTGGTGGTTGTGGTGCCGATTGGGCGGCGACAGCGAGGGGCCGCGGATGGAGGAGGCGGCTGCGGCTGGGACGGCTGCAGGCGCTCAGAGGCGGCGGCAGGGAGGCGCCGGCGGTTCTGGCGGCGACGGGCGGCGACAGGCGGCAGTGGCCACGTCGGCCTCCTCCTTCCTCTCCCTCTCCTTTTTCCTCCTTTCTTTTGTTGTTTGATTTTTTTTCTTTTTTTGGATTTGGTGTTCGGATTCTGGGGCTTGGAGAAATTGTGGTGGTGGAATGGAAGGGGGATGATGGTGGCGGCGGCGATGGGATGGCGATGCCGGTGGGATGGCAGCCGGCCATCCTTCCTCTTCTTCTCCCATTCCTTTTCTTGTTGTTTTGGAGTTTGAAATTGATTGGGAGGTGGTGGTCGGATGGTGGTTTGAATGGAAGAGGGACGGTGGTTGAGAAAAAAAAAGGAGTAGATCCGGTGGTGGAGGCGATTCACGGTGGTGCCGGAAATGGGGAGAGGGCGGTGGATCTGTGGCGGAGAAGGATGGTGGCCGCGGAGTGGAGGATTTTGTGGAAAATGGAGTTGAATGGCGGAGGCAGCGGCTGCCGGAGGAGTAGCCGGAGGGCTGCCGGCGGTGGTGACGGCGCCGGACTCCGGCGAGGGCGGCGGCAGCAACCCTAATTTTTAGGGTTAGTGTTTTGTGTGAGTTAATGGGCTTTAGGGTTTAGTTTGGGCTCTATTTTATTTTAATTCTTCTAAATTGTGTATTGGGGCACATAACTATTTGGCCCAATTCTAACCCTAATTTTGGACTTAATCTACCAATTAATTTTAAATTATGGACTTAAATTGCTTAATTTGTCTAATTGGTGGATTCAATAATTCGTAATAATCCCACCCATGTAATTTAATGTGTTGGACCTAATCACCTAATTATTTTGGATTATGAACCTAATAATCCCTTAAAACTCGTAATCTTATTAATTGAATTGTTAATGGATCGAATCACTTAATAATTCGTGCCGTTAGCCAAATAGTCCAAATCCTCAATTCTCCAAATTGGGGACTACAATTAATTAAAAGTCGGACAATTTTTGATGATTAAACGGATCAAGTATCTTAATTTAATTGTAAGGACTTAATTAATTAATTAATTTAGGTTATGGTTTCAAATGGTTTAATTGGTCTAATTGGTCTAACTTGTGGACTTAACAATTTTTAATAATCTTACACTTATAATTTAATTTGTTGAATTTAGACCCTCTTAATAATTTAATCCCAAAATCCATAAATTTTCATCAATTTGTTGTTAAGTCTTGTACTTTTAATTGTACGTGTAACACCCCGATTTAATTAACTCATAATTAATTTAATTTAGTTATGGTTAATTAACAAAAGACTTGGTATGTGGATTATTTTGTAGGTGAATGAAGATTTAAGTGAAGGAATAAGTGAGTTTAACTCACAAGATAATAAGAGTCAAGTACTCAAATGGGTGTAAAATGGTAGAATTGGTCAAGGTAAGTAACCAAGCCACTAACCCATCTTCCGACCCGACCCAATTGTCAACCCGGGTCGACCCACATTCCATCAAAACACCCCAAATCAGCCATACCCCTTCATTTACACCCAACACTTAGAAAATTAGGGCAATCCCGCCTGAGAGGCCAAGGGTGGAGAAAAATGGCTTTGTAGAGAGATTTTGGTGTTCTTGAGCTCAAATCTTGTGGGGGAAATGATTATACATCTCTTGGTAAGTAATTTCTTCATTCTAATCTCATTTTCAAAGAGTTTTGAAGTGATTTTTGGAGGTGTTGTTCAAAGTGGCGAAAATTGGGTGTTTGTAGGATTTCTTGATTCTTGGTGTTGATTGAAGCTTGGATTCTTGTTTGGGAGCTGAATTAGTGTTGGGGGAAGCTAAGGTTAGTACTTGAGACCATTTTGGTGTGGTTGATTTCAGTTTTTAAGCTTCCAATTGGGTGCATGTTGGAAAATCTTGTGTTCTTGGGTGATTTTTATGTTGGGGCTTGATTCTTGCATGTAGGCTTAAATTTGTGGATTGGGAGCTTGGAGGTTGAGGAGAGGAGCTTGGAGACTCGTCTACATCCAAGGCAAGGGTAGAGATAGGTTCGATTGGGGGCTAAACTGTCGGAATGGCCGGAAAACGCCATGTCCGACAGCCTCTGCCGACCGACGCGTCGTTGGCGCGCCACGCGTGATCAGCGCGCGGCGTCTCTGTTGAGACGCCGCGGACCACGCGGTGTCCACGCGCTGCGCGCGGGCAGCGCGTGGCACCTGCTGTTGCCAAATTTGATTTTTCTTGTTTTCTCCGTCTTGTCTATTCTTGCTCCTTGGTCATCCTTATGTCTCTAAATATGATCCTAGCAAGCTTGAACTATCATTATGCTCACAATCTTGGAACTTAGTTGCGATTAGCGGTAATCTACTATGCCTTAGTTGATATTGGGTTTGGCGTCGCTTCTATGTTGATGTGAGAGCTGGTGCCGATACGTGGACTTGGCACACCCCTGATTATACATAACTCGCGATGAGTTGTTTATTTTGTCATGGTGCGTTGATTTACGTATGGACATGTGTTGATATGATTATGAATTTAAATTATGCTTTTGAGGATAGTGGGTATCCTATGTTTACGAGTCGGTATCCGATTGGGCATAGTTAATATCTTATCCTGAGCATTGAGACTGATAAGGATTGTATATCCATAGTCTGGAAATTTGGCTGATAAAGGACTCATGATCCTTAGCCTGACCCGCTTGCCGTAAGCCACGTTCTCAGCTGTTAGTGTCCGCGGCGGGGGCACTGTGGGTATGTCTCCCGATCATTAAGGGGAGTGGACCCTTATATGGGGGGGGGAATACCGACCATGGTACTTAGGATGCGCGCTAGACATTCTTATGTGTTGCATTTAGGGTAGATAGACATCATAGGTCATAACATTACATCTCATCATCCATCATTCATGTTATTTGCAGTGGTTGAAGCACCGGTATGGGACGGTGTGATGTTCATCTGTTTACATTGTACAGTCATCACGTTGTGCTTAATAATTGTTATGTTATATATATGTATATATAATTACGCTTCTATAGAATCATGTTATTCTTGTTTCCCCTTATGCCGGTTATTTCTACTCTTGCTCAGTACCTTGTACTGACCCTTGCAATTGTTTCTATGTATAGATACTCCCGAGGAGGACGCAGAGCCTGAGCACGATGTGGGGTTTGGGGATGAGTGATCTACCTAGATATGCATTAGCATGTTGTGGACTTACGTGCTTGTCTTGAATATTATGCTATGACTTAATTACCTTATCTCGTACTGTTTGTGGTTTTGATCAGTGCACTATGTTCCGTTTTGTGTTTTACTTGGTATCTCTGACAGGTTGAGATGAAAAGCCGGACGTCTGTTATGATGTGATATTTCCTTTCTGTATTTGTATCCTGATGTTCTGATTCATTGGCTTTCTGTTTACTTGGCTTCGTGTTATTAATCTTAAATTGATTGGCCAACAGTTTAAGAGAGGTAACACGGCAGTGACGTCACAAAATTTTTGGGGCGTTACAGGTTGGTATCAGAGCCATGTTTGCTCGTATGTGCTTAGAACTCTGACACAAGCATGTGGTGAGGTGTGTGGGGGAAAGCATATAGTGTAGGAATTGCATCTGGTTCTGCTTATATTCTTGTTGATTACTTTGTTTTTGGGATATCTGCGTGCCCTATAGGGTTGGATTGTGGTTTGTGCATCAAACCACGATCAATCCATAGGGATATTCCGGGGGATCTATACTTAATAATTGCTGTCCGGTAAAGAATTATTCTTATTTACTGAATATTCGTTATGTTATGAGTGCAGGATGCCACCGCGCAGGGATGGAGAGCCCAGGAGGAGGGGAAGGCCTCGTAGGAATCCGGGGCCAGTTATTGGGGGTCGTGGACAGTACCACGAGGATGTTGGGCTTGGCTATGATCATGGGGATAATGTCCCTAATGAGGAACCTATGGATGTGGAGGATGACTTGAATTATGAGGACAAACCAGTGCCTCCACCACCACCGCCACCTGGGCAGATGCCCTTCGACCCTCAGTTTATGCAATATATGTTTAATGCTATGCATGGGATGTATCAGGGGGCAGGCGAATCAGCCTGCACAGCCACCACCTCGACCCGTGGACTACGTGCATCTAGCAAGGCACTATCAGCCGCCGGTCTTTAGTGGAGGAGTAGACCCGGTTGCTCTGACTGATTGGATTTATCATATGGAGGAGATCTTCGAGAATATAGACTGTCCAGAGAATTGGAAAGTCAGGGTGGGACGTCAGTATCTTACTGGACCAGCGCTCCATTGGTGGAGGTCGTGTAAGAGTGACCTCATGGCGAGACCCGACTTCTCATGGGAGGTTTTCTGTCACGCTTTGAGATCCCACTTTTTCACCACACAGATGATGAATGTTAAGAAGAGGGAGTTCCTCAACTTAGAGCAAGTGGGGAACATAACAGTGTCTGAGTACTACGGTCGTTTTGTGGAACTCATGTCGTATGTACCAATGCTAGTTGCCGGTGAGGAAGATAAGGTTTCAAGGTTTGTTGATGGACTGAAGGCTGAGATCCGGACAGGATTTAGTACACAACACGCATCCTTATCTTCAGCATATGATCAGGCTTTATTCATTGAGAGGGCTCGCGCTGATGCGCAGCGCGTGTGGGCCGCTCGTCGCACGGATTCGGGGGGATCGAGTAGACCCCAGCGAAGACAGCCGAGGCCGAGGATCGGTGGAGAGACATCTAGGCCTCAGACTTATGCACAGCCACAGTACAGGGGCGGGTCCCACTGCTGGAATTGCGGACAGGAAGGACATTTGAGGCCACAGTGCCCACAGTTGGTGGGCCGAGCAGGAGGTACTACTTCGGGTGCTTCCGGTGGGAATGCGTCGCATGGACGAGGTGCAGACCGAGGTCGTGGACCACAGAGGGGCCGTGGGGGCCGCCTCAACGTGATTGAGCGGGCTGAGCTAGATGGGCGAGACGATGTCATGACTGGTAAGTTTTACATTGTTCAATTTCAATCTTGATTGATCTAACCATTTGTAACGAGTACCTAGGTAGTGCCTTATGTTGTTGAATGTGTAGGTACTATACTAGTTGATAATGTGCCTGCTTATGCCTTATATGATTCTGGTGCATCATGCTCGTTTATATCATCGGAATTCGTGACCAAGAATGATATGGGACCACTGGAGGCTTATCAACTCCCTATTACGCTACCTTCGGGAGACCTCATGCTGAGCCAGTGGATTAAACCCGATGCACAGATAATCATCAAAGATCGAGAGTTCAGAGCGAATCTAGTGGTGCTGGATTTGGCTGATTTTGACGTGATTTTGGGAATGGATTGGCTGTCTAAGTACCGAGCCAGATTGGACTGCGGAATACCAAGGATTTCCTTCACCGATGAGGAAGGTGAGCAAGTGAATTATTACCCTCCTAACATTCGAGTGGTATCTTCTGTCACTTTTGCAGCCTTAATTCGAAAGGGGTATCCGGTGTACTTTTGTTCTGTGCGTGAGATGACACCAGCACCCTCGAGTTCGACAATTGCACAGATTCCTATTGTATCGGAGTTCCCAGATGTGTTCCCTGATGAGATACCCGGATTTCCACCTGCCCGGGAGATAGACTTTGCCATTGACTTGGTGTCGGGGGCGGCACCAGTGGCCAAGGCCCCGTACCGAATGGCTCCTGCTGAGTTGAGGGAGTTGAAGGAACAACTTAAGGATCTACTTGATAAGGGATACATTCAGCCAAGCAGCTCGCCTTGGGGAGCACCGGTAATCTTTGTCAAAAAGAATGACGGGAGTTTACGGATGTGTATTGATTATCGGGGGCTCAATCAGGTCACAGTCAAGAACCGTTACCCACTGCCGAGGATTGATGACCTTTTTGACCAGCTGAAGGGGGCATCTACATTCTCTAAGATCGACTTGAGATCAGGATACCATCAGATTCGGGTGGCAGAGGGAGATCGTGAAAAGACAGCTTTCCGAACGCGGTATGGTCATTTCGAGTTCACAGTGATGCCATTTGGGTTGACTAATGCCCCAGCAATTTTTATGGACTTGATGCATCGCGTCTTTCGACCTTGGCTAGATGTATGTGTGGTTGTCTTCATTGATGACATTTTGGTATACTCTCCCGATATAAAGACACACAAGGAACATCTCAGGACAGTTTTACAGGTACTTCGGGAGCACAAGTTGTATGCCAAACTTTCGAAGTGTGAGTTTTGGTTGGATCAGGTGGCTTTCCTTGGGCATATTGTGTCAGGCGAAGGAATTTCAGTAGACCCCGCGAAGGTCGAAGCAGTGTTGGAGTGGAATCCTCCAACTAATGTCAGCGAGGTACGTAGTTTCCTTGGATTGGTGGGATACTACAGAAGGTTCATCGAGGGGTTCGCCAGCATTGCTTGACCCTTGACTCAGTTATTGAGGAAGGATGTATCATTTCATTGGAGTGA
The DNA here is from genome assembly GCA_030278955.1 of Hygrophila difformis. Classification (NCBI taxonomy): domain Eukaryota; kingdom Viridiplantae; phylum Streptophyta; class Magnoliopsida; order Lamiales; family Acanthaceae; genus Hygrophila; species Hygrophila difformis. The sequence continues at coordinate 50,222,312 of JAOANR010000003.1, forward strand.
GGACTGTCAGCAGGCTTTTGATCTATTGAAGGAGAAGGTGACAGAGGCTCCGGTCCTAGTGTTACCAGATGAATCGGGGGAATATGAGGTATACACAGATGCATCTCATCGAGGACTTGGGTGTGTGCTTATGCAGTATGGCAGGGTGATTGCGTATGCCTCTAGACAATTAAAGCCGCACGAGCTGAATTACCCAACTCACGACCTGGAGATGGCAGCGGTCGTGCATGCATTAAAAATTTGGAGGCATTATCTTTACGGCGCCAAGTGTCAAATCTACTCGGATCATAAGAATCTTAAGTGTCTCTATACTGCAGATAAGATGAGCAGTAGACAGAGGAGGTGGTTGGAGTTTTTGCAGGACTATGACACGAGTATTCAGTACATAGAAGGGAAAGCAAACCGAGTGGCTGATGCACTTAGCAGGAAAGGACATGTACTGAACTCGGTTACCCTCCCTTGGAAGTTGAGGCGGGAGTTAGACAAGGAAGGTGTTGAGGTTGTTCCTTACGGCACGATAGCGAGGTTGTATGTTGTGACGGTGGTGCCATCATTACTCGAGGAGCTCAGACTGAGTCAAACTGTAAGTCAAGAGATGATGCATTTAAGAGCTCAGATTCGTAAGGGTAAGGCGGAAGACTTTGTGATCGATAGCCGGGATATGATTAAGTTTCAGGACCGTTGGTGTGTGCCTCCGGAAGATCAAGCGCTAAAAAGAAAGATTATGGAGGAAGCACATTGCACACCTTATTCTATACATCCGGGAGCAGTAAAGATGTACAAGGATTTGAGGCAAAACTATTGGTGGAAAGGCATGAAGAAGGAAGTGGCAGAATTTGTGTCTAAGTGTTCCACTTGCCAGAAGGTGATTGCCGAGCATATGAGGCCTTCAGGCTTATTACAACCTTTGGATGTTCCTACTTGGAAATGGGAGTCCATTGCTATGGACTTTGTCACCGGGCTACCCAAGACACGGAGCAGATTTGATACTATTTGGGTAGTTGTGGACCGACTAACCAAGAGTGCTGTGTTTATACCGATGAGATTGAGCTGGAGCATGCAACAGTTGACTGGCGCTTACATCCAGCATGTGATTAGACGTTTTGGTATCCCTCGGGAGATCATTTCCGACAGAGATTCCAGGTTCTTGTCAAGGTTCTGGAAGGAATTGCAGGCAGCCTTTGGGACGCAGATCAGTATGAGTACTGCGTGGCACCCTCAGACTGATGGACAGACCGAAAGGACCATCAGAACCTTGGAAGATATGATGAGGGCGTGTGTGATGGATTTTCAAGGATCGTGGGAGGAACACCTTGTAACACCCCGGTTTTTGGTCACCCAGGTCGGGATGTCACCGCCACATCCCCCTAGTAAGACACGGTTTCTCCGAGCTTACTAAAGAGATGCAAGGCTAGGTATTGCAGTATTTAAAAGTATTTAAACCATTCAAGATAGCCCGTACAATATAATTGGAAAATAATAATAGTATAGCGCAGCGGAAATAATGGTTTAGTACAGTATCGCAGCGGAAAATATAAATAGGGCCAACATGGCCAAAACACGGGTTAAACAGGCCCGTTCATAATATAGTCTAAGTGCGAAATTTAAAAGCAAAATAAGTGTTTTCCAAAAACCCATGCATGAATCGTGCTCACTCATGCTCATTCCACATATTCTGTAAGGAAAGGAATAAAAAAAATGGTTTTGGTCAGCAAAATTGCTGAGTAAGTTAACACATGCATGATCGTAGGGTTTAAAAGCCATTAATTTAATAATTTAACAAAAACATGATAATAACATAATATTTAATTTCATCCAATCAATATCCAATAGCATAATTTATCTCGGGGCTCTACTTAATGACACATATCGCATGGTTTAATCATAAAAGCCATAATTTAAATAAAGCATTTAAATAATTTAATTGGACAACAACATAATTTAATCTAATTTAATTTAGTTTAGAATCCCCGTTACATTCCCGATTTTGTATTTCAAGGTTTCACGATAAAATCGCGATGTCAACAAGTTTAGCCGGTAGCCCGGCGGCCGCAACCGTATCAGTCATACCCAGTACCACTCCGGAGCCTCGGGAAACCCATACGGATATTCACGAGAGTGTAGGCTCTATATTTAGCCGTTTAGGCAATCCATATCTCAAGTTTAGCGCGCGGGGTCACCATCGTCCATTACGGCACGAAGTGAATCGTTAGGGGGCACCCTGCAGAGCACTCACCCCTAATTTTAATTTATCAAGTTTGTAAGGGGATTTAATTTTTAAAATCTGAATTCATTTGTATTTATTTAGAAATAATATCTCAACTCGTTTCAACCCTAAAGGTTAATCCCATGTTTCAACAAGATTTCAAGATTTCGTTTTGGTAAATCACAGTTTACTCTAAAATTCGTCTAAAATCAGATTTAATTCCAAAAATTCCAAAATTTCATATCTTACTCGGAAACATCAAGATCTACAACTTTCGTGTTTTAACGTTTTCGATCCGAGATACCTAAGTAGGTCAAAATCACCAATTTTCGCATAAGAAGAATTCTGTCCGAGTTTAATGTGTCACAGTTTAAAGATTTCGAATTCTACCATATCAATTCAACTCCAAATTTTATGAAATTTGACAGGGATTATCCTAAGGCATTTATCTACAACTTTCATGTTCGGCCAAAGATCTAAAACAGCCTAGATCCTATGTCAAAAACGTGATCAAGATCATTCCTAAGTTCTGTCCAAGATTTCAAGATCTAGATTTAAACAGCTCGGTTTCAATGGGTTTTCACATATCAAATCAATTCCAAAAATTCTCAAAAATTTACAGTAGCTAGATCTAAGTCTTAGGAACGTTTTTTGTGTTTTAAGTTTTTCCGTTTGAGTTCGTTTTAAGGTTCGGAAAAATTCAACAAATCTGTTGCGCCGATAGAAAGTAATAGTTGACAGATTTTCGGTTTCTTGTTAATCTTTTAGTTTTGAATGTTTTAATTCATCCCAAAACCATGTAAGAGTTAACTTACAGTGTCTATGAACGTCGGGGATGTCTAATTCGGAGGCGTGGCTTCCAGATCACCGTTTCTCCTCTCCGTTCGTCGGGTTCTACGATCTAGATCCAATACGGGGTGTAGAAAGAGAAGAACCGAAGTTAGAATCCGTTTTCGGATTGAAACGTGAAAAGATTTATCGGACTAGAGCTTACCACAACGTTTGGAGATCCTTGGATTTTCGTCCAAAGCTGCTGCCTCCGTTTGGTGCTTTCCGTCGACTCCGAATTTAGGGTTTCGAACGTATAGAAGGTTGTAGGGTTTTGTAAACTTGTTTGGGGCTCCCAAGGGGCTTATTTATAGATTTCTCAATCCCTAGGGCGTCCAACATCTGACCTAAAGGTCTTGGGTCGAGAGATGTTCAACCGAAAGTCGAAAAATCCGCGTTCGGGCGAGAGATTCACGCAACGGGCGAATCTGTCAAGTGGCGCGGTCGTGGCGCGCTAATCCCCCTTCACCGCGCGGCCACCGCGCGACTCTCGTCTGGACTTCGGTCCGGGCGGGTCGTGCGATCCGTCGTGCTTTTCCACCTCTCTTTCGGGTTTCTATCCCTCTATGCTCCCGAATTCCGATTTCCGAGGTATCTTCGGGTCTCTACTTCCTTTCTAAATTTATTCTCAGTCTAATTGGATGTTTTGGACTCGAATCCTCGAGTTCATTAGTGTCGGGTTTTGGTGTACCATTTATTTACCTTTAATCCCTCCTTTTATTTAATTAAATTCCTTTAATTCCCTTTTTAAGTAAAAATCTCATTTCTCGTTTCCTTATCTTTATTTACTTCTTTTATTTGCTGGATTTATTTATTTATTTATGGTATTTATTTTATCTAGTATTTATTTATTTAATTATTGTTTTATTTTATGACGGAAAATTCACGGGTATTACAGTCTACCCTCCTTAAGAATCAACTTCGTCCTCGAAGTTGTGTTTCGGCTTTTCTCGTGCTAAAGGTCTTGTGTTTGTTTTATTATGTTGTGACTTAACTTAGAATTAAAACTTCTAAGCTGCCTACGTACCCGGTAAAGGGATCAAGCCATAACGTAGTTCAAAAGTTTACAAAAATGCACGAAAAGTAGGTGGTATCACATCCTCTCCCCCTTAAGATTGCAGTTATGTCCCCATAACTGTGTCGGTATCGGTTTGGAACAATGTCGGGTATCGTTCTCTCATGTCGGATTCTACTTCCCAAGTTGTCATCTCACTTTCGTGGTTTGACCAAAGAACCTTGATCATTTTGACGGTTTTGTTCCTCGTTACTCGTTCCTTAGTGTCAAGAATACGCACTGGGACTTCCTCGTAAGTCAAATCTTCATCGAGCTCAATTATTTCCGGTTGGAGTACATGTGTCGGGTCCGGCACATACTTCTTTAGTTGCGAGACATGGAAGACATTATGAACTCGATCTAAGTGTGGCGGTAAAGCCAATCGGTAGGCTAGAGTTCCGACTCGTTCTAGAATTTCGTAAGGTCCTATGTATCGAGGACTTAACTTCCCTCGTTTGCCAAAGCGCATCACCCCCTTCATGGGTGATATCTTTAGCATGACTCTATCTCCCACTCGGAATTCTAGGTCTCGTCGTCTCACGTCGGCATAACTCTTTTGACGGTCTTGAGCGGCTTTCATCTTCCCTTGATTCACTTTGATTTGTTGAGCCATGTCTTCGATAAGTTGTGGTCCCACTACCACGGACTTATCATTTTCTTCCCAGCTCAATGGGCTTCGGCACTTTCGTCCATACAACGCCTCGAAAGGTGCCATGCCGATACTAGCATGGTAGCTATTATTATAAGAAAACTCAATCAAGGGTAAATGAGATTCACAATTTCCTTTGAAATCCAACACACATGCTCTTAGCGTGTCTTCTAGTGTTTGGATTGTCCTCTCGGTTTGACCATCCGTCATCGGGTGGAATGCGGTGCTCACTTTGATTTGAGTACCGAGAGCTTTTTGTAACTCCATCCAGAAATGAGAGACAAATCTACTGTCTCTATCGGAAATGATATCATGTGGTACTCCATGTCTTCGTACCACATTATCAATGTAGGCTCAGGCCAATTGGTCCATAGTCCACGTGTCTTTCATTGGGATAAATATGACTGTCTTCGTTAGCCTATCCACAATCACCCAAATCTTATTCATGCCTTTAGGTGATCGGGGTAATCCCGAGACAAAGTCCATTGAGATGCTATCCCACTTCCAACTTGGAATCTCTAGTGGTTGCATCAATCCTAAGGGTTTATGTCGCACTGCCTTAACCTTTTGGCAGGTGAGACATCTCGCCACGAAGTTCGCCACTTCCTTCTTCATTCCCGGCCACCAATAGATCTTCTTCAGATCCTTGTACAGCTTGTCACCTCCGGGATGTACGGAATATGGCGTGTTGTGCCCTTCCTCCATCAACCTTTGTTTCAACTCGGCACATTTAAGAGGCACACACCACCTCCCTTTGAAACGGATGCTTCCATCCTCGTGGACAGCAAATCCTATTGCCTTTCCTTCGGCAATATACCCTTTTATCTTCTCGAGTTTCGGGTCGCCCGGTTGAGCGAGTCGAATCTCGTCCAATATGGGAGTTTCTACGACCATGGCATTGACCGTTTCTCTCACTGTGCCAGGATGCACAAGTTCTAACTCCAATCTTGCCAAATCCATGTACAATGCCGGCGGAATTACCAACGAGTTTGTCACGTGTTGGGTTTTCCGACTTAGGGCATCGGCTACCACATTCGCCTTCCCCTCGTGGTATGCTATCTCTAAATCGTAGTCTTTAATAAGTTCCAACCACCTTCGCTGTCTCAAATTCAACTCCTTCTGAGTGAATATATATTTCAAGCTCTTGTGGTCGGTGAACATTCGACACTTCCGCCCATAAAGATAATGTCTCCATATCTTAGAGCGAAAACGACCGCTGCCAACTCCAGGTCGTTGGTCGGATAATTTTCCTCGTGAGGTTTTAGTTGGCGTGATGCATAGGCTACGACTCTCGAGTCTTGCATCAAAACAAAACCTAAACCTTCCTTCGAAGCATCGCTATATACTTCGAAGTCACCATTCTCTGATGGTAGCGTTAATACGGGTGTGGTTGTGAGTCGTTTCTTCAGCTCTTGAAACGCAGTCTCACACGCTTCGGTCCACTCGTATTTTGCTCCTTTCTTCAGTAGCTGGGTCAAAGGACGTGCAATCCTTGAAAAATCCTTCACAAATCGTCTATAATACCCGGCTAATCCAAGGAAACTCCTTATTTCCGTTGGACTCTTCGGAGTTGCCCATTCAGTTACGGCAGAGACTTTTGCCGGATCCACTGATACTCCATCAGCGGATACTATGTGTCCGAGGAATGCCACTTCTTTCAGCCAGAAGTCACATTTCGACATCTTGCCGTATAACTGATTTCTTCGCAAGATTTCCAACACTTGATGTAAGTGTTTTGCATGCTCTTCCTCGCTCTTCGAGTAGATCAGGATGTCGTCGATGAACACTACGACGCACTGATCTAACAATTCTCGGAACACGTTGTTCATGAGATTCATGAACATGGCCGGAGCATTTGTTAACCCGAAGGATAACACTGTGAACTCGTAATGGCCATATCGTGTTCGAAACGCCGTCTTTGGAATGTCCTTCTCGGCGATCCTCAGTTGATGATACCCAGATCGCAAATCGATCTTCGAGAATACTGAAGCTCCCTTCAGTTGATCAAACAGATCCTCTATTCTCGGTAGGGGGTATTTATTCTTAATGGTCACTTGGTTTAGTCCTCGTTAATCTATGCAAAGACGTAGTTCTCCGTCTTTCTTCTTGACAAATAAAACCGGTGCTCCCCAAGGGGACGTACTCGGTCTTATGTAGCCTTTTCCCAATAGTTCCTCGAGTTGTTCCTCTAACTCCTTCATTTTCAGTGGTGCCATCCGGTACGGAGCTTTCGAGACAGGCTCTGTCCCCAGAATGAGATCTATAGTTAATTCAAGATCTCTCTCAGGTGGCATGCCCGAAACGTCTTCAGGGAATACGTCCGGGTATTCTCTTACCACTGGTATGCTATCAACCTTGTTTTCTTCCGCCTCAAGGTTGTGCACATAGCACGCATATAGTTCGTACCCCTTACGCATCAAGTTACTTAGTTTGAGTGCACTAACGATCTTGTTACTTTTCTTAGGGGGCTGAGAGTAAAAGATAACTCTCTTTCCCCTACTTTTTGACAAGGTGATCTTTTGCTTTTGGCATTCGATCACCGCTTTATACTGGGATAGCCAATCCATCCCCAGTATGATGTAAAAGTCTCTTAAGTTAAATTCTACCAAGTTTGCGAAGAATTCTACGTTCTTTATCACTATAGGAATTCCGTTATATCGTTTAGAGCAAGACACTACTTCTCCAGAAGGCAATTGAATTCCTAAGCTAATTCTCTCGCACTTAGGTGGATCTAACTCAGGCACTATCCTTGATGCTATAATGGAGCAACTAGCTCCAGAATCAAATAGAATTCTAAGGGGCGTATTCAACACATAGAATGTACCTGCCATCACTTCTCCTTGCGCAGGCACGTCCGCTTGGTTTACCACGTTCAACCTCCCCATAGGGCGTCCCTGATTGCCTTGTTGATTCGCATTCGGCTGCTGATTTTGTTGCTGGTTTTGATTCTGAGGGGGCGGAGGTCGTTGGTTCTGGTTCTGGTTTTGCGGCCTATTTTGAGGGGGTCTGTACCCTTGGTTATTCCCGTTTCGCCCGTTTTGGGTTTGAGGCTGTTCTTGCCCCGCGACCAAATCGTCCCTCTTTGTTATGTTCTCGAGCCTAGTTCGACAATCCCGTCGAACGTGACCCATTCGACCGCATCGGTAGCAGGCGCCTTGTTGCGGGCATCCCCTTGCCAGATGTGGTCGTCCACATCGCGGGCAAGGCGGTACCGGATCTTCTTGGTTGAACCTCCTCCCAGTGTTGTTTTGCTGGGGCCTATTCGACCCTCTGCGCTGCTCGTTCCTTCCAGAGTTGTTCTCGTTTCTTGAGTCTCGGCTTCTCTTGTCTTGAGGACCCCTGCTGGACTCCCCACTCACCCTTCTTTTCAGCTGCTGCACGCGTGCTACCGCTACAGCGCGATCGTATACGGCTTGCAAATCGGGGTAGTGTACCCCCGCGATCACCTCGCGCACAGACAGGTTTAGTCCCATCTCGAACTTCTGTGCCTTTTCCGCATCAGTGGGCACTAGCCTTGGTGCGAACCTCACCAGCTCCTTGAAGCGGGTGTAGTATTCCTGCACCGTTTGGCTTCCTTGCTTCAACGACAGGAATTCTTCGTACAAGGCAGCTTTAGTACTCAAGGGATAGAATCGATCCCTGAGTAGTTCCATCATCTCCATCCACGAGTAAGGCTCGTCGTCCTCAGTCAGTTTGGCTTGCGTTGCTTGCCACCAGTCGTCAGCTTCGCCTCCCAAGTAGTATGAAGCGACATGTACCCTCTCTCCTTCCGGACATTTGACCGCTCCCAGCAGCTTGTCAAAAGTCCGGATCCATTCCTCCAGTTTAGCTGGATCCTCCTCACCAGCGTAGTGGGGCGGCTGGTAAGGATTCACCATCGCCAGGTAGTTAGGGCGAGCTTGGGGCGGAGGTACCGCCGCAGCTTGACCCTGGTTGACTTGCTCGTTTCCAAGCGCAATCAACACTTCCTCTATCGTCCTAAGACGATCGCCCACATTGTTCGGTGCGGGGGCGTCCTGCGCACCTTGGGGCTGTTCCTCATCAGGTTGGATTGGTTCAGTGACGTTTGGTGGTGTTTCAGTAGGTGTTTCAGTGGTGGTTTGGGGAGCGGGTTGGGTTCTGCCTCTTCCTCTTCCTCTGGGTGCCATTCTGGTACAAATATGATAGATTAGGGCTGGTGAATTTAGCATATGGTCTAAGCAATTTCTATGAGTGTATATGTGTGTAGCAATTTAGCACGTGGTGCTTTGTTCGGATTAAGAAGCATCGTATGCTTCGGGGTTTTATTTTATTTTGTTTCGTTTTGTTTTGATTTAAAAAAAAATAAATCGGGCATTTTATTTCCTCAAAAGAAATTTAGTACAAGTAATAGGATGCGCAAAATAAATATACTGTCTAAGATAAAGTATCTAAAAGATCTCCGCGTCCTCTGCAGAGTAGCGGGGTCTTCCATAGGATCATCCTCATCAGAGACCTGGCCGGTGCCCAAAGGTCCATGAAACACTGGGAATGGTGGATCGACGGCTTCCGGAACTGGGTCCGGTGTCTCCTCCGGCTGGTTCTCCACGGGGCTCGGGTTTGGCGATGGGCGGACCATGTGGGGCCAGAGCCCAAGGGTTCCGTAGCGTCCATGGATAAGGCCAGACGGGCTCTCCACTGGGGTTGTTGGGCTTCGTGGTCCCATCAAGTGGTCTTCCACAGGGCTATATGGTACTACTATATCAGTGAGGTCAAGCAGGTCCGTCCCTAGATCCTCGACTCTATCTATCACAGCATCGCTTCGTTCGGTGAGTTTTTGCACTTGAGTTTCTAAGTCTTTTATGCGATCTTGATCAGCGGCTCTCAAGTTCAGGAAGTGCTGGAGGTCAGCTTCCCTTAAGTCTCCCATTTGGTGCAGATTTGCCTCCAAGTGAGCTATACGATTTTTCATTTGTTGTATGGTTTGTTGGGTGTCTAGGTGAGCGTTCATCATCTTGATCATCAACTGCATCACGTCTTGACTAGCCATCTAGCGCAAGCAAGAGATCTAAGTTAATATTCGCCAAGATTCTAAGTTCAATTCGCCAAGATTCTAAGTTCAAGTTTCGCCAAGATTCTAAGTTCAAGTTTCGCCAAGATTCTAAGTTCAAGTTTTGCCAAGATTCTAAGTTCATAAGAGAGATGCAATATGCAAATGCAAATGATGATTCCCCCCAATAGTAATTTAATGCAATATATATATATTTTCCCATGGGTTTTAAAATAAAAATTTTCCATGGAAATAATATTTTAAAATTTAAAATAATAGTCAAAATATTAATATTAGTTTAAAAATAATAATGGTTTAAAAATAGCCGGGCTCTGATACCAACTTGTAACACCCCGGTTTTTGGTCACCCAGGTCGGGATGTCACCGCCACATCCCCCTAGTAAGACACGGTTTCTCCGAGCTTACTAAAGAGATGCAAGGCTAGGTATTGCAGTATTTAAAAGTATTTAAACCATTCAAGATAGCCCGTACAATATAATTGGAAAATAATAATAGTATAGCGCAGCGGAAATAATGGTTTAGTACAGTATCGCAGCGGAAAATATAAATAGGGCCAACATGGCCAAAACACGGGTTAAACAGGCCCGTTCATAATATAGTCTAAGTGCGAAATTTAAAAGCAAAATAAGTGTTTCCCAAAAACCCATGCATGAATCGTGCTCACTCATGCTCATTCCACATATTCTGTAAGGAAAGGAATAAAAAAAATGGTTTTGGTCAGCAAAATTGCTGAGTAAGTTAACACATGCATGATCGTAGGGTTTAAAAGCCATTAATTTAATAATTTAACAAAAACATGATAATAACATAATATTTAATTTCATCCAATCAATATCCAATAGCATAATTTATCTCGGGGCTCTACTTAATGACACATATCGCATGGTTTAATCATAAAAGCCATAATTTAAATAAAGCATTTAAATAATTTAATTGGACAACAACATAATTTAATCTAATTTAATTTAGTTTAGAATCCCCGTTACATTCCCGATTTTGTATTTCAAGGTTTCACGATAAAATCGCGATGTCAACAAGTTTAGCCGGTAGCCCGGCGGCCGCAACCGTATCAGCCATACCCAGTACCATTCCGGAGCCTCGGGAAACCCATACGGATATTCACGAGAGTGTAGGCTCTATATTTCGCCGTTTAGGCAATCCATATCTCAAGTTTAGCGCGCGGGGTCACCATCGTCCATTACGGCACGAAGTGAATCGTTAGGGGGCACCCTGCAGAGCACTCACCCCTAATTTTAATTTATCAAGTTTGTAAGGGGATTTAATTTTTAAAATCTGACTTCATTTGTATTTATTTAGAAATAATATCTCAACTCGTTTCAACCCTAAAGGTTAATCCCATGTTTCAACAAGATTTCAAGATTTCGTTTCGGTAAATCACAGTTTACTCTAAAATTCGTCTAAAATCAGATTTAATTCCAAAAATTCCAAAATTTCATATCTTACTCGGAAACATCAAGATCTACAACTTTCGTGTTTTAACTTTTTCGATCCGAGATACCTAAGTAGGTCAAAATCACCAATTTTCGCATAAGAAGAATTCTGTCCGAGTTTAATGTGTCACAGTTTAAAGATTTTGAATTCTACCATATCAATTCAACTCCAAATTTAATGAAATTTGACAGGGATCATCTTAAGACATTTATCTACAACTTCCATGTTCGGCCAAAGATCTAAAACAGCCTAGATCCTATGTCAAAAACGTGATCAAGATCATTCCTAAGTTCTGTCCAAGATTTCAAGATCTAGATTTAAACAGCTCGGTTTCAATGGGTTTTCCGTTTGAGTTCGTTTTAAGGTTCGGAAAAATTCAACAAATCTGTTGCGCCGATAGAAAGTAATAGTTGACAGATTTTCGGTTTCTTGTTAATCTTTTAGTTTTGAATGTTTTAATTCATTCCAAAACCATGTAAGAGTTAACTTACAGTGTTTATGAACGTCGGGGATGTCTAATTCGGAGGCGTGGCTTCCAGATCACCGTTTCTCCTCTCCGTTCGTCGGGTTCTACGATCTAGATCCAATACGGGGTGTAGAAAGAGAAGAACCGAAGTTAGAATCCGTTTTCGGATTGAAACGTGAAAAGATTTATCGGACTAGAGCTTACCACAACGTTTGGAGATCCTTGGATTTTCGTCCAAAGCTGCTGCCTCCGTTTGGTGCTTTCCGTCGACTCCGAATTTAGGGTTTCGAACGTATAGAAGGTTGTAGGGTTTTGTAAACTTGTTTGGGGCTCCCAAAGGGCTTATTTATAGATTTCTCAATCCCTAGGGCGTCCAACATCTGACCTAAAGGTCTTGGGTCAAGAGATGTTCAACCGAAAGTCGAAAAATCCGCGTTCGGGCGAGAGATTCACGCAACGGGCGAATCTGTCAAGTGGCGCGGTCGTGGCGCGCTAATCCCCCTTCACCGCGCGGCCACCGCGCGACTCTCGTCTGGACTTCGGTCCGGGCGGGTCGTGCGATCCGTCGTGCTTTTCCGCCTCTCTTTCGGGTTTCTATCCCTCTATGCTCCCGAATTCCGATTTCCGGGGTATCTTCGGGTCTCTACTTCCTTTCTAAATTTATTCTCAGTCTAATTGGATGTTTTGGACTCGAATCCTCGAGTTCATTAGTGTCGGGTTTTGGTGTACCATTTATTTACCTTTAATCCCTCCTTTTATTTAATTAAATTCCTTTAATTCCCTTTTTAAGTAAAAATCTCATTTCTCATTTCCTTATCTTTATTTACTTCTTTTATTTGCTGGATTTATTTATTTATTTATGGTATTTATTTTATCTAGTATTTATTTATTTAATTATTGTTTTATTTTATGACGGAAAATTCACGGGTATTACAGTCTACCCTCCTTAAGAATCAACTTCGTCCTCGAAGTTGTGTTTCGGTTTTTCTCGTGCTAAAGGTCTTGTGTTTGTTTTATTATGTTGTGACTTAACTTAGAATTAAAACTTCTAAGCTGCCTACGTACCCGGTAAAGAGATCAAGCCATAACGTAGTTCAAAAATTTACAAAAATGCACGAAAAGTAGGTGGTATCACATCCTCTCCCCCTTAAGATTGCAGTTATGTCCCCATAACTGTGTCGGTATCGGTTTGGAACAATGTCGGGTATCGTTCTCTCATGTCGGATTCTACTTCCCAAGTTTCCGTCTCACTTTCGTGGTTTGACCAAAGAACCTTGATCATTTTGACGGTTTTGTTCCTCGTTACTCGTTCCTTAGTGTCAAGAATACGCACTGGGACTTCCTCGTAAGTCAAATCTTCATCGAGCTCAATTATCTCCGGTTGAAGTACATGTGTCGGGTCCGGCACATACTTCTTTAGTTGCGAGACATGGAAGATATTATGAACTCGATCTAAGTGTGGCGGTAAAGCCAATCGGTAGGCTAGAGTTCCGACTCGTTCTAGAATTTCGTAAGGTCCTATGTATCGAGGACTTAACTTCCCTCGTTTGCCAAAGCGCATCACCCCCTTCATGGGTGATATCTTTAGCATGACTCTATCTCCCACTCGGAATTCTAGGTCTCGTCGTCTCACGTCGGCATAACTCTTTTGACGGTCTTGAGCGGCTTTCATCTTCCCTTGAATCACTTTGATTTGTTGAGCCATGTCTTCGATAAGTTGTGGTCCCACTACCACGGACTTATCGTTTTCTTCTCAGCTCAATGGGCTTCGGCACTTTCGTCCATACAACGCCTCGAAAGGTGCCATGCCGATACTAGCATGGTAGCTATTATTATAAGAAAACTCAATCAAGGGTAAATGAGATTCCCAATTTCCTTTGAAATCCAACACACATGCTCTTAGCGTGTCTTCTAGTGTTTGGATTGTCCTCTCGGTTTGACCATCCGTCATCGGGTGGAATGCGGTGCTCATTTTGATTTGAGTACCGAGAGCTTTTTGTAACTCCGTCCAGAAATGAGAGACAAATCTACTGTCTCTATCGGAAATGATATCATGTGGTACTCCATGTCGTCGTACCACATTATCAATGTAGGCTCAGGCCAATTGGTCCATAGTCCACGTGTCTTTCATTGGGATAAATATGGCTGTCTTCGTTAGCCTATCCACAATCACCCAAATCTTATTCATGCCTTTAGGTGATCGGGGTAATCCCGAGACAAAGTCCATTGAGATGCTATCCCACTTCCAACTTGGAATCTCTAGTGGTTGCATCAATCCTAAGGGTTTATGTCGCACTGCCTTAACCTTTTGGCAGGTGAGACATCTCGCCACGAAGTTCGCCACTTCCTTCTTCATTCCCGGCCACCAATAGATCTTCTTCAGATCCTTGTACAGCTTGTCACCTCCGGGATGTACGGAATATGGCGTGTTGTGCCCTTCCTCCATCAACCTTTGTTTCAACTCGGCACATTTAAGAGGCACACACCACCTCCCTTTGAAACGGATGCTTCCATCCTCGTGGACAGCAAATCCTATTGCCTTTCCTTCGGCAATATACCCTTTTATCTTCTCGAGTTTCGGGTCGCCCGGTTGAGCGAGTCGAATCTCGTCCAATATGGGAGTTTCTACGACCATGGCATTGACCGTTTCTCTCACTGTGCCAGGATGCACAAGTTCTAACTCCAATCTTGCCAAATCCATGTACAATGCCGGCGGAATTACCAACGAGTTTGTCACGTGTTGGGTTTTCCGACTTAGGGCATCGGCTACCACATTCGCCTTCCCCTCGTGGTATGCTATCTCTAAATCGTAGTCTTTAATAAGTTCCAACCACCTTCGCTGTCTCAAATTCAACTCCTTCTGAGTGAATATATATTTCAAGCTCTTGTGGTCGGTGAACATTCGACACTTCCGCCCATAAAGATAATGTCTCCATATCTTTAGAGCGAAAACGACCGCTGCCAACTCCAGGTCGTGGGTCGGATAATTTTCCTCGTGAGGTTTTAGTTGGCGTGATGCATAGGCTACGACTCTCGAGTCTTGCATCAAAACAAAACCTAAACCTTCCTTCGAAGCATCGCTATATACTTCGAAGTCACCATTCTCTGATGGTAGCGTTAATACGGGTGTGGTTGTGAGTCGTTTCTACAGCTCTTGAAACGCAGTCTCACACGCTTCGGTCCACTCGTATTTTGCTCCTTTCTTCAGTAGCTGGGTCAAAGGACGTGCAATCCTTGAAAAATCCTTCACAAATCGTCTATAATACCCGGCTAATCCAAGGAAACTCCTTATTTCCGTTGGACTCTTCGGAGTTGCCCATTCAGTTACGGCAGAGACTTTTGCCGGATCCACTGATACTCCATCAGCGGATACTATGTGTCCGAGGAATGCCACTTCTTTCAGCCAGAAGTCACATTTCGACAGCTTGCCGTATAACTGATTTCTTCGCAAGATTTCCAACACTTGATGTAAGTGTTTTGCATGCTCTTCCTCGCTCTTCGAGTAGATCAGGATGTCGTCGATGAACACTACGACGCACTGATCTAACAATTCTCGGAACACGTTGTTCATGAGATTCATGAACATGGCCGGAGCATTTGTTAACCCGAAGGATAACACTGTGAACTCATAATGGCCATATCGTGTTCGAAACGCCGTCTTTGGAATGTCCTTCTCGGCGATCCTCAGTTGATGATACCCAGATCGCAAATCGATCTTCGAGAATACTGAAGCTCCCTTCAGTTGATCAAACAGATCCTCTATTCTCGGTAGGGGGTATTTATTCTTAATGGTCACTTGGTTTAGTCCTCGGTAATCTATGCAAAGACGTAGTTCTCCGTCTTTCTTCTTGACAAATAAAACCGGTGCTCCCCAAGGGGACGTACTCGGTCTTATGTAGCCTTTTCCCAATAGTTCCTCGAGTTGTTCCTCTAACTCCTTCATTTTCAGTGGTGCCATCCGGTACGGAGCTTTCGAGACAGGCTCTGTCCCCGGAATGAGATCTATAGTGAATTCAAGATCTCTCTCAGGTGGCATGCCCGGAACGTCTTCAGGGAATACGTCCGGGTATTCTCTTACCACTGGTATGCTATCAACCTTGTTTTCTTCCGCCTCAAGGTTGTGCACATAGCACGCATATAGTTCGTACCCCTTACGCATCAAGTTACTTAGTTTGAGTGCACTAACGATCTTGTTACTTTTCTTAGGGGGCTGAGAGTAAAAGATAACTCTCTTTCCCCTACTTTTTGACAAGGTGATCTTTTGCTTTTGGCATTCGATCACCGCTTTATACTGGGATAGCCAATCCATCCCCAGTATGATGTAAAAGTCTCTTAAGTTAAATTCTACCAAGTTTGCGAAGAATTCTACGTTCTTTATCACTATAGGAATTCCGTTATATCGTTTAGAGCAAGACACTACTTCTCCAGAAGGCAATTGAATTCCTAAGCTAATTCTCTCGCACTTAGGTAGATCTAACTCAGGCACTATCCTTGATGCTATAATGGAGCAACTAGCTCCAGAATCAAATAGAATTCTAAGGGGCGTATTCAACACATAGAATGTACCTGCCATCACTTCTCCTTGCGCAGGCACGTCCGCTTGGTTTACCACGTTCAACCTCCCCATAGGGCGTCCCTGATTGCCTTGTTGATTCGCATTCGGCTGCTGATTTTGTTGCTGGTTTTGATTCTGAGGGGGCGGAGGTCGTTGGTTCTGGTTCTGGTTTTGCGGCCTATTTTGAGGGGGTCTGTACCCTTGGTTATTCCCGTTTTGCCCGTTTTAGGTTTGAGGCTGTTCTTGCCCCGCGACCAAATCGTCCCTCTTTGTTATGTTCTCGAGCCTAGTTCGGCAATCCCGTCGAACGTGACCCATTCGACCGCATCAGTAGCAGGCGCCTTGTTGCGGGCATCCCCTTGCCAGATGTGGTCGTCCACATCGCGGGCAAGGCGGTACCGGATCTTCTTGGTTGAACCTCCTCCCAGTGTTGTTTTGCTGGGGCCTATTCGACCCTCTGCGCTGCTCGTTCCTTCCAGAGTTGTTCTCGTTTCTTGATGATGCACCATGTGAAACCACATTTAAATGAGCTTAAATTATGATAAAATGAACTTAAATTGCATGCATGTGATCATATTTTACTGCTTTTTAGTGTACATTTCATGTGATGTGTAAATATTAATAAGACTGATTAAACTGAGCCTATTTGAGCTCAATTTACCTTGTTTTATGTTTTTTTAATAAGAATTTGGCAATTCTAAGATATTGCAATGATGTTTCAGGCATTAAAAGGAAGAAAGAAGATGTTCGGAGGACAAAGGACGCAAAATTCGGAATTTTCAACACTGGAAGGCTCCAGAATGCGCCACATAAGCATGGCGGCGCATAAAAATGCTCTCCAGCGCCATTTTATGCGCCACTTCAACACTTGGGAAAATTTCGGATGGAAAAAGCTTCAGGATGCGCCATCTCTTCTTGGCGGCGCATAAAATGCCATTCCAGCGCCACTTTTTGCGCCGACGTCGCGGTTGAGCAGTTTCTTAACCTCCCGAACTCGGTTTTAAACACCGTTTTCTTCATTTCTTCGATAACCAGACTCATAATTCGAACAATACTCTCTGGAAAAACATCTGCTAATGGGAGAAGAAGGCCAGAAACACAAAATCATGCCGGAGGAATGCATCAAGAACGCTGTTCTGGGCGTGTTCTTCCTATTCTAGGTGTTGCCTTTCTTTTTCTTGTTTTGTAATGTTATGAATTTGCCTCTGAATGTAATCTACTGTTATGTTTCGAATTTGTAGACGGATTTCTGTAATGTTCGTGTTAGAAGTGTTCTAGAACGGGAGTTCAGAATCACTTTGAAGTACGAACCTATCTTTTATGGAAGCAATAAAATGTCGATGTTTTATTCTGAAATCTGGAATTCTGATTAATCTGCTTTTGATCGATGTTCTGTGTTTAGGAATAAGAATCTGCTAATTCTGATCGCTTAAACTGGATAAATCGGCTATAATATTAGACTCTGTATTGGGATTGTATGTCAGATGCCTACATTGTTGATCGAGATTTTATGTTTTTAACAAATTTGTAATCTAAAATGTTAATCTGCTAGAAACTAAATTGATCGATCAATCTGTGTTCACTATTTTAGTAATCTGGCATTAATTCTAATCTGTCTGCATTTTAATATTATTAATTAAATCCAGTTTACCATGTTTTATTGTTATTTTACCATAATTGTTAGATTATTTACACTGTTTTGCATAATTTAAATGTTAGAATCTAATTCCATAAATTCTGCTTTGCGAAATCGGGAGATAAAAAGTAGAATTAATATTTTAGTACCGGAATTGGGAATAAATTACATTAAAAATAGATTCTGGCATGTGCACAATGATTTGGGAAATGAAAAGTGCCTTTTAATTGCTATAGGAAAATTTGTAAGCTTGGGAAAGACTCAAATTTAGGCCTAGAATAATGATTGCAAAATGTTAGATAATCTAATCAGCTTCCATGAAGTCCGTTTAACCACAATTTGAAGTTTTAGTAGATTATTATATTTTTAATCTTTATAAAAATATTTAAATTTAAGAAATTGATTTTTAGAACATTGGGAAATGTCAAATTATTACACAATTTCTATTTTATAATAAAGATGGCAATATTTAAAATATTACAATCAACTCCCATTAGTATTTTTATCAATTAAAACTTTAATTTGCTTTATTTTAATTTACTGTCACTGTTTTTAAATTTAAATCACCGTTAGAATTAAACAAATCTTTTTAAATATATTAAATATAATTAATGAACTTAAGAACAATTAAAATTTCTCCGGAATGAAATAATATTCTGAAATTCCCTGTGGATTCGACTCGGTATTCACCGGTTTTTATTACTTGATGACAACCATCCGCTTGTGGTAAAATATGAGTGGTGAAAATCAACCCATCAAGTTTTTGGCGCCGTTGCCGGGGAATTTGTTGTGAATTTTTAATTGTTTTTAGTTTATTAATTTAAATTTATTAAGTTAAATATTAATTTAACTGTTTCTTATTTTATTTTATTTTATTTTATACTTGCAGTGCGAAGCAAACAAGCAGAAATAGCTTATGATCCTGAAATTGAGCGTACTCTTAGAGCTATTAGATTAGGAAAACGTAGGAGACCAGCTCAGTTGGAAATTTTAATTAATTCATCCTCTGATGAAGAAAACTATTCTCCAACGACTGGAGTTTCAACAAATCTAACTAATCAATTAGTTGCTCAGTTCAATAGGTTAAACATGGCAGCGAATGATAATGATAATCAGGGTAATAACGGAGGTAACGGTGGTGATTTGGAGCACGATGATCAAGCTGAAATGACCATTGAAGAACACTTACAAGGAACTAGTGGAAATCTGCTTAATAGAACTCCTAGGCCTGATGTAGATGCTTTAAGCTTCACCCTTCAGCCTGCACTAATCACTATGGTTCAAGCTAATCAATATAATGGATCACCTACGAATGATGCTGTAGAACACATAAGGAACTTTCTGGACTATTGTGACACAGTGAAAATAAATGGTGTTACTAGTGATGAAATTAAGTTGAGATTGTTCTCGTTTTCACTCAGAGATAAGGCTAAAACTTGGTACAACTCACTTCAATTAAGGGATGTCACTACTTGGGATAAAATGTTAGAAGCTTTCTTAGAACAATTCTTCCCACCATCTAAGGTTATTGAATTGCAAGAAAAAATCAAAGAATTTGTGCAAGATGAGGGTGAAACTCTACTTGAAGCATGGGACAGATATAGCACTTTATTGGCAAGATGCCCGAATCATGGCTTCGAAGATTGGCAGCAGATGCACTTTTTCTACAATGGGTTGATTGATCATTGGAGGAACTTGTTGGATGCAGCGGCTGGAGATTCTTTTCTATCTATAGGACCTTCTAGAGCTAAGGAAATAATTGAGAAAAAGATTTCTAATATGAAAAAATTTCCTGGTAAGAAAAATGCTAGAAATAAAACAAAAGGGGGAATCTATGAGGTAGAAAAGGCAGTTGCTATAGATTCTAAGTTAGATGCTTTGATGAGGGAAGTTTCTACGCTTAAGAAAGGTCAAGCTAAAGTTGTGAGATGCGGTATTTGTCATGGACCTCACGAGTCATCAGCTTGTCATTTGCTTGATCAAGGACTTCAAGAGACTATGCAGTGTGAGAGCACTGAGGAGCAAGTGGAAGATGTGAATTACATGGGAAATAGGCAGCAAAATTACAACCAAAACCGACCTCAAAACCAAAATTTCTACCCTAATCAAAATTCTCAATTCCAACAAAACACTTATCCACAAAACAACCGTCAATCTTATCCACAGAACCAAAATCAAAATTACCCAAATCAAAATCAAAACTTTCAAAACCAAAATCAAAATCAGAATCAAAACTTTAATCAAAACAGAAATCAAAATCAGTCCTTCTACCCTAACCAACAGCCTAGGAACTTTCAACCTCAACAACAGCTGCAACAAAATCAAGTAAGTGATGAAGTTAATTTAAAAGAGTTAATGAGCACAATCGTGTCTCAACAACAAACAATTCAGCAAATGCAAGCCTCAATGAGAAATCTAGAAGTACAAGTTGGTCAAATTGCTAGGGACACTTCAAATAGACAGCAAGGAACACTACCAAGCATGCCTGATCCTAATCCAAAAGAGCAATGTAAAGCAATCACTTTAAGAAATAAAAAGGAATTACCTAATCCTTACCCTACCTTAGATGATCCAGAGGTTTCAGCTGATACTGTAGACGATCAAGGTGAGGATGCAGAGAAAGAAAGTCAGCAGAAGGATTCTGAGGAGCCTAAGGAGAGTGAGAGAGTTAGTATTGATAGGAGTAAGGATAAGGGAAAGCCTACTGTACCAGTCAAGTCATATCAGCCACCTATCCCTTACCCACAGCGTCTTAAAAAGGCAAAGGAAGATAAAGATTATGCTAAATTCTTAGAAGTCTTTAAGAATTTAAGAATTGATATTCCTTTTTCTGATGCTATAGCACAAATGCCCGTTTATGCTAAATTCTTAAAAGAAATCCTATCAAAGAAGAGGAGTGTTGATGATGAAGAGAAAGTGACACTGACAGGGGAATGCAGCGCAATCCTACAAAGAAGGCAACCTATTAAACAAAAAGATCCTGGGAGTTATACTATTCCGTGCATTATTGGCACGAAAGAATTCAACAAAGCTTTGTGTGATCTCGGGTCTAGTATTAATCTGATGCCTCTACATGTCTTTAGAGAACTAGGAGTAGGAGTTGTGAAGCCTACTAGGATGCAGCTACAGCTTGCGGATAGATCCATTAGGACTCCTTTAGGCATTGTAGAAGATGTTCCTGTTCAAGTAGAGAGCTTCATTTTCCCTGTTGACTTTGTTGTTCTTGATATGGAAAAAGACATTGATATTCCTCTGATTTTAGGTAGACCATTTTTGCAAACTGGTAGGGCTATGGTAGACATGGATGATGGTAAAATTACACTTAAAGTAGGTAATGAACAAGTGTCGTTTGACATTTCTAAGACAACTAAAACACAACACGCTAGTTCTGACACCTACCCGTGTAATAGAGTCACAGCTATCTATCAGGAGGATGAGGTGATTGAGAGAGAGTTCTTTGCTAGACACGATCCCTATAGGAAATTTGAGCAGTTAGTGGAAAGTTGTGAAGACTTAGCTGAAAGTAAGTGTGAGGGAGGATCACCTGTGCAAGTAACATGTGCAATCGAAGAATCCAAGTTAGTTCCGTCTGTTGAAAAGCCACCTACATTGACATTGAAGGAGCTGCCATCACACTTGAGGTATGTTTTTCTAGGTGAGAATAACACTTTACCTGTTATTGCAAGTAATAAATTAAATGATGATCAATTAACTGCATTAACCCAAGTGTTGAGTAAGCATGTTAGAGCAATAGGTTGGACAATAGCTGACATCAAGGGACTGAGTCCAGCACTGTGCACACATCGGATTTACATGGAGGAGGACGACAAGCCAGTTAGACAGCCCCAAAGGAGATTGAATCCACATCTACAAGAAGCTGTAAGAGCAGAGGTGATTAAACTACTCGATGCAGGTATTATCTATCCTATTTCTGATAGTCAGTGGGTGAGTCCAGTACAAGTAGTGCCTAAGAAAGGAGGTATGACTGTAATTAGAAATGAAAATGGTGAATTAGTACCTACTAGACCTACTACTGGATGGCGTGTTTGCATTGATTATAGGAGATTGAATGATAAAACTAGGAAAGATCATTTTCCATTGCCTTTTATTGATCAAATGCTAGAGCGTTTAGCTGGTCATGAATTTTATTGCTTTTTAGATGGCTATTCTGGTTATAATCAAGTTCCAATTGCACCTGAGGATCAAGATAAAACTACTTTTACATGTCCTTACGGTACATTTGCATATAGGAGAATGCCATTTGGTTTGTGTAATGCTCCAGCTACATTTCAGAGATGCATGATGTCTATATTTTCTGATTTAATTGAGACATGCATTGAGGTATTTATGGATGATTTTTCTGTATTCGGGTCTGATTTTGAAAAATGTTTGATTAACTTGGAAAAAGTTCTGATTAGATGTGAAGAATCAAATTTGGTTCTTAATTGGGAAAAATGTCATTTTATGGTTAATGAAGGAATTGTCTTAGGACATAGAATTTCTAAAAATGGCATCGAAGTTGATAGGGCTAAAGTAGAAGTGATTGCAAAAATTCCACCTCCTAATAATCTAAAAACTTTGAGAAGTTTTCTGGGACATGCTGGATTTTATCGAAGGTTCATAAAAGATTTTTCAAAAATTGCATTACCTCTGTTTAAGCTGCTATGCAAAGATGTTGAGTTTGATTTTTCTGATGAGTGTATTGAGGCGTTCAATAGGATCAAGGAAGCATTGATAACTGCACCGATTATTCAGCCACCCGACTGGAGCCTGCCATTTGAGATCATGAGCGATGCTAGTGACTTCGCTGTTGGTGCAGTATTGGGTCAACGAAAGGATAAGAAACTTCATGTTATTTATTATGCTAGTCAGGCTTTAAATACTGCACAGAAAAATTATGCCACTACTGAAAAAGAGCTTTTATCTGTTGTTTATGCATGTGAAAAGTTTAGGCCATATCTGATAGGCTCAAAAACTGTAGTTTACACTGATCATGCTGCTATTAAATATCTGTTTGCAAAGAAAGATGCTAAACCACGGTTAATTAGATGGGTATTATTGTTACAGGAATTTGACTTGGAAATTAGAGATAGAAAAGGAGATGAGAATCCTGTAGCTGATCATTTATCTAGACTTGAGCATGAAAAAGGGGAAGGAAGATTAATTAATGATGCATTTCCTGATGAAAATTTGTATTTAATTAATAACACTTCCTCTGATCAGTGGTTTGCTGATTTTGTGAATTATTTGGCATGCGGTGTAATTCCTGATCATTTAAAATGGCATAGTCAAAAACAAAAATTTAAAACTGATGCTAAATATTTTATTTGGGATGAACCTTATTTGTTTAGACTTTGTTCAGATCAAATCGTAAGGAGATGCATCCCGGATGAAGACTTTGAGAAAGTTTTAAAGGCTTGCCATGAAGGACTTGGAGGAGGACATGTTGGACCGAATAGGACAGCTCACAAGGTACTCGAAGGTGGTTTATATTGGCCTAATATTTATAGGGATGCTAGATCATTTGTGCAAAAATGTGACGTATGTCAAAGGGCTGGTAACATCACTAAAAGAGATGAAATGCCTTTAAAAGGAATTATGCCTGTTGAGTTGTTTGATTTGTGGGGGATTGATTTTATGGGTCCATTTCCACCATCTAATGGGAAATTATATGTTCTAGTTGCTGTAGAATATGTGTCAAAATGGGTAGAAGCTGAAGCATGTGCATTGAATGATGCTAAACAAGTGATTAAATTTTTGAAAAAGCAAATTTTTACTCGTTTTGGTGTGCCTAAAGCAATCATTAGTGATGGTGGATCTCATTTTGTTAATAGGGCTGTTAATCAAGTGTTATCTAGGTTTCATGTTCATCATAGGATAACAACACCCTATCATCCTCAAGCCAATGGTCAAGTAGAAGTCACTAATCGTGAGATTAAAAAGATTTTGGAAGCCACGGTAGGAAAATCTAGAAAAGATTGGGCTTTTAAGTTAGATGAAGCATTATGGGCTTATAGAACAGCATTTAAAACACCTATAGGTATGACTCCTTTTAAATTGGTCTATGGTAAAGCTTGTCACTTACCTTTTGAACTTGAGTTTAAATCACTTTGGGCTATGAAGAAATTGAATTTTGAATTTAAAGAAGCTCAAGAGAAAAGGAAAATAGATCTTACTGAGTTAGAAGAAATAAGGCGTCATGCTTATGACAATGCTTTAATTTATAAAGAAAGAACAAAGCTTTATCATGATAAAATGCTTAGGCCTAAGGTGTTTGAAGCTGGTCAATTAGTGCTTTTATATAATTCTAGATTTAAACTCTTTCCTGGTAAATTGAAAACGAAATGGTCAGGACCTTTTAGGATTGTGAAGGTGTTGGATAATGGTGCAGTCGTTTTAAAAGCTGAAGATGAAAGGGAATTTACTGTAAATGGTCAAAGACTTAAACATTATTTTGGAGATGAAGTTAAATTCATCGAACAAATTAATGTTAAGCCCTTGGTTGTTTAAATCTGCTTATTGAAGTAAATGCATTGCATGTTTAATTATGTTGAGTTTTGATTTATTAAAAATTTATAAAAACCAATAAAAATTATAAAATGACATAAAAAGACAAAAATATTTTGCATTTTATTGTTTATGTGCTTTTAGTTGTTTTACTGTTGTTATTAAAGTAAGTCGTGTTTTCATTTTAAATATGTTGTTTAATTGTTATGCTATGTATTGTATGTGTTCAATAAATTGAGTAGGACATTGCTTTGAATTAGAATAAGTAGCAAAATGTTGAGAAATGATGGATTCGTGTGTGCTTGGAGAATTGATCTTGAATTGTGCATTTTTGACTCGGTGATGAATTAAGGAGAATGATCTGTATGAACTAGTTGATTTAATTGAGGAGAATTATGATCCGGAATGATTTGAGGAGCCTATTTATGCTAAATCTGACTTGCTAACTTTAGGGAGTGTATTGACTATCATTTTGGTTGAATTTGAACTGAATTTCGAATGTCACAGGCTCAGTTTAGGCGCCACACCTTCATGGTGGCGCCCAAAACCAAGCTCAGGCGCCATTTTATGCACCAATTTCGACCTTGGAAAAGTTTTGTCAGTTTTTGCGCCACATATGCTTTGTGGCGCATAAAACTGCTCCCTAGCGCCAAAAATTGCGCCACTTTTAAACTTGGAGAAAATTGAAGTCAGGTTATGCGCCACTTCTTCTTGGTGGCGCATAAAATCACTCCGGAGCGCCAATGGATGCGCCATTTTTAGACTTGGGAATTTTTGGAAAAACCCTAGGCGCCACTTGTACTGAGTGGCGCATAAAACACTCTCCAAGCGCCATTTTTGGCGCCGACCCGCGGGTCAAGGGCTCCAAACCCGGTTTTGAACGGGATTTATCCCTAAAAACTCCTCTTATTCTCATTTTCTTCCAAAACAACCGAACCTCCTCCCCCCTTGTTCTTCGACCGAGCGCCACTCCAAGCGACACATTTGCGCCACTTTGGTAAAAATTCTTCCAATTCTTGTTTCCTTCTATCAATTTTTATCTACATTGTTCAAATTCTCATTCCAAAACCCAACTTTTGTTTTGTTTGAATCAAATTAGGGTTCTTCAACCCTAGTTCTTCAAGTTTGGGTATTCCACTCCAAAGTGTTCTAAAGCTTCAATTTAGGTAAGAATGGCTATCCTAATTCAATTGTTATCATATTCTAGTACTTTGGAATGCATTAATTTTGGTATTGGTTTTGTTACTTGAATTTTGGTTTTTTGTAGAATGTGGGATAAAATTCAATTTTTGATTGTTTAAATCCTAGTTTGAACTTGAACAAAATGTTGTAGAACATGGATTAAATGCATTTGGTGAAATTTTTGGATTAACATTAAAATTTTGGAACTTTTAGAATTTGAAAATCTGAAAATTTCTTTTAATTAAATAAAATGGCATTTTTGCTAATTAAATGGATAAAACATCACTAGAATATGTCATTTTAAATATATTGAAATCATAAGCTCATTTTTATGTCAAGAGTTCCATGTTTTTCATTATGTAAGTCAAATTGGGCATTGTTGATAAAAACTCTTTTATTTTTAATTAGAATAGGTTAATTTATCCTATAAATAAATTGGAATGGATTTAAATATTAATTTAAACCATTTAGGATAAACTAGTTTATTAAGTTAGGTTATTTTATTTATTAAATCTGGAAATCTAATAAAATGAGAGTTTTTATTAAAAAAGTTGTCCTAAATGTGAATTTTAAACTTTGGGATAAAATGGATTATTTCTTTAAACAAAGTTTAGGATTTATGAACCTTAAAATGCAACATTTTGGTCATTGAGTCATATAAATCCCACATTCTAGGTTGATGTATATGTTTGCTTTATACTTAACACTTAAGTTAAACCTTTGGTTTAAACTTAAGTGTGAGGATGGGAGGCAATGCATATATATGATACTAACCCATCATTTTTGTACAATCAGGTGCCAATATAATGTATAATCCTCCAAATCTCCCTAAGAAATCGGGTTATAGGTATATACCGATGCCCGAGGTGAGATTGGGGATTTATGATCCACAGTCACCGGATAGCGTTCCTACTCCTATTCCTGATGAGCATGTTTTTGAAAATCGCATACTCCGCACTAAAAATTCGACACAGATGGATCAGCCCCAAGGATCAGGTGGTGCTTCTAAGTCCAAGGGACTTCTCTCCTATTTTAGGAAGAGTAAGTCCAAGAGCGGTGCATCTTCTAGACACACTACAGTGCCCGCTGATGACCATCAGGAGGTCAATCAGCCTGATCAGCCTGACCAGCCCGATCAGCCTCAGCCTGAGGCATCGGATCATTCACAGGCCCCCACTAGAGCCTCTCGGGGGAAGGCACCCGCTACTACTTCTACTTCCTCTCGACCTAGGAGGGGGAGATCTGCAGCATTAGTTATACAGGAGCCTGTCCCTGAGGCTGTAGGAGGAGAGGAAGATGAGGAGGAGGTTGATCAGGAGGAGCAGGAGGATAGAGGAGGACCGAAAAAGCAGGATCCTAGAGCGTATGTCCCCGACTTGCGTTATGTCAGTCCAGGCATATTTGATGCCACTGTGTTTAGGAGTGCTAGAGCCTATGAATTATACAAGAGGTTTCACAAGAAAAGGATCATTGCCGATAGAGGATTTTCAGACAGAGATCTGCAGCACCCCCTACTCCGTGATGCTATCAGATCCAGAGGTTGGGAGAGATTTGTTAGACATCCAGCCGGGACATATTCATGGGAGTTGACTAGGCTGTTTCTAGCCAACGCTGAGGAGGAGGATTCTTGGATTTTCGGGGTTAGAGTACCCATCACTCCTCAGCACCTCAACCAGTTTTTCGGAGTAGTGGATGTGCCTTACGGCAGGGATTTTTGGGAGCCGGTTATGAGGGCTGATGATAGGGAGGAGATCAAGAAGCTGGTCTTGATGTCTATGTTTGAGGGTCAGGAGGATGTCCTCACTTATGATGACGATGACATGAGTAGGTTACATGGGCCTGATATGGATGCACCCATGTATCAGCTGCTCATGTTCTACAGATCTAGACTGAGTCCTTCGACTCACACCTCTGGACCTACTGCTGTGGATCTGTACGTCCCATACTGCATCAAGGTGGGGAGCCCGGTTAACATGGGAGAGCTTATAGCATTGGAGTTGAGACAGACACCAGGGGTGTCTAAGAGATCTGCTCTCATGTTTCCCAGCTTGATATGGCAGCTGTGTGCACAGGCAGGAGTGGATATGGGGCAGTTTGACAGAGACTGGAGGATGAGGCCCCCTATTACCTTTGGGAAGAGAAACTTCAAGCTGCCTGGGATTAGATGCAAGCCCATGATACTACCGAGGGAGTTACCCAGGCAGTCACCGCCACCTGCACCTTCACATGCTAGCCAGGAGCATTCTGAGGCTCCTTCACAGTCCACCCGGGGTACACGAGGTGGTAGAGGTCGAGGTAGAGGACGTGGCAGAGCTCAGCCACAGCAGTCGCAGCAGTCACATCAGCAGTATCCGGGAGAGTCGGATTGGGCTAGGGCATTGAGGATTGATCAGCAGACGATGATGACCAACCAGCAGAATTGGATGAACACTATGGATGAGCGAATGAGGTTGGTGGCTCAGAGACAAAACTTCTTGAGCGATCAGATTGAAAAGAATGCCCGAGCCCAGGCGTATCATGCAGCCAGACTTGAGTATTTTATGTCCCAGAGCTTAGGACAGCGGTATGTCGCTCCTCAGACACCTTCTGAGGACGATGATGATGAGGACTACGTGGGGTCTGTAGATGGTAGCGATGGTAGCGATGAGGATGCTGAGGATGCTGATGCTGGAGATGGGTCTGAAGAAGTGGGTGACAACGATGATGATGATTCTGAGGACTCCGACTGACTGAGAGAGATGAGCGATAGATAGGCTTATGATTATTAAAGATGACATGTGTTGATAGGCCTATGTATTTGACTCTATTGCACTTCTGAGTTTATTTTGCTACATTTCAGTATTTACATTTGGGTTGTAATTGTCCTAACTCTATTTTCCTTTATTACTTTTGCTATTTTAGACTTGTTATTTCTATTATCCATGTTCTTGTAATTTTATAGAGTAGTAGATGGAGTTTAAATGAATTTTAAGGTTTTTAGTTGCTTTTTAATTCAATAAAGTAGCTCTTACCAATAACATGCTTAATTGAGTGTTTTGAACTGGTTAAAAGATCAATGAAGTTTATTTGAACTAGATTGAGGTGTAAATGAAGTGAAATTGGTATTGTTGAGCGATTTGGAGATTTTGGACATCATGGGGAAGAACTTAGGAAAAACACATTCTGCTCGATTTGACACAGAATGCGCCATTTAGGCATAGTGGCGCCTAAAAACACCCTTAAGCGCCATTTTATGCGCCAGAAGACTTAGAAATTTTTCTAAGTTTTTCCAAAATGTGCCACACATGCTTGATGGCGCATAAATCTGCCTTTCTGCGCCACTTTTTGCGCCGCAGAATTAAAGTTTTTCCAAGTTGGCTTCAAGATGCGCCACTCCTTCTATGTGGCGCATAAAACCCCCTCCCAGCGCCAATTTTTGCGCCATTTTAATTTTTAAAATTTATATTATTTTTAAAATGCGCCAGTTGTGCTTGGTGGCGCCTGAAAGTGACCTTATGCGCCACTTTTTGCGCCATCGACGCAAATCTTTCAAAAATTCGCGAATCCAAAATATCCAAGTCATATCTATTCGATTTTTGGAGTCCTAAACAGCATTATACTAACTCCAAATCATATGTTTAGTGTATATTTGGATCTAGATTAAATCAATCCCGCCATATCTCAACAAAATCAAGATTTCACCTCTTTAAAAAGGGGTATGACCGATCGGTCACACATTCAACCTCAAATCTGTCAATTTTTCTCTTCTTCCAGTTTAATTAGCTTTCCAATCCCAATCCTTTCTTCCTAAAATTCTGCCACCATGAGACCAAAGAGAAAGAATAACCCAAGAAACAAGGGTGGAAAGAAATTGAAAGCCACAGAGCCTGCCCCATCACAGACACCAGAAACTAATGAACCCATTCTGGAGCCGGCTGCTGTGGGAGCTGAAGATGAATTTGTAAACAATCTGGTAGCTCCCGACTCGTATAATGGTTATGATACTTCCTTCAATTCTGCTCAACCAACGGAGGATGATCCACAGCAAGAAGAAAATGTCGCTGAATCCCCGGAGGAAATCTCACCAGAAATCCCTCGTGAATCTAAAACCAAGAGGAAGAGTCACAATAGAAAGAACGATACTACTCCTCTGGAAGAATTAACGGGAGATACTTTTAATCCGGCCATTTTCATCAATCAAACTGCGTATTCTTATTATCAGGAGATGGCGGATAGATGGATTTTTGCAGACAAAGGGTTCACTGAAGCTGACATGGAGAGATTTTCGGTTCATGATGCTCTCATGAGTCGAGGATGGATGAAATTTGCTGCGCATCCGGAAGGAGTTTATTCTTGGGAGCTTACCAGACAGTTCTTGTGCAATGCTCAGTATGATCACTACACTTCATGGATTAGAGGAGTGCCTGTGCCATATGGTCCTGCAGTGATCAATGAACTTTATGGTACTGTGGATGTTTCTTGCCCAGCTACGAAGAAGAAGCACTTCCATGACCCTGTTTATGACGAGGAAGGAGGACCCGAATTGGAGAAAAGAATTTTGAAAGAGATGTTTGAAACTCAAAAGAGGGTGGCCTACATTGGAGAGAAGAAGGCGAATGTGGTAGCTACTTTAATGGCTGCACCGCTTTATCAGATCTACCTGCTCTACAAGCATAAGGTATTTCCTACTTCACACACTTCACAACCAAGTGCAGAAGATCTTTATTTTGTGTATTGTGTGAAGAACGGGCTACCTATTGATATTGGAGAGATGATAGCATATGAGCTGGATAAAATGGCGTTTGACACTGCACGGATTGTGTTGGGATTTCCTGCACTGATCTGGACACTTTGTGAAAGAGCTGGAGTGAATATGACGGCCTATGCTCATGATGTGAAGCCAAAGCCCCCTATTTCTTTCAAGAATTTCTATAACAAGCCTGGAGTAAGATGTGCAGAGCTTGGCTACCCTATCACATCCCGTGGGACACCCACTTGTCATCCTGATAGACCTAGTACATCTGGTACTAAGGTAGAGCCTGCAGAGATCGCAATCAATAGGATGACCTATGAGATTCATCAGCTTAGAGAGGAGATGAAGAGGAAGGAAGATCGTACACGAGCACAAATTTCACAACTTTCTAATAGACTTGAATTTTTCATGTCTGAAAGTCTAGGTGATCGATATATTCCTCCTACTACTAGTTCGAGCTCTACAGGGGACGATGATGTTCCTAGGGAAGATGAAGTAGATGATTCGAATGGATCTTTAGAAATCTAGATTTTTGATTAGATAGGATTGCTCCCTTTTTGGTTTAATTTGTAATAGTTAGAACTATTTTGGTGCTATTTTGCTTATTTAATTAGCTTCTTTATGTAATAGTTGCTAGAATTTGTGGTATTTTGCTTTTGGTAAATTTATAAAATTTAAATATTTTAATTAAATCTGTCCATAATTATTTAATTGATAAAATGTGCCTACAAAATAAATAAAAATCTGAAATTTAATAATAAAATCTGAATTTAAATAAATTATGGATGAGGTTTAATTATTTTAACTTATAATTTACCATGTGCTCTAATGATCATCTTTTGTATGAGCAAATACTATATAAATATATAAAGAAGCAGGATATGCCATGAGAAGCAAGCAAAGGGGGAACATCCAATACGGTGAAAGAATTTCTAGGATCTACATATTCCAGGTGTGATCTTTTCATGTATTATGTTATCAATTCGCATGAAGAATATGGTAAGAGCTTGAGTTAATTTAATTTTAGTTTATTTTTTTTATTTTCTATGCTTTAAATAAAATAGTACATGCATGTCTAGTTATTTTAACTTTAAATTGTGTTTTCCCAGTGGTGCTATTATTTAGAGATTATCACATCAATGCCAATCTGGAGAAAATCCAAATAAGTCTAAATGTTCTGCTCTAATCCGATTTTACAATTTAATGAGTGTTAGGTTTCTTAGTTTAAAGTTCTAGACTATGTCAAATTGTTATGCAAGTTGTTTGGGCTATTGATGACAATTCTATTTGCCTTGCAGAAAGCTTTTTGATTAATTAGACTAGTTATTTAAAATGTGGAGAGTTATCATTATTTATAAACAAATATGCTCGTTCTAAGTCTTTTTAAATGCTTAATTAAAATAAAGTCAGAGTAAGAACCCTGTATTGAAAAACAAAACAAAACAAGTTATCTTGCAAAAAGAAAAAGAAAAGAAAATTAAAGAATGCAAGATTAAAAAAAAAAGAGAAGAGAAAAACAGGGTGATTAAAAAAAAAAATTCATAAACTCTTGACTGGATGACTGGCACATATTCGGTGACACGAGTAGCTTTTGGAATTCAACCATCTACAACTCAGCCAAAGTGTCTAGAATATAGTGAAACCTAGCCATAGATTGAGCATATTTAAAGACTGGAAAAGAGAAGCATATTTACATTATTCGCTTTCCCATATTGAGTGCTAGGTATAATTAATCTGTTTTCTGTATTGTAAGTGCTTTGGATATCTGGTTCTAATAGCTGATGCATACCAATTTGCCTAGTTCTAGTACATTAAACTTTGAACCCTCTTATCTCATTTTATTGTTGAAATCTATGATTTGGCAGAACTATAAAGACTTTATCTTTATTATCTTGATTGGCAAGTTGATGTGCTAATTGATCTCATTGCTCAAGGGACGAGCAATATTTAAGTGTGAGGATGTTGATGCACCATGTGAAACCACATTTAAATGAGCTTAAATTATGATAAAATGAACTTAAATTGCATGCATGTGATCATATTTTACTGCTTTTTAGTGTACATTTCATGTGATGTGTAAATATTAATAAGACTGATTAAACTGAGCCTATTTGAGCTCAATTTACCTTGTTTTATGTTTTTTTAATAAGAATTTGGCAATTCTAAGATATTGCAATGATGTTTCAGGCATTAAAAGGAAGAAAGAAGATGTTCGGAGGACAAAGGACGCAAAATTCGGAATTTTCAACACTAGAAGGCTCCAGAATGCGCCACATAAGCATGGCGGCGCATAAAAATGCTCTCCAGCGCCATTTTATGCGCCACTTCAACACTTGGGAAAATTTCGGATGGAAAAAGCTTCAGGATGCGCCATCTCTTCTTGGCGGCGCATAAAATGCCATTCCAGCGCCACTTTTTGCGCCGACGTCCCGGTTGAGCAGTTTCTTAACCTCCCGAACTCGGTTTTAAACACCGTTTTCTTCATTTCTTTGATAACCAGACTCATAATTCGAACAATACTCTCTGGAAAAACATCTGCTAATGGGAGAAGAAGGCCAGAAACACAAAATCATGCCGGAGGAATGCATCAAGAACGCTGTTCTGGGCGTGTTCTTCCTATTCTAGGTGTTGCCTTTCTTTTTCTTGTTTTGTAATGTTATGAATTTGCCTCTGAATGTAATCTACTGTTATGTTTCGAATTTGTAGACGGATTTCTATAATGTTCGTGTTAGTAGTGTTCTAGAACGGGAGTTCAGAATCACTTTGAAGTACGAACCTATCTTTTATGGAAGCAATAAAATGTCGATGTTTTATTCTGAAATCTGGAATTCTGATTAATCTGCTTTTGATCGATGTTATGTGTTTAGGAATAAGAATCTGCTAATTCTGATCGCTTAAACTGGATAAATCGGCTATAATATTAGACTCTGTATTGGGATTGTATGTCAGATGCCTACATTGTTGATCGAGATTTTATGTTTTTAACAAATTTGTAATCTAAAATGTTAATCTGCTAGAAACTAAATTGATCGATCAATCTGTGTTCACTATTTTTAGTAATCTGGCATTAATTCTAATCTGTCTGCATTTTAATATTATTAATTAAATCCAGTTTACCATGTTTTATTGTTATTTTACCATAATTGTTAGATTATTTACACTGTTTTGCATAATTTAAATGTTAGAATCTAATTCCATAAATTCTGCTTTGCGAAATCGGGAGATAAAAAGTAGAATTAATATTTTAGTACCGGAATTGGGAATAAATTACATTAAAAATAGATTCTGGCATGTGCACAATGATTTGGGAAATGAAAAGTGCCTTTTAATTGCTATAGGAAAATTTGTAAGCTTGGGAAAGACTCAAATTTAGGCCTAGAATAATGATTGCAAAATGTTAGATAATCTAATCAGCTTCCATGAAGTCCGTTTAAGCACAATTTGAAGTTTTAGTAGATTATTATATTTTTAATCTTTATAAAAATATTTAAATTTAAGAAATTGATTTTTAGAATATTGGGAAATGTCAAATTATTACACAATTTCTATTTTATAATAAAGATGGCAATATTTAAAATATTACAATAAACTCCCATTAGTATTTTTATCAATTAAAACTTTAATTTGCTTTATTTTAATTTACTGTCACTGTTTTTAAATTTAAATCACCGTTAGAATTAAACAAATCTTTTTAAATATATTAAATATAATTAATGAACTTAAGAACAATTAAAATTTCTCCGGAATGAAATAATATTCTGAAATTCCATGTGGATTCGACTCGGTATTCACCGGTTTTTATTACTTGATGACAACCATCCGCTTGTGGTAAAATATGAGTGGTGAAAATCAACCCATCACTTGAGTCTCGGCTTCTCTTGTCTTGAGGACCCCTGCTGGACTCCCCACTCACCCTTCTTTTCAGCTGCTGCACGCGTGCTACCGCTACAGCGCGATCGTATACGGCTTTCAAATCGGGGTAGTGTACCCCCGCGATCACCTCGCGCACAGACAGGTTTAGTCCCATCTCGAACTTCTGTGCCTTTTCCGCATCAGTGGGCACTAGCCTTGGTGCGAACCTCACCAGCTCCTTGAAGCGGGTGTAGTATTCCTGCACCGTTTGGCTTCCTTGCTTCAACGACAGGAATTCTTCGTACATGGCAGCTTTAATACTCAAGGGATAGAATCGATCCCTGAGTAGTTCCATCATCTCCATCCACGAGTAAGGCTCGTCGTCCTCAGTCAGTTTGGCTTGCGTTGCTTGCCACCAGTCGTCAGCTTCGCCTCGCAAGTAGTATGAAGCGACATGTACCCTCTCTCCTTCCGGACATTTGACCGCTCCCAGCAGCTTGTCAAAAGTCCGGATCCATTCCTCCAGTTTAGCTGGATCCTCCTCACCAGCGTAGTGGGGCGGCTGGTAAGGATTCACCATCGCCAGGTAGTTAGGGCGAGCTTGGGGCGGAGGTACCGCCGCAGCTTGACCCTGGTTGACTTGCTCGTTTCCAAGCGCAATCAACACTTCCTCTATCGTCCTAAGACGATCGCCCACATTGTTCGGTGCGGGGGCGTCCTGCGCACCTTGGGGCTGTTCCTCATCAGGTTGGATTGGTTCAGTGACGTTTGGTGGTGTTTCAGTAGGTGTTTCAGTGGTGGTTTGGGGAGCGGGTTGGGTTCTGCCTCTTCCTCTTCCTCTGGGTGCCATTCTGGTACAAATATGATAGATTAGGGCTGGTGAATTTAGCATATGGTCTAAGCAATTTCTATGAGTGTATATGTGTGTAGCAATTTAGCACGTGGTGCTTTGTTCGGATTAAGAAGCATCGTATGCTTCGGGGTTTTATTTTATTTTGTTTCATTTTGTTTTGATTTAAAAAAAAATAAATCGGGCATTTTATTTCCTCAAAAGAAATTTAGTACAAGTAATAGGATGCGCAAAATAAATATACTGTCTAAGATAAAGTATCTAAAAGATCTCCGCGTCCTCTGGCAGAGTAGCGGGGTCTTCCATAGGATCATCCTCATCAGAGACCTGGCCGGTGCCCAAAGGTCCATGAAACACTGGGGATGGTGGATCGACGGCTTCCGGAACTGGGTCCGGTGTCTCCTCCGGCTGGTTCTCCACGGGGCTCGGGTTTGGCGATGGGCGGACCATGTGGGGCCAGAGCCCAAGGGTTCCGTATCGTCCATGGATAAGGCCAGACGGGCTCTCCACTGGGGTTGTTGGGCTTCGTGGTCCCATCAAGTGGTCTTCCACAGGGCTATATGGTACTACTATATCAGTGAGGTCAAGCAGGTCCGTCCCTAGATCCTCGACTCTATCTATCACAGCATCGCTTCGTTCGGTGAGTTTTTGCACTTGAGTTTCTAAGTCTTTTATGCGATCTTGATCAGCGGCTCTCAAGTTCAGGAAGTGCTGGAGGTCAGCTTCCCTTAAGTCTCCCATTTGGTGCAGATTTGCCTCCAAGTGAGCTATACGATTTTTCATTTGTTGTATGGTTTGTTGGGTGTCAAGGTGAGCGTTCATCATGTTGATCATCAACTGCATCACGTCTTGACTAGCCATCTAGCGCAAGCAAGAGATCTAAGTTAATATTCGCCAAGATTCTAAGTTCAATTCGCCAAGATTCTAAGTTCAAGTTTCGCCAAGATTCTAAGTTCAAGTTTCGCCAAGATTCTAAGTTCAAGTTTTGCCAAGATTCTAAGTTCATAAGAGAGATGCAATATGCAAATGCAAATGATGATTCCCCCCAATAGTAATTTAATGCAATATATATATTTTCCCATGGGTTTTAAAATAAAAATTTTCCATGGAAATAATACTTTAAAATTTAAAATAATAGTCAAAATATTAATATTAATTTAAAAATAATAATGGTTTAAAAATAGCCGGGCTCTGATACCAACTTGTAACACCCCGGTTTTTGGTCACCCAGGTCGGGATGTCACCGCCACATCCCCCTAGTAAGACACGGTTTCTCCGAGCTTACTAAAGAGATGCAAGGCTAGGTATTGCAGTATTTAAAAGTATTTAAACCATTCAAGATAGCCCGTACAATATAATTGGAAAATAATAATAGTATAGCGCAGCGGAAATAATGGTTTAGTACAGTATC
Source organism: Hygrophila difformis (assembly GCA_030278955.1). Taxonomy (NCBI): domain Eukaryota; kingdom Viridiplantae; phylum Streptophyta; class Magnoliopsida; order Lamiales; family Acanthaceae; genus Hygrophila; species Hygrophila difformis. The sequence continues at coordinate 50,258,721 of JAOANR010000003.1, forward strand.
GCAGCGGAAAATATAAATAGGGCCAACATGGCCAAAACACGGGTTAAACAGGCCCGTTCATAATATAGTCTAAGTGCGAAATTTAAAAGCAAAATAAGTGTTTCCCAAAAACCCATGCATGAATCGTGCTCACTCATGCTCATTCCACATATTCTGTAAGGAAAGGAATAAAAAAAATGGTTTTGGTCAGCAAAATTGCTGAGTAAGTTAACACATGCATGAACGTAGGGTTTAAAAGCCATTAATTTAATAATTTAACAAAAACATGATAATAACATAATATTTAATTTCATCCAATCAATATCCAATAGCATAATTTATCTCGGGGCTCTACTTAATGACACATATCGCATGGTTTAATCATAAAAGACATAATTTAAATAAAGCATTTAAATAATTTAATTGGACAACAACATAATTTAATCTAATTTAATTTAGTTTAGAATCCCTTTTACATTCCCGATTTTGTATTTCAAGGTTTCACGATAAAATCGCGATGTCAACAAGTTTAGCCGGTAGCCCGGCGGCCGCAACCGTATCAGCCATACCCAGTACCACTCCGGAGCCTCGGGAAACCCATACGGATATTCACGAGAGTGTAGGCTCTATATTTCGCCGTTTAGGCAATCCATATCTCAAGTTTAGCGCGCGGGGTCACCATCGTCCATTACGGCACGAAGTGAATCGTTAGGGGGCACCCTGCAGAGCACTCACCCCTAATTTTAATTTATCAAGTTTGTAAGGGGATTTAATTTTTAAAATCTGACTTCATTTGTATTTATTTAGAAATAATATCTCAACTCGTTTCAACCCTAAAGGTTAATCCCATGTTTCAACAAGATTTCAAGATTTCGTTTCGGTAAATCACAGTTTACTCTAAAATTCGTCTAAAATCAGATTTAATTCCAAAAATTCCAAAATTTCATACCTTACTCGGAAACATCAAGATCTACAATTTTCGTGTTTTAACTTTTTCGATCCGAGATACCTAAGTAGGTCAAAATCACCAATTTTCGCATAAGAAGAATTCTGTCCGAGTTTAATGTGTCACAGTTTAAAGATTTCGAATTCTACCATATCAATTCAACTCCAAATTTTATGAAATTTGACAGGGATTATCTTAAGACATTTATCTACAACTTTCATGTTCGGCCAAAGATCTAAAACAGCCTAGATCCTATGTCAAAAACGTGATCAAGATCATTCCTAAGTTCTATCCAAGATTTCAAGATCTAGATTTAAACAGCTCGGTTTCAATGGGTTTTCACATATCAAATCAATTCCAAAAATTCTCAAAAATTTACAGTAGCTAGATCTAAGTCTTAGGAACGTTTTTCGTGTTTTAAGTTTTTCCGTTTGAGTTCGTTTTAAGGTTCGGAAAAATTCAACAAATCTGTTGCGCCGATAGAAAGTAATAGTTGACAGATTTTCGGTTTCTTGTTAATCTTTTAGTTTTGAATGTTTTACTTCATCCCAAAACCATGTAAGAGTTAACTTACAGTGTCTATGAACGTCGGGGATGTCTAATTCGGAGGCGTGGCTTCCAGATCACCGTTTCTCCTCTCCGTTCGTCGGGTTCTACGATCTAGATCCAATACGGGGTGTAGAAAGAGAAGAACCGAAGTTAGAATCCGTTTTCGGATTGAAACGTGAAAAGATTTATCGGACTAGAGCTTACCACAACGTTTGGAGATCCTTGGATTTTCGTCCAAAGCTGCTGCCTCCGTTTGGTGCTTTACGTCGACTCCGAATTTAGGGTTTCGAACGTATAGAAGGTTGTAGGGTTTTGTAAACTTGTTTAGGGCTCCCAAGGGGCTTATTTATAGATTTCTCAATCCCTAGGGCGTCCAACATCTGACATAAAGGTCTTGGGTCGAGAGATGTTCAACCGAAAGTCGAAAAATCCGCGTTCGGGCGAGAGATTCACGCAACGGGCGAATCTGTCAAGTGGCGCGGTCGTGGCGCGCTAATCCCCCTTCACCGCGCGGCCACCGCGCGACTCTCGTCTGGACTTCGGTCCGGGCGGGTCGTGCGATCCGTCGTGCTTTTCCGCCTCTCTTTCGGGTTTCTATCCCTCTATGCTCCCGAATTCCGATTTCCGGGGTATCTTCGGGTCTCTACTTCCTTTCTAAATTTATTCTCAGTCTAATTGGATGTTTTGGACTCGAATCCTCGAGTTCATTACTGTCGGGTTTTGGTGTACCATTTATTTACCTTTAATCCCTCCTTTTATTTAATTAAATTCCTTTAATTCCCTTTTTAAGTAAAAATCTCATTTCTCATTTCCTTATCTTTATTTACTTCTTTTATTTGCTGGATTTATTTATTTATTTATGGTATTTATTTTATCTAGTATTTATTTATTTAATTATTGTTTTATTTTATGACGGAAAATTCACGGGTATTACACACCTACCCTTGGTGGAGTTCTCCTACAACAATAGCTACCACGCGAGTATTCGTATGGCGCCTTTCGAGGCCTTATACGGAAGAAGGTGCAGGACACCCTTGTGTTGGAGTGACCCTTCAGAGCGAGTAGTGATGGGCCCCGAACTTATTGAACAGACCACTGAAGTGGTGTGGGTCGTCAGGGACAGAATGAAGGAAGCTCAGGATCGTCAGAAGAGTTATGCTGATTTGTCCAGGAGAGACATTGAATTCGCGGTTGGAGATTGGGTACTTTTGAGAGTGTCACCCATGAGGGGCGTGAGGCGGTTTGGGAAGAAGGGGAAACTGAGTCCCAGATTTATAGGCCCCTATGAGATCACTAAGAAGATTGGGAAGGTCGCTTACCGGTTAGAATTGCCAGCTGAGGTGGGAAATGTGCACAACGTTTTCCACGTCTCTCAGTTGAGGAAGTTTATCTCGGATTCTGACAAGATTATACAACCGGAGGAGGTGGAGTTGGATGACAGCCTGGAATACGAAGAATACCCCGTGGCGATTCTAGACACTAAAGAAAAGGTACTTCGCAATAAGGTGATCAAAATGGTGAAAGTACTTTGGTCGAGACATGGCGTAGAGGATGCCACTTGGGAGACAGAGGATAGCATGGCGGAGCGTTATCCCGAATTGGATTTAACTCCAATTCAATGAGGTAATGACATTAATCCATACTTTTCATTCGAGGACGAATGATCCTAAGGGGGAGGGATTGTAACACCCCGATTTAATTAACTCATAATTAATTTAATTTAGTTATGGTTAATTAACAAAAGACTTGGTATGTGGATTATTTTGTAGGTGAATGAAGATTTAAGTGAAGGAATAAGTGAGTTTAACTCACAAGATAATAAGAGTCAAGTACTCAAATGGGTGTAAAATGGTAGAATTGGTCAAGGCAAGTAACCAAGCCACTAACCCATCTTCCGACCCGACCCAATTGTCAACCCGGGTCGACCCACATTCCATCAAAACACCTCAAATCAGCCATACCCCTTCATTTACACCCAACACTTAGAAAATTAGGGCAATCCCGCTTGAGAGGCCAAGGGTGGAGAAAAATGGCTTTGTAGAGAGATTTTGGTGTTCTTGAGCTCAAATCTTGTGGGGGAAATGATTATACATCTCTTGGTAAGTAATTTCTTCATTCTAATCTCATTTTCAAAGAGTTTTGAAGTGATTTTTGGAGGTGTTGTTCAAAGTGGCGAAAATTGGGTGTTTGTAGGATTTCTTGATTCTTGGTGTTGATTGAAGCTTGGATTCTTGTTTGGGAGCTGAATTAGTGTTGGGGGAAGCTAAGGTTAGTACTTGAGACCATTTTGGTGTGGTTGATTTCAGTTTTTAAGCTTCCAATTGGGTGCATGTTGGAAAATCTTGTGTTCTTGGGTGATTTTTATGTTGGGGCTTGATTCTTGCATGTAGGCTTGAATTTGTGGATTGGGAGCTTGGAGGTTGAGGAAAGGAGCTTGGAGACTCGTCTACATCCAAAGCAAGGGTAGAGATAGGTTCGATTGGGGGCTAAACTGCCGGAATGGCCGGAAAACGCCATGTCCGACAGCCTCTGCCGACCGACGCGCCGTTGGCGCGCCGCGCGTGATCAGCGCGCCACGCGCTGCGCGCGGGCAACGCGTGGCACCTGCTGTTGCCAAATTTGATTTTTCTTGTTTTCTCCGTCTTGTCTATTCTTGCTCCTTGGTCATCCTTATGTCTCTAAATATGATCCTAGCAAGCTTGAACTATCATTATGCTCACAATCTTGGAACTTAGTTGCGATTAGCGGTAATCTACTATGCCTTAGTTGATATTGGGTTTGGCGTCGCTTCTATGTTGATGTGAGAGCTGGTGCCGATACGTGGGACTTGGCACACCCCTGATTATACATAACTCGCGATGAGTTGTTTATTTTGTCATAGTGCGTTGATTTACGTATGGACATGTGTTGATATGATTATGAATTTAAATTATGCTTTTGAGGATAGTGGGTATCCTATGTTTACGAGTCGGTATCCGATTGGGCATAGTTAATATCTTATCCTGAGCATTGAGACTGATAAGGATTGTATATCCGTAGTCTGGAAATTTGGCTGATAAAGGACTCATGATCCTTAGCCTGACCCGCTTGCCGTAAGCCACGTTCTCAGCTGTTAGTGTCCGCGGCGGGGGCACTGTGGGTATGTCTCCCGACCATTAAGGGGAGTGGACCCTTATATGGGGGGGAATACCGACCATGGTACTTAGGATGCGCGCTAGACATTCTTATGTGTTGCATTTAGGGTAGATAGACATCATAGGTCATAACATTACATCTCATCATCCATCATTCATGTTATTTGCAGTGGTTGAAGCACTGGTATGGGACGGTGTGATGTTCATCTGTTTACATTGTACAGTCATCACGTTGTGCTTAATAATTGTTATGTTATATATATGTATATATAATTACGCTTCTATAGAATCATGTTATTCTTGTTTCCCCTTATGCCGGTTATTTCTACTCTTGCTCAGTACCTTGTACTGACCCTTGCAATTGTTTCTATGTATAGATACTCCCGAGGAGGACACAGAGCCTGAGCACGATGTGGGGTTTGGGGATGAGTGATCTACCTAGAGATGCATTAGCATGTTGTGGACTTACGTGCTTGTCTTGAATATTATGCTATGACTTAATTACCTTATCTCGTACTGTTTGTAGTTTTGATCAGTGCACTATGTTCCGTTTTGTGTTTTACTTGGTATCTCTGACAGGTTGAGATGAGACTGTTATGTCGCACAATTTAGGCTTGTAAGCCGGACGTCTGTTATGATGTGATATTTCCTTTCTGTATTTGTATCCTGATGTTCTGATTCATTGGCTTTCTGTTTACTTGGCTTCGTGTTATTAATCTTAAATTGATTGGCCAACAGTTTAAGAGAGGTAACACGGCAGTGACGTCACAAAAATTGGTTTTAAATTTTTGGGGCGTTACAGTACGGACTTATTTCTATAATTTAATCCAAGTTTAATATTATTTACTCCAATACTCAAAAACAACTTATAGAAGGATTTTGGATAGGTACGATTCGCCCGAAATTATCATCGCATTGTTCGTCTTTAATTATCCCTGAGCTCAAACCCAAATAATAAGCTTTTAATCAAATTCGTAGTTTTAAATTGCATAATATAGTTTTATAGACTTACGGATTCAAATTACCTAATAGTGTATCTTCTTGTCGAAATAATCTGAATCCAATAATATTTAATCGGATTGCTTATAACCAAATCAGCGGACTTAAATTATAATCAACTTGATCCATTAGCAAATAGTCCAAGTCTTGGGGTTTCGTAATTGAGCAATTTGTTTATTTAGGATCTGACAACTCATGAATCCTATAGTTAAATTGACTAAGTATTTTAAATTAAACTATGGGGATTAGTTCTTCGCCTTAACTCTTATCCAATACTTTTCATTTCAAGCCTATAATAATTGCTTTTATCTTATAGTTTGCAACTTACTAGGGTCCAGACTAACTTAATCCAAGTTGGCATCTTAAAGATTTAGCAAGCTACCCCTTTGATAATAAAATCAGATATTTTTCTCATACGTTCAACAACTCATTAGCCGCATTAGCTTAATTAAGTCTCACTCGTAGTTAAATAGCTTTTCGAATTCGCTACTGGGGATCTACATTTAGATGTAACTAATTATCTTAAATTTCGACTAAATAGTCATAACTAATTATATGAATTTAAATAACTCGTATTATAACACGATACTTATAAGTTAATTTAATGGTCATTTAAAAGTTTTCAATTCCTTAAAAGTAATCCACTAGGATTGACCTAATTAAATTCACGTTTCAAAAATATCTCTTTTTATTCCTCCAAAAATTTTATTTATGAGAAATTTTGAATATCTATTTATTAAAATTTAAATTTCTATTTAATAATTTTATGGGGTGTTATAAATTTTATATTCAATTATCAATCACACATATTTGGATTCATTCTCCACAGTTAAATAATTCTTCATATTAAGATAAATGATGAATATAATGAAGTATGATAGTTTGAATTCATTCAATAACAACAAATATGATTGGAGAATCATTGTGAAAGTGATTCATATACGGGACAGTTACAATACATAAGTAAATAAATAAATCAAATGTCATTACATACTCTTATTGAATGTCAAGATGACTATATACTAATTTCATACATAATCACCTCCACATAAGTAGTTTTTATACTACAATATTGATATAATGATACTGTGGAATTAATTCTCTCCTATCATTTCTGTTCCTATTTGAATTTGATTACTCATACCTCACTCAGTGTGGTTGTAGCAATTTCAGGTGATTGTTAATTTCTTATGATGCACAAGAAATTTTCCTTTATTAATATAATAATATTTTTCTTCATATTTTATTATATACTTTGTCTATTCATGTTGTGTGGGGCTATGCGTCATGAGGTTTAGTTTTACAATTAGTTGGTCTTGGTAGTCTTTGAATACAAGTTAAATGTTTGCTTTTTTCTTCCCTTTCTTTTTTTTGTTCTTAGTTTCTTCACTTTCTTTTGATCATATTTATTGGTAATTTTTTAGGTTTGTGGCTGCATATGAATGTGGGAACTTGAAAATGAAAAATTTTTGCTAGCCTGAGAAAGTGATCTCATAGAAAATTTAACGTAAGTGATCTCATAGAAAATCTAACGTTATGAAACTGATTGTATAGAATGATGAACAATCATATAATGAGAATAACCTGATGATTACCACCATTATATATAGGTTGTAGTCATATCCAAAAGGATTGAGATTTTTCGATATCTTACCAACTAAGAACTTATTTTCTAATATTTTCTAGGTCTTCTAAATAATGGTTTGTATAATATAATTAATTGAATCCATCCCTCCTACTATCTTATTGAAATTGCGGAGATTCGTACTCATGGTTTAGAATAGCTTGGTTTATTGAAATTGGTGGATCAAGACATTCATATAAAAATTGAGGTTGATTATCTCAAGGTAATGAACTGGTTATTTATTTTTCCCCATGTTTTATGATCAAATTGATACAGATTCTTATGGTTTCCTATGCCTATGTTATGAACTTAACGTAAAGCAAACTTTATACACAAATAATAATAAGACCACAGATACTTTATTTTATTTGAAAAGAAAAGAAAAAACACTGCCCGCGAAGCGCGGGTCAAAATTCTAGTATACAATAATTATGCAATATTGTTGTTTTGAATAAATAAAATAAAATAAAATAAAATCAAGCCAATCAAGATAACATGTATAATTATTAAGAGCATATTTGGATGTTTCTCCATTTAAAAGAAAAGAATAGAAAGAAAAAAAAAATGATACTATAATAATAAAAAGGTTTTCTTCCATTTCGGTCCACTTATGGTGAAATCTTGCTAAGACTCATTTTCTTCTTCCAATTCTTTCTCGTTATTTGGTAGTAGTAATTGTAATGTAGGATAATAAATACTTCTATATACATTATAGGGAGTAGTTACGGTGTAATCAACTAGATTTGCAGCACATCAAGACACTAATCTCAATCGTTCATTTAAATCCAACGTTTCAAAATGTAAAAGGGTAAAGTTATCCAAAAAAATGTATAACGGTCAAGTCGCTGAAAAATACATGTAGGTTGTTATCATTGAAAAATATTGTGACATGTCGCTGAAATACACATAGGGAATGTTTGGGAGTCAGCGGATCCGCTAACAGATAGCAGATTCGAAGAGCAGATTGTCTCACAGATCTCTTTCCGAATCCACTATCCGCTAGCTCCCAAACATCCCCTATCCGTCGCTGAAATACACACATCACGTCGCTGAAATACATATAGCTCGTCGCTGAAATATGTTAAACCAAAGAATTGGAGTTTCAACGTTTGTGAAGTCGCTGAAATGAACATTATCAAGTCACTAAAAAATACTATAGCATGTCGCTGAAATATACTATATTGCATCGCTAAAATATACTATAATTCGTCGTTGAAATACATAGAAGTCGTGCTGAAAAAATTATGTCTATCGCTGAAATATAAACAAATCGCTGAAATGTATATAAATTGTCGCTGAAATGTCCTAAGCATATTTTGGAGTAATATGACAAATTTACCTTTTTAACCTTCAAGTTAATCTCAACCATCGATTTACAAAATAAATCAACGGTTATGGTATGCCGCAGTACATCAATACAAATGTCTTGATTGCACCATAACTTCTTCCTACATAGAGATATAGTAAACACTTGGTACTGTGAGCATTTATCCGTTTATAAGTATTTTCTTTTTCTTTTGTGAAAGAGACGCATAAAGCTTCGGAAAAAGAGAAAATTATAAAAAGCTCCAGCAGGGGAATTAAGAAGGAAAAAAATATAAAAAAATAAAATAAAAATAAAAAACAAGAAGCAAGGCTAGAAGCGCAGGAACCACACTCCTATCATATCAATATTCAAGCACGGTCGAACCTCATATGGAGGAAAAGCCCAGGTGGTGAAGAATTCAATTGATCGACCCCTTTCTTAGCCAACATATTCGGAACAAAGTTGCCCTGCCTCACCTGAGGATATGGAACCAGTTGAATCCAGGGTGACAATCTAGAATATCCGTGATATTAGCCAATAAAGGGAAAAGTGCATAGTCCACATAAGGCCTCTTTAGAATAAATCTCAAAGCCTCAAGCAAATCTGAATAACAACAAGCCTGAGTGACCCCAATAAAACAAGGCGCTGCAACCCATTCCAGATCCCCTAAAGTTCAGCAACAAGATTAGATGGAACGCCTACTGATCTAGAGAAGACCTCAACCCATATATTCCAAAACATGGCCCAATGAAGATAAGTCCAATCATATAATTATGACATAGATGGAAGAAAGTGGCAGAAACATCATCATGAAAATATTCTCCAAAGCAAGCGGGAGACCTCCGATCCGATCTGGTTCCAGGCAGCTTCCGTACGTCCAAGAGCAGGAAAAGAATATATAGGTGTATGATGGTTTCCTGCGCCAAACCGCAAACGCTGCACAGAGGAGAACTCGTGACACAATGGCGATTCCAGGATTTTAAGTTAGGGTGTGCAAATTTTTTTTAAAAAATTATTGTTGCCTCGACATTTCTTGAAAAAAATTAATAACTTATTTTACATTTACTTCATTTAGTATTTTTTTCAACATAAAATAATAGTGAATCATTTAACATTTCTTCACCAATACTCCATCACATAGACTTTTTAAAGATAGGGAGAGTGCAATTTTGCAATTTGGATTTGACAATCTTCATCACATAAACTATTGGCAACGCAATGCACATAATCAGCACACTAATTTTCTTTTAATATTAAGCTCTTAAGATCATGAAAGTACCCTTATATATAATTAGCTCAATAATAACCTTTCCCCATACTTAGGGGTGGTAATATGTCAGACTACCCCGACAAGGACCTACGACCTAGCTTATTGGAGACCTCGATGTAAGCCCAAACTAAATATCAAAGAATAGTTTCAAGGGACAATTTTAAAAAATGTGCCTTTAGTATTCGGAACAGTAAATATTTCCCCCTTATTATTTCCATATTGTAAAACAACCACCATTTGCTCTTTTAAAAAAACAAAAGAAAATTGTTTGCAATTCATTTAAACATCAACATTGCTAATATACATTACTAAAGTAAAATAATTTTAATAGATTATTAAATTATATATGATGATATTCAACATATACTTACAACCAAGCTAGTACATAGATTCTACGACGCAGATTAACAAAAACAACTTAAATGGATATAAACTCACTATTTATATAAACTTAAAATTAAAAAAAAAAAAATTGAAAAATCAAGGTTGGTCAGCTGACCACCTTCTACCGGCCTACATACGCCACTGTCGTGACATGCACCACGTATAAGAAACATGTATTTCTTATGGATATTATTATTCTTATCAATAGTTCTTTTTTCCTTTACAATTAACATTAATATTTAAATAATTTAATATTGAATTAATAATAATATTATATCTAATAATAATAATAATAATTATTATTATTATTATTATTGTTATTTTTTAGTATGAAAATTAATACTATTTTGTATTAGAAATATTTGAAATATTTCATTATTATTAATTTTATCATGATTTTTATTATTACTATTTATTGTTATTATGTATTATAAATATTAATATTTTGAAAAATTGTATTATAAATTATTTTAACACAGAACTATTATTAATTAATTAAAGTATAATAGAAATTATTATTATTATTATTATTATTATTATTCTTATTTATTTTTTAGTATAATCTTTAAATTTATTGTCATTCTTATTATTAGCTTAAATTTATTATGATCACAATCAGCTTCCCACCCCACAGAAGGGTTACGACATGCATCTTGTCGTAAAAAATTTCACATACAGATTACTCGGCAAAAGCACAGAATCAAAAGAACACATCAACTACTCTAATTTTTCACTAAATATTCCACTTGACAACCAAGCAGCTCCACTTTAGACAAGTACTCAATAGAGATGTTGATCATGATCACGATGATATCTTGTTTTACTTTATTCAAGTGAATATTGCCCGTTAGTTACATGTTTTTTTCTTCCCGAATCAATAGCATACAAGTGAGCAGAAATGCATATCTAACTTAATTCAATCATAGAATGGAAAAACAACACAAGAACCTAGAACCTTATGCTTGATATGCAAATGGTTCACTATATGATAACGGAAGAAATATATAGTAGTAGTACTTATAAACCCTACATTTCTTGTCCATAGGGCTTTTACTCTCGTTCTCTCTCTCTCTCTCTGTGAAGCCTTTACTATCGATACCATAAAAGCATAGATTTTTCTATAAAAGATTTGAACTTCGCATAATAAGACTAGAATGTAGTAATTCATTCCCACAAGTTTTATCCTTAATAGTAACTCACAAAGCAGGTTTTAAGTGGAGGCCTAGTTCCAGAAATAACTACGTACAAGCATGTGTCCTAAAATGCTGAAGGTTACAATAATTTATGTAGTATATACTACCAATGGATTCTAAACATACATGATACGACACAAAGCTATCTGACCCAACCTATTCAATCGGTCTGATTGTGAATGTTGGTTTTTCATCCTCGTTGGGATCCTTAATTGATGACCGGATTCCGGAGGACTTTACACACTATAATTTTTGTTGTCTCTCCAACTTCCACTATGGTTAGGATATAACTCCACTAGTGAAAGATTACATATTTATTCAGTACCACATTTAATACTACTTATAATGTAATTAAGCTCTTCGACAAAGAGTAGTCGCTTTTCAACTGCAAAGACCAGCAACTAAGTCCATTGTCCCACATTTATTCAGTACCACATTTAATTCAACTTCTCAACACTCATTGCTACTTCCTTTCCGTTCAGAATTGTAATCCGATGCGCGCCTCCCCATAGCAGAACATTCAGAGCAAGTATTTTACCCAAAATCTTGAAACAAAGGAAATTAACAAAGCGTCTGATAAACAAGCACCAGAAAATTGCATACCTCAGTGGAGAGAATGGCTGAATCGAACTGAAATCAGGAGCGGAATCTTAGATGGGTTCACAATAAGACGCAGAGGGTTTTGATGATAAAGAGTATTGGCTTCGATGTAGTTTGATGTTGATTTTCCGCAGTGGAGTGTTCCAATCCGTTCTGGAGCCCTGCTTCTGTTTCGATCTTCTCTGGTTTTGCGGAAGTGCGAGCGGGAGTTTAGAACCCGTTATTTTTTTCCTTTTAAATAACGCAATACAGTAAATAAACAATAAACACTACAAGAAAAATTGAGCTTACCGACCGCACCGCCGACCGGAGGTGTCGGTCGGTAAACTTTTGGTCCAAAATCCAACGCCGACCAGAAAAATTTGGGGTCGGGGGCCCGCCGACCGCATTACTGACCGCATGGTGGTCGGTGAATTTCCCGACCGAATTACCGACCGCACATGCGGTCGGTAATATCTAGTCCCGAAAGGTCCCGGTTGAATTTACCGACCGACCGCACATGCGGTCGGTAATTCTCTTTTATTGGAAAAGGGCGTGCTCAGGAGGGGGCTCGAACCAGTGACCTCAGTACACCCAACCACAACCCTAACCAGCTGGGCTAGGTCTCTAGCCCATCAATCATATTCCGCCATGTGTCCTATATAGTATACCTTCTCAAATATGTTGAAAGATTTTGCTGAAGAGAGGCCTCGAACCAGGGTAAAGGAGTGGAATCCCTCGCGCATGTGTCATCTGTGCACCACATATTTCATGTCATTGTATGAAACATTGTATATATAACCTATATAAGTACATATATACATATAAATGTGAAAATTAGAAACTAAATTAAAATATAAAATAAAAATTAAAATTATATTAATTAAATAATATTAAATTTCATTAATTAAATTGTAAAATATAAAATAAAATAATTAAATAAAAAAAACCTAAAATCACTAAATTAAATAAAATAATTAATAAGATAATTAAAGAAATATTTATTAAATATAAAAAATAAAAAATGTGAAAAAAATTTAGCGACCGAAATTTCGGTCAGTAATGCGGTCGGTAGATTATTTTATTTTTTAAAAAATAATAAAAAATTTAAAAAAATTGGAAAAAAATTGAAAAAAATTACCGACCGCAATTGCGGTCGGTAATGCGGTCGGTAACACCGACCGAATAAATTTGGTCGGTGTAGCGGTCGTCCGGAAACCGGGTCCACCATAACGGCTCTAAATTACCAACAGCATATTGTGGTCGGCCCTGCGATCGGTAAATCCGACCCGCAACATGTCGGTCGGTAATTTCGGTCGGTAAAACGCATTTTTCTTGTAGTGAAATACAGTAAAGCTGTAATTTTTTCAGTAAATATTTTAAAGATTTACCTAATGGTACTAAAAACTAATAAAAAGTCAAATGGTGCCATTTAACAAATGGAAAGTGCCAAAATGGCACTAATAAATAATTTGCCCTATTTTTTATTATTGATAGCATTATTTGTATGAGAATTATTAGTTTTTATTTATTGTGCATGAAATTATTATTATTATTGAAATTATTATTATTAAACTTATTTTGAATGTTATGAATAATAGTATATTATTATTATCAATAGTTTTTTTAATATTATAACTATTATTGTCATACGATCTCAAATCATTTTCTGTTACTATTTCATTTTTATTAATTATTATAAATATGATAATTTAACAAACTGTATTTTATATAATTTTTATATTGAATTATTATTGAAAAATATTGTTAATATTATTATTATTATTATTATTATTATTATTATTATTATTAGGTTTTATATTATTTTTGGTATTATTATTCAGTTTATAAGAATTTTTTTATTTTTTTGGCTTGCAAAGCCTATACAGGCTAGGAGAAGGAAAAGTAAAATAACAAAAAAGGATCAATGCCGCAAAAACCACATTCCAATCGCATCCGCCTCCAAAAGAGGCTTCAAGGAATCCGGGGGAAACACCCACGTAGTGGAAAAACGTTCATCATCCGCTCCCATCTTGGCCAGCGAATCAACAACTGCATTCTCTTCAAGGAGTACATGTTTGAAGTGGCATTGGAGGAAACTCCTCCGAAGATCATCAACACGGTAGAGATAGGCAGTTAACGAATGAGAAGGAAAAGTGGGGACCTGAATCAACCGTATAGCTTTCTTGGAGTCACAAACACAATAAATCTGTTCAATACCTTTATCATGAGCAAGTTGGAGGCCATTCAAGATGCCTGCCAACTCAGATTGTAACACTGATGTTGCACCAAGGTAATCGGACACTCCGCCAAGCCACTGTCCCGTCGAGTCCCTCAAAACGACACCAAACCCTGCCCGTCCACGACTAGCCAGAAGCGACCCATCGGAATGGAGAAAAGCACCAGTCCACGTCCCCATATTCCAACATACGAGACGTTGCTCCCTAGACACTCGATGACATCGAGCATCTGCCTGCTTCATGAACTCCTGCAAGTGAGCGATTTTCCTAATAATGGCATGATGTTGAGACGCTTGAGCAGAAACACTCTCTTATTTCTTTCATTCCAAATTATCCAAATGGCTGCTGTGAAATAATACCCATAACTATAAAACATGGCCCGAAGCGATACCTTGGTATCAAATCCACCAATAGTAGAAAGATCATAGGGGATATTAATATGTAGTGATCTCCAAACAGCCTGTGCTCAATGGCAATAGAACACACAATGTTGCCAATTCTCTACTTCACTTCCACAGATGCTACAAAGGGGAGATGCTGCTAAATTCCGTCGAAACCTCAACCAATTACATGGGATAGCTGAACACGCAAGCAGCCATAACATGAAGCAGACCTTTTCGGGAAAGGCAGTCTGCCATATCCCTTTCCAATCCCCATTTTCTCTTGCCTCATTAGTCAGATAAAGGTAGCCGGACTTGGCATTATACATCCCATCAAGAGTAAAGTTCCAATGCCATCCATCAGGGCTGTCAGGATGGATGCACGGTGGATGATAGGCCAACAGCTCGTCGCAAACATCAGTAGGGAAGATAGAGCAAACACTATTTAGATTCCAATCATGGCCAACAACTATATCCTTAATTTGAAGTGCAAGATCACATACCTCAACTAAAGGAAGGCGCGGCCCTAGCTGCTGCTTATTCAACTAAAGGGAAAACCAGAGAGATCCTGTACCATTACCCACATGATAGGAAAATCCCCAGCAAGATTCTTAAATGCACGTTGGATACTACGCCAAGTGAATGATCCTTTGGTCTTGACTCTTGATGTTGCTCATTGTAGACTAATTCGGCTGGTATTTACTACTCAATTCCTGAATTCATAATTTATTGTACGTTGCCCCTAAATAAATCTTGTGCCAGCTTTCCTAGTAAGGATATATTAGTATGTCGAGCCCGACGGAGGAAAAAATAGCCAAATATATCCTTTTTCTTTTCTTTTTATCCGAATCAGTCCTTTACTATATTTGGCCTCATTTAGTCCTCTAGGTTTACTAATTAAATCTCATTTGGTCCTTTTTTCATTAATTACATCTAATTTGAGAGCTTGACATTCTTAAACCTATTTTTGATGCCACGTGCATTGGCGGACATACTTAGGGGCAAGGGGGGTCGGCCGCCCCTCCGAGCTCGACGTTCGCCATTAAGTTTTTATATAATTATCTCAATTTTATTTATTTGTTTTGGCTTATTTTTACATTTTAAGTTTTTTTTTTCAAATTATATTTTCATTATTTTATTTTTGTTTGTTTGGGTATTTGTAAACTATAACAAAAAGAGCTGTAAATGTCAAAATTTAAATTTATTTTAACGTATGTATGAGATCACTTCTATAAAAATGAAAAGTTTTAGGAGTGCATCAATATCTAAAATAAAAATAATAAACTTTTTAACTAATTTTGTTAATATAATCAATTTTAATGCTTATCTAAACAATTATTTGGGCTACTTTTGTTGTTGGCACTACAAGAAAATTCGGGTTTACCGACCGCATATGCGGTCGGTAAGATGGGGGGAACGGGTCGTAATCGGGTCCACCGACCGCATATGTCGGTCGGTGAGCTCTTGGCAGGCGGTCGGCTGCCGACCCAAACCCAACCGGTCGGTAATTTACCGACAGAATCGCCGACCGAATTGTAGTCGGTAATGTTACCGACCGAGGGGCCGACCGAATTTTCCGTCTGTACCCAACTTCCAGGACCTCTTGGAGCCGCTGTTTACCGACCGCATGCGGTCGGTGGTGTGGTCGGCAATTTACCGACCGACCTGCGGTCGGCGGTGCGGTTGGTACCCAAATGCAGGTTGCAACAGAAATGGCTGTTTTCACAGCCACCCTGCTGCAACAATAAAACCAAAACCAATTCCAACAACTATTCCATTCACAAGGCCTACAATCTCATATTAAACATCACCAATACAACCAAATTTCATCCACAACCGAATCCATTAACAATAATTTAACAATTCAAGTAATGAAGTCTACAATATGATCATATTCTCACTTCAAACCATTCAAGCTGATAATCAAATCCAAAAGGAGTGAATGTGCAACAAGCTAAGTCATAAATAAAACACTCCAACAGAAAACACTTGTCCGCTTGATACTAACCATCAAACCATCAGTCAAAGTCAATGTGCCCCGAGCCCATCTCCTCCCCGGCCGCCTCCAAAGTCATCATCTCCGTCGCGAGGGGAACGGGGCCTCCTAGATCCGAGCAACCTCTCCATCTGATCGGCCATGCTCTCCTGCCTCTGTGCCATCTGCTGGAGAGTCTGCTGGAATTGCTGAAATTGTTCCTGCATCTGCTGCTGTGTCACATACTCTGAAGATGATGGCGGAGGAGTGGAAGAAGCCTCGCCTCCGGGCCTAAGCGGCCGGGCCAACGATCCCATGCCATATACGGTATTGCGCCTGTCGTCCACCTGTAAGATCGAAGAAGACAGGATCTGGATCGAACTCGGGCCCAATGGTGGGGTCCTGGCTAAGACGCTCAGCGACTGCACTGAACTCCTCCTTCATTTAAAGTGGGTAATTAAGTTAGAGATAGGATACAACAAACTAAACTAGTACGCATACGAGGGTAAGTTTTATAATTTATGCGATTCTTATGTGCAGAACCCGTGACCTATCACGTATCCACTGCTCCTTCTGATGTCTCCTTGTGTGAGTGTGCTCGTGAAGCTCATGTAAATGGACTTCCCTATTTTGCTCGGTGGACTGCATTTTGTAATGATTGTAAGTGGTACGTTGTGTAAGGATGACTAATAATCAATGTATTTAGGTAATTACATTAAATAAGTACAACATACCAGTTTATCCTTCGTGGCTCGGAATGTCTTCGAACCCGCTGTATGTGTGGGGAGAGCTGGTGCATCCTCCTGCCCCCGTCGTCTGTTCAGCTTCCCTCTGTAGAACCAGTCGTGCCTAACAACAAATGCAGTTAGTTTTAAGTTGTGAATAGAATAATCGAACAATGATTATCGTTTATACATGGCGTGCGCTGAGGTGGGCCCTGTGTAGAACCGTCCGAGCCTAACAAGAAATCAGTTTTAGTTTGTAGTTGTGAATACATTAATTGAAGCACCAACAATATAAATTATACCTGGTGTGCGCATGGGTGGGGTCTCTGGAACAGCATCTGAACCCTCTAGTCCAACAACCGCCTGCTCCCCTGAGCTAGAAGTCCCAACTATAATAAAAAAATTCCAATCGCCCGACGTTAATTCAGCATTAATATGTTAAGAGGGCCTACGGAATGTCACCTATTGAATTTAATATCGAAATACCTGCTTGAGAATGCTGCCAATCCTCCCGAGCCGCCCTGATAGCATCTGCTAGCTGTGGAGATGTGAAGAGGGCTCTCGTACCCCGTCGTCTAACCCCAGTCCCGCGTGGTGTGGTCGACGACGAACCACACCCTCGGTCGGTCATCTGCAAAGCGTAAATATCTTATGATTCATTAATGTAATATAATAAGGATAACGACTAAGTAATAGTAACATTTTAGGTCATCACATTTTCATATTTGGTAATCCTCGTCCGAAGTATCCTCTGAAGGATCATCCGGTTCAGGATTAGAATCACTGTCTATCGATGAATCCGACTCTATACTCTCATCAAGCTGAAGGTCAACATATTGAACCACAACATCCGTTAGTTGCTCTCTCTTGCCCGCGATATTTGTAGTTTCGATCCCTAGCTGTTCGGGAACATCGACTTGGAATGCATCGGCCTCATCACCTTGCCTGACTGTAATTACACCTCTGGGTTTGACCTTGCACACAGCCAACCACTCATTCCGACTCGCAACTTGTCTGATGGATGGGAACGGAACGTAGCACACCTGTTCGGCTTGATTAGCATATATGAAAGGTTCATATATGTTGAGCGATTTTGAGCGGTTAATTTCAACAAGTTTGTAGTTCAAATGAGTGCGCGTTCCAATGCCTTCTCGCGGGTCAAACCATCGACATTTGAAGAATGCCGTCTGTTTCATGGGTAGTGCCGGATACTCTACGATTATAATCTCTTCGATTACACCATAGTAGTCTCCGTGAGACCGCGATGCGATACAAACACCACTATTGTATGTCGATCTCTGACCACCGTAGGATTCAGTGTGAAATTTCATTCCATTTATGAAGTACATAGGGTAAGACATTGCAATCGGAAGTGGGCCCTGTGCTATGTGCGCAATGCATGGATCATCCGGTGGATTTTCAATCACATATGACTCCAACCACTTGGGAAAGTCTGTTGTTTGCGCACGCCAATTATCTGAAATATTAAACATATTCACAATATTATATATGGAAAATAAACAATAGGGAGTTTAAAGTGTAAAGAACGATGTACTATATATGTAAATTATACCTTTCATACGGACACATCCATCTGAATTGAACGGGGCCGGCAAGGTTTGCTTCGTGAGGTAGATGGATGGGAAGATGTTCCATACAGTCGAAGAAGGCAGGTGGAAAGATGGTTTCCAACTTACATATCACGACAGGAATGTCCCTGGCCAACTTCTCTAAATCATCTATCTTTATTGTCTTAGCAGTCAAGGCACGAAAAGCATTGCTCAGTTCTGTTATTGGTTCCCACACACTCTTAGGAAGCAGCTCCCGCCATCGCATCGGTAGTAGACGCTGTAAGAATATGTGGCAGTCATGACTTTTCATGCCAAATATTCTATGCTTGTTCATGTCTACACATCTACCCAGGTTGGATACACATCCATCAGGAAATCTTAACTCTGATACCCATCGTAAGAATACATCCCGTCTATCCTTCTCCATCGTATACACCGCTTTTGGATATTTACCTGTCCGACTGTCCCGATGCAGTTCTGGCCTATTACATAAGGTCACGATGTCCTCTCGTGCTTTTGCATTATCATTCGTCTTCCCTTGAACATCTATTACTGTGTTAAACACATTTTCGAACACATTTTTCTCAATGTGCATCACATCCAAATTATGACGCACCAAGTTTGTTTTCCAGTACGGGAGATCCCATAATATACTCCTTTTCTTCCAACCACATGTCTTACTAATTGCTGCATTATCTTCAACTCCTCCATATTCTGTTACACGACGGAGACCACGCCTATCTATGTCGTCCAACACTTCTTCACCATTCTTATACTTTGGTGGCAATCGATGCTCCTCTCTATCCTTCGTGAATCTCGTCCTATCAACTCTAAAGGGATGATCCGAAGGCAAGAACCTCCTGTGAGCATCAAACCATGATTGCTTGCCACCCTCTTTCAACCGAATAGATTCTGTTTCATCCATACATATTGGGCATGCTGTTTTCCCATAGGTGCTCCATCCAGACAACATACTATACGCCGGAAAGTCTCCAATTGTCCACATCAAGGCAGCATTAAGTTGGAAGTTGGATTTTGAAAATTTGTCGTATGTTGTGAAACCCACGTCCCACAATTCCAATAGCTTTGCTATTAAGGGCTGCAAGTAGACATCAATCCCCTGTTTCGGACTTGATCTCCCGGGAATAATGCATGTCAAAAACATGTATTCATCTTTCATGCACATATCGGGAGGGAGGTTGTAAGGGGTTAAAATAACTGGCCAACAAGAATATTGGGACCCAGACTGACCAAATGGTTGGAAACCATCCATGTATAAGCCTAATCGAACGTTTCGTCCCTCGGATGCAAATTCTGGATGAGTTAAATCAAATTGCTTCTATGCCTTCGAATCGCAAGGATGACACATCTCCCCCTCCCTCTCATGAACGTGTCCAACATGCCATGACATATGTTGTGCAGTCACTTCCGATACATACAACCTTTTCAATCTATTCTTAAGTGGGAAGTAGAACATGTATTTACGTCCAATCCGCGAATTAGAATTTGTTTCCCTATAACGTGGCTCGTCACAGAACTTGCATTTGTCTAATTCGGCATCCTCCCGCCAAAAAAACATGCACCCCTTAAAACAACAATCAATTTTCTCAACTGGAAGCCCTAATCCCTCTAGTAGTTTCTTCGCCTCGTAGAAGTTCTTAACCATTGCATTATCTTCGGGGAGTGTATCAATTATCAGTTGGCACAATGTATCGAAGCACCTCTCCGATAGGTTGTGCTCGGCTTTAAGATTTAATAACCTAGCAATTGTTGATAGTAGGGTCATTTTCTTGCATCCAGGCCACAAATCCTTGTCGGCGGCCGCCAACATACGATAGAACAACCTCTCTTCGGGGTTCGGTTCCTCCGGTGCTCTAGGTTCATCACCTTGCTCGGTTGGTGTTGTCTCGGGAATACCAATTCCCATTCCATCGTGCACCATTTGTATGTAATCATTTTCATGTACAGGCATTGAAGAGCTGCCAGCATCGGTGTCGTAGTACCGAGTAAATTGATGTGGCTCTCCGTGACATGTCCACCTTTCGTAATTGTGGACAAATCCATTGCATTGAAGATGATACTTGATATCATCATTGAAGCTTTGAGGTTAAAACCCCGCTGCAATGCCCCCCGACAGCCTTTACACTATAGTCCTATAGGGCTGTTAAAAAGCTTGCCTAGTTTTTCCTACCGAAAGCGCACGGTATCAAGCTGCAATATTTATTTTTATTGTCGGGATCGTTCAATAGAGAGTTACACGATAGAAGTGTTTTAATAGAATTATTAGCTCTAGAGTCTGTCTCTACTCTTGGTTTAAGGATGTTGTAATGTTGATTACTAAAGATTTAATGCTAAAATATAAATGCTTAAAGCTGTAAACATTGGTAAAGAAAGCAATTAAAATGGTGTTGAATATTGTGATTATATTCATGTGTTTAAGATATCACGGACCAAATCGAATGGACGAAATAAGAATATGATGAGAGTATCTTACTTCAATGGTTAAAACATAATGAAAGTCCATTGAGATAGAAAAATCCTTTATACAACTTAATCAAATCTTCATGTCTTAAATCATTTCCCAAGACAGGTACTTGTGATTCAGTGTCATGGCATTCTAAGCTCTGAAATCATGGAATACTATCATCACAGAATGATCGGTCAGACTCGTTCTGTGATAAAAGCTTTTCAGAACTGTCACTTAATCTATTTCTTTCAGACTCAGATTAAGCCTTTGACAACTCAAGGTCACTTCTAAATCATGCTATATTCATCTGAACTTGAAGTTATTCTTTTCATTACTCTGGTCAAGCTGATCTTATGACCCTGTGTTGGATGTCCTCTACAAAAAGTGAAAAACAAGTATTTAAATCTATCATCCAATGTTTTCATAAGACTTGTTTCCTCAGAGTAATTCCTGCAAGTATTTGTAAGAAATAATAGTCCTGTAAGTATGTCAAGATGAAATTGCTATTCAAATTCATTGACTTATCCAGACTAGTCAGACTTGTATAAATGATTTAGCTCGAGAAATCTCTGTAAACAGTTCCAAATATCCATGACTTAACTCAGGATTAGTAGACTGTAAGAGAAATATTTAATCTCCTACTTATAGCATATAGTGATAACTATAAAGCCATGAACCCCTTCCTAATACTCTACTAATTATTAGGACAAAAGATGGTTTTTGAAACATCTTTCCCTTTTAAACGACAGGTACTAAATGCCCAACTAAAGAACAAGTTTGTTCTTCATTAATCCTGAGTAAATAATGATTGAGAAAACTTATATCATCATCTTTTCTCATTGTACCAGTGAAAATAGTAATACGAATTGCAGATATGAATTATGAGTCTGTAATTATGAAGTAAGATTACTCATCATAGACTGGGAAATATCCCAAAATATTATATGTATATGTAATATTATATGTATAAAGAAACGTTGAGGGTTCTGAGTCCTCTTAATCAAAATGCTAGGGTGTTTCCAAAATATACATCGGAAACTAGACAGAATTAGGAAATAACTTTCCCAAGAAAAAAGATTTGAGAAATAATTCTGCAAAATAAATGTCCAAAGTAACTCGCAGTAATTACTTTGGGTTTCAAACTATGAACATTCCAATTTTCCGCACGCTATGTCTGTACAGCGTGGAGGGAGTTAATATTCAAAGAATGTTCCTCAGATTTTGTTTATACAAAGAAATGAATGCCTCGCAGTAATTTCTGTAAGAATGCGACGAGGTATTCAATTCCTACTTATAAGATAGGGGTTATATATGTATAAGAAGTAAAAGTGAATAGTTGATACCCTGAGAGATGGATATCAAATCTGTTGCTATTATAAATTGGTCCTCTCGCTTTGTCAGATTGATATCGCGAGAGTATTAGAATAGCTTCTGTCACAGTAAAGTTATCTGGATATTTCCTCGCATCATCTTTTAGGATGAAGCGTGGGTTTATCCTTATGTGAAGTAAATGATCAGGGTTTATAACTGTCATAACTACCTTCTGGGGTTTCCGTTTAGAAAATCATGAATATAGAACCTTTTGCATCCAAATTCATGAACTTAGAATCATTAATTCTTAAAGATTATCATGCGATGATTAACACTGCATGGGTCTCTAGGAACCTTTTAAAGTTCTGAACATTAAACACTATGATTCTCTTCCTATTTTTTGATCATGACGTAATATCAACAGAAAATCAAATGAATTCATAATTCTGCCAGATCATACCTAACTCGGTTACAATATCCAAACTTCTTGCGTAATTAGAACGAACAATTTACGAATTAAGATATGGAAGTATTATGATCTTCGAGAATCGAATTAGAGATATGATGCAAAATCCAAAATTGAATATCGAAGTTGAGGTTTATACTCTTCTGAAACAGAATTAAGAAATAGAAATGGAAACCAGAAAGATAAGAAATTCACAATCTGATAACTGATCATTCTTCATGTATCTCGAATAACAAAGAATTAAAAACGAATACACCTGGAAATCTGATTGCAATCAGAATAATGCAAAGGTGAGCGAAGAAGTCGGAAGTTTAGATGATGATCGTCGTGATGGATGAACAAGCAATCCAAAAGCAACTCTCCTCCCAGGGTATCCTCAAGCTAATCTAAAAACTATCTTAAAGAAATCTACTGCGAAATCGAATTACAAATCTGAAGAACTCAAAGTAAATTGCAGTGAAAATTAAATCCTAACCTACCTACTAAATTCTAAAAATGGACTGGAGAGTAAAATCGAGCTATTCTCTTCAATCTCCCGCCTGCTGAGCTGATTCCCCCAAGGGCCTTATTTATAGATGGGCGTTGTAACTGCTTAAGCCTTGGATGATAACTGCTCGCATCAGAATAACTCTCCTCTCGCTTTGTCCAGTTCCTTCAAAGCGAGAGTTCAGAAACTTAATCATATTTCTCAACAAGGCGAGGTCTTTCAATTTCTCCAAAGAGTTTGCTTCTCGCCATGATGTATAAAACTTTATGTCTTGCACAGATCTTCTTTTCCTCGCGATGTCAAACAGTCATCGCGTGGACTTCAGCATCTGAACATTTTCCTTAAATCTTTTCCTGATTTCGAACACAAGCCCTCGCACCATTCCTTTTCTTTCCTCGCTATGTCTTTTCCACTTCCTGCTGCTTTCCAGCTTAACTTCCTGATAAATGACAAAGCGTGGATCAGTTCAATAAAAACGCAGCGTGCGAGACTTACAAAGAAAACTTAGAATTTCAAGCCATTTTCAGTGTAATTCCAACTTCTTTGCAATCTTAATTCTTCTTCCATCTTTTCGGATCCTCCATGATTATTCATCAAAAATCAATGGAATTAAGAACAAAAGATCATCATTAAGACACTAAATTGGACGCAAATGACAGTCATAAAAGGCTGTCATCACCATCCTCACATTTAGAAACACTTGTCCTCAAGTGGTACGAAACTTGTAAAGTTTCAAAGAATAAGTCCAATTAGTGGCTTCCGGGATTTAGATGTTCATGTAAGATTCCATTGGATCACTACCTTCTCTTTTCCAACTATCTCAAGCTTAACTCTTTCAACTGATTGATGCTTCATACCTGACTTTAAATTCACCAGGTTTCATAAAAACATTAACAAAAGTGATTTGCATTTATGTGAGTTATTGTTCTGCTCCTTAGTTAGTCAGACTTCTCTTCTCACGCTCAATCCTGTCCAACTCATGTGCATATCTTGTGCTTGAATAAAATACACTCTCTTTTTTTTTTTTATATCAAGGGGTGGCCTTCCGTGGCTTTCAATAGCTCGGTTTCACATTATTAGGAGGAGTCGCATGGCCTGACATTGCAGATGAAACTTCAACTCCCCTGCCCTTGATTCTGCTTTTTTAAAGTTCTTCAACTTATAAATCAGAGGGGCAGCTGTGCCAGTTACTTATATCCACATTATTTTACCACGTCTGTTTCTGAAATTTCCCTTGCTCTCTTTTTCTTTTTTTTTTTTAATATGCACACTCATCTTCCAAGAGAGACTAGATTAGATCAATCCTCTTAACCTTGTGCAGTTATTGTTTATAGTATACAAATCACTAGGGTTAATATAATCATAAAACCTTCAAACTATTTATCCAGTAATGACATCAATCAATCTCAGTGCTTACAGCTAAAGACAGTTTTCAAGAGCGGCTCATGCTTGCAGTGAAAATCTATAAAGTAGATGTCTCCACAGGAACCACTTTTAAACTCATCTTCTATTCCTTCATCAGTTTATTAGCCTCCCTGAGTTTTTTTTTTTATTGATCCTAGCTCGAAATTCAATCCTATGATACAACTTCATATTAATTCTATCCTAAGTTATATTAGAATGAATGGAAACAGGAAAGAACTAAAGAAAAAGAGACTGCAATTAAACAGAAAACTCCCCTGTGATCTCAGGATGGTCCTGTATCATTGTCTGGATCTTTGGGTGGTATGGATGGAGATTTCTTTAGATCCGAGACTAGGTTGGCAAGGATGTCTACCAATCTCGTACTATTATACTGCTCCTGTCTCCTCAGCTCCATATCCCTTTCTCGTTCCTGTCTTCTCTCTTCAAGTTCTTCTCTTCTCAGCCTTTCAAATCTTTCCATTTCTTCCCTTCTCATTGTTTCCTGTCTATCCCATTCTTCCTTCCTTATCTTTTCTTGCCTCTCCATCTCCTCTTTCCTGAGTTTTTCTTCAGTTTGAATCCTGACATGCTCAAGTTCAATCCTCTTTTGCTCCATTTCTCTTTGAACATACTTGTCTTCTGACATAGTTTTCTCTAGCATCTCCATGGACTGTGCAAAACTTTGGATTGAAGTACTCATATTCTGAGATTCATCCACAGATACTGTGTTCCTCATTGGTTGTCTCAAATGTTGAGATGGTGCAGAAGTGTTCTCAAACTCCTCATCTTCTGGAATAGGGTTCAATGCAGGAGATGGGGCTATAGTCTTTGTCCTTTTCACTGCGGCTCTTGACTGAGATGATCTTGATTTTGAAGGAAGCTTGACCCTTTTTATCTTAGGAGATGGCACCTTTGATCCTGATCCCTCGGAAGTTTGTTCCTCTAAATCTGGCATTTGGTAAACCAATTCTCCCCTCAAAGTGTCTTCTGGTAATGGAATAGGAGGATCTATCTTTATGATCTCTGGTAAAAATGGCGTGACTGAAACTCCTTGTTTCTCACAGAGTCTTCTGATTAAATTTGGATAAGCCAATGCTGCATCTTCTCCAACTCTTGACTTAATG
This sequence comes from Hygrophila difformis, assembly GCA_030278955.1. Lineage (NCBI taxonomy): Eukaryota > Viridiplantae > Streptophyta > Magnoliopsida > Lamiales > Acanthaceae > Hygrophila > Hygrophila difformis. The sequence continues at coordinate 50,284,834 of JAOANR010000003.1, forward strand.
ACATTGAGGACATGGTGTGCAGCACTGCATTTCCTTCCTGACCATAACAATGCAAATCCCTCGAAAGTTCCGGCTGAAGGTCCTTGAAAATTTGTGGTAGGTCTGAGCTTTGAATAATAGAAATCAAGTGTTGGCAGATATTCAGGCTTCAAGTTTTTCAATGGAATCTTATTTTGTTCGGTTCCTCTGTGTGTTGAACAGAATCCTAATGCCATTTTTCTAGCATTAACAAGTTTAATTCCTTGAGTTTTCTTCCTCAAAAGAACCTCAGACTTAACTTCTGGCTGTTCTAACAAAGGTGCCTGTATAAGCTCATTTAGAGTCTCCACAGTGACTTGCACTGTTTTCCCTCTAATCCATGTTGTTTCTGCCTCAACATCAAAGTTAGCGTAGAACTCTCTGGTCAGTTCCACATAACCACATTTGTTGTTGTGTCTCATGAAAACGTCCCATTCATTGATTCTCCTCCAGTAACTGATACACTTATGATCCAGCCACTTGGGATGAAATCCTTTGTCCGGAACAATCATTTTGGACATCCCCAGGTAGTTCTCCAATGCCTCCTTTCTTCCATTAAACTTAACCTTGATTTCTTCTTCTGTGAATTCAGTCCTCTTTTCAATGCTATCAGGGATTGACAACCTCACCTTTGGACTATTCTTCCCCCAATAACTCGAAGGTAGCAATTCTGGAACTTCTTTTCCTGGGGACGATCCTTCAGATGTATCTGATTCATTTCCCTCGGATTCTTGTGCTTCTTCCTGCTCATCCCCAGCATTCTCATTTCCTTCTTCTTCTGTTTGGCCTCCTTCTTGAGCAGGTTCCACATTTTCTTCATGAACTTGTTCTGGGTTTTGTTTATGGTCAGGCTCTGGATGTTCTTTTTGAACTCTATCAGTGTCATATTGTTGTGAATTGCCCATGCCTGAATCATGTATCAATGACGTGCTGGTATCTACCTTCTCAGTAACTTCCAGGCTATGCTGATTTAAGATCTCTGTGGGATCTTCCTGTTCAGGTTCATTCAGTAGAAGAGGAATAGCAGTAGGTTCTGAATCTACAAATCCTTCAATTCCAAAATATTCTTCTGCTTTCTTCTTCTGTTCTGCGGCCCATTCAGGATCATTCATCCTTGCAATCGCTCTCTGAGTTACTTCATCTCTGACTTGAGGTGGTAGGAGCCATTGATTCATTTGATTTTCAGCATTCGTCTGTGTTCTAAGATATTGACTAACAGTGTCTTCCACAAAATATTTTCTCTGTTGATCTTCTTGAGTTTCATTTCTCTGCACTTCCTCTTCATAAGCTTGAATTGCTAATGGAGATGGTTCCACTACTTGGTCAGAATTTATTTGTTGTTGGAGATCAGTGCTCACTACTTGAATTGCTAATGGAGATGGTTCCACTACTTGAATTGCTAATGGAGATGGTTCCTCTAATTCTGACTCAAGTTTAGCTGCATATTCACTTGCTTGTTCTACTGAAGTGTGTGCATTCCCTCCTTCTCTAGCCAGATTTCTGAACTTTTTAATCAGTCCTTCCAGGGAATAAGTCATGTTCCCTACTGTAGTTCCATGCAAGTTCATATCTTCAAAAGTTTGTAAATCTTCAAGTGACTGTTCCTGAAATGTGTCCACCACTGATTTCTCAACTTGATTTACAAATTCTTGCTCATCTGCAGCTTGTTCTGGTGGTAAATCTTGTTCAGTTTCTTTTCCTGAAAATCCTTGTAAATCAATCTGACTTTGAATAAGATCATTGTTAACCTGAGCTTGCTGACCTTCATCCTGCTTTTCTCTATCATCTTTTTCAGCAATCTGAACCTGTTGGAGATCAGTGCTCGGTTTAGTTGATCCTTGTTCATCAGGTTGATGTTCATCAATACATGCTCTCCAGCCTTCCGGATCTATGTCTCCCACTTCCAAATTAGTATAAGGAGTGAGCTCCAACCTCTCTGTGTAGGGAACTATCCCTAGAGTTGGTTCGACTTTTTCTTCCTCAGAGCTGGTGTCAGGTACCACATACTTAGGCTTCCTGGCTTTCATCTTTATCCTGAATTTCTTAACAGGTTTTTCAGGTTCTTTTTCTTGTTGTTTTTCTTTGTCAGGAGTGATTTCCAATCGTTCTACATTCTCCAGAAAAGACCCTTGCTGCTTAAATTCTTCAGGATCAGTCTCCTTCTGATTAGAAGGTAATTTTCCTCTCCTTCTGTAAGTAACAACTTCTTTCTTTTCTTGGGCTGATTGTAGAATCTCAACATCTTCATCCATTAAATCCTTTTTCAAGTCCAAAATTTCCTTGGCTGCCAGCTCATCTTCATTCTTCCTCTTCTTTGGAATCCGACTAGTCTTCTTAGATCTGCTTGTCTCCACCTTTCTCCCAGTCCTTTTCTTAGCTGTTGGTACTTCATCTGAAGTGCTTGAACTGAGATTGTGTGACTTTCTCTTTTTGGTGGATACTTTCTTTTTACCTTTCTTGTCTTGGGTTTTCATGAGTTCCTCCCATTCACGATCTGCCTTTTGTCTGTTTGCATAATAATAATCCATACTTTCTTGCAGAATCGGATGGATTTCATCATTTTCTTCATTCTTTTCTCCCACAATAGTTGTGACCTCATCAACTACTCTCATCTTCTCAATTCTTTGCTCATCATCTGTGTTGTCTTCATCTGAATCGTGCTTCTTGACATAGAAATTCTTGCCCAATCCTTTCAGCATGACATTCATTCCCTTTCTGTTCAGATATTTCTCATTCCATGCATCCCAATCATCAATAATTACCTGCTGAATTCTTCCTTGTGTTTGATCAGTATAGGGTCTATGCTCCTTGTATGCATTTTCCCTGTACATAGCATCATACATGACATACTTCTCAATGAATTCTTTCTTCCTCTCCTGAACATATCCATGAACTTCTTGTTGGAGAGTTGGAGGTAATCTCTTCATGATCTTGTTGGGTCTATCTGTAATGAGAAGATCTGCATCTGCTGGTGTTATTGATGGGGCTGAAACCTTTCTGAAATTCGCTATAGGTTCCAGTCCTTCATTAACAACAGATTCTCTGAAAATATTCCTTACTATATTTTGTGGTGTCTGTTTTGCATCTGATCTCTGCTTTCTGTTTTTCCCTGATCTCTCAGCTTCTCTCTCCTCTGCATCCTTAACCCATGCTCGCTGCTCTGGTATCAAATCAGCAAACTCCTCTAAAGGAAATTCCTCGTCAGGTTTCCTTGTCAACCCTGGTTTAAGAATCCTTTTCCTTAGATCTGCCCCTTTAGACCAGTTATTCATATACCTGATCCAGCTATTTCTAGCTTCCTGAATAGTTCTAAGGACATCTTTCCATACCATCTTACCTTGTTTAGCTTTCTTGAAATAAGGCTCTAGGTCATGTCTTAAGTTGATCCGAGCATCAATAATCCTATCCAGGCCAGATTTGTCAAGAAATTCTGTTCAACGGGTCCCTTCTTATTCAGAAATGTTGGGGGCATGTATGCAGGGAGTGCCTGCTGAGCATCATAAACTCTAGCATTCCGGATTTCATTAAGTTTGCAGCAATATTTGGTGAGTCGCTTCACATATTTTGGTAGTGGTTGAGGATCAAAGTAATCCAACTCCAGCCTTATTTGATCTTTTGGATTGATAATTCTGTAGCATTCCTGATTCCACTCAGCCATGCACTTCCTTTCCCTTTCCAAAAGTCTTTCGAGTCTGATTTCATTAGGCAGATGCCTGTCATTGATCAGAATTATCATTTGATCATCCCAAAATCTATTCATCTTATCCCAGAATGCTTCTTCTAAATAAATCCTCAAGGATTCCTTTTCCTTGTCTGGTATATGTTGAACCATGAATGGATTGATATAAAAGTCTAGAGGTGAAATTTGCATTCCTGTCCATCCACCACTTTTCCGAATAGCTTCTACCATATTAACTGTTTTCCTCTTTGTCAAGAATGATTTCTCTTTCTTATCCGATTCTATACCTCGAGCTTGAAGTTCTTCATAGGTCATCTTATGAATCCTTAAGAAAGAAATGAGAACAAACTGGTCAGCTAGTGTCACCATACTCAAATTTAGAGATTGACTCTAAATGTGCAGATGATAACAAGAAACATAATACCAGATTTTCCTTTTTATATTCATCATTCTATCCATGATATCACCATACTCACATTTAGAGATTTGCTCTAAATGTGAAGATTTCAATGCTGACTAAGTCTACTTTAATGCAGAAAATAGCAGAGAACTTAAATTCAAAACATCATTAATCAAACGCAAAACATAGAATTCATTAGATTCCTACTAATAATATGGAATTACAAAGCATGGTGTTTCTTATGACATTCAACCTATCAATTACAAATGAGGAGGTGTCTCTGCCTCAATTCCAAATCTGAGGAACAGATTACAATGCTCAGAGAGTAAACACCTCATGCAGTAAATTGAAGTGACTCCATAGGTATTCCTTGAAGGGCCGTGATTGTTATCATAATAGCTCCTAAGATCGCAAAGTCTCTTCTTAGGTTGTCCTTGAAAGGGTGAGATAAATTCCTCATAACTTGATAGCCACCCTCTAACTTGAAGCCGAAGATCCTTGAGTCTTCGTCTATTCTTGCACAGAGGAGCAAAAAGCCAAATTCCCTTCTCTTGTTCTTCAATTTCATCCTTACTTAAGAGCATAAGAGCTTTTACATAAATGGATGGAGGGTGATTATCAGTGATTGCAGGTTTTAAGAGTTTAAATGCTGCTTGTTCATTCTTATCTTTAACAAACAAAAGCAATGCCTCATGTAACTGGTACATCCAATTTCCTGCATTTTTGCAGCTTTCAAGGAAAACACTTTGTGTCTCTTCAAAAGTTCCCCATCCCCATGCAGAAAAATCTTCAAGAGAAGCCTTTTTCAAGACTAAAGGATGATGGGTAGCCTTTTCAAGCTCTTTGCAAACTAATTTACAGTTAAAGACAGTCTCAAGGTGGTCAAATGCCAATCTCGATAAAATGTTTCCAAGAATCTCATAAGGAAGATCTGTGATCTGAGTTTCCCCCGATCCAGATTTCTTTATTGAAGTCCTTGGTTGCTTTGATGAAGTTCCAATTTCATAGCTGAATAAGATTAAAAACAATAATAGAATTAAAAACTAGAGAATGCAATTCATTAATGAAAAAGGGATGTACAGGTTAAGTCATCCAGATAATTCTTTGCCCCGAAACAAAAAGCACAAGAGATTACAAGCAAAGAAACTATGAACTGCTTAATTTCTAAATTAGTCTAATTCTAGCAGTTCTTCTTCATTCTGATCTTCTTCTCCATTGTTCCATTGCTCCCATTCAAATAATATGCCCAGTTCTCCACTTGCTCTTCTATATTGCTTGACATAATCAAACAGTTCACATGGAACACACTCCATCCTTTCATTGAAAGGTAGTTGTTGTCGCTCTTGAATGGAGTGATTCTTACAAAAACTCCTTTCCTCTTGATCAAGGAATGGGTTTGGGAACTTTTCACCATAAAGAAGCCAGTGCAGAACACTCATTTTTAGGAATAGTAGATCAAAAGGATCCTGAGTTACAAATTTAATCAACTGAATTCCTTCCTCATCCAGCTGAGGGTCTTGTTTGGAAAGCAGTAAAAGAGATCTTATGAAAGTAGTTGGTTTGTGTTTATCATCTAATCCGGGCTTTAGAATTTCATAAGCTTTTTCTTCATTTTTATCCTCCACAAAGGCTATCAATGTAGGCTCAATATTAAACATATAATTGCCTGCATCCTGACATCCTTTAATGAATTTGACCTGATTACTTGGGTAAACATCTCCTCTCCAAATAGCACAAGTTTCCAAATTAGCTCTCTTTAGAGCTAACGATGATCTGCTTGCTGAGAAGAATTGCTTAGATGTTTCAGATGCTCTAAAAAGTGCCTTTATGCTCTCCGTTCCTAATCTTGACAGAATGTCTCCCAATAACTCAGTTGGTAAATCAAGTATTTGAGTTTCCAAGAGTTGAGGGTTTTCGACATTTCTGAAAAGAAAAGGAGGAAAAACACAGAATTAAGAGTTAAACTCAACATTTATGCAGTAATTAAGAAATGAGATTAGATTTTATTATCAAAACCAGGCTGCATTACATGATACAAAAGACCTGATCTAGTGACAGTTTCAAAGTCAAAAGAAGACTTGTCACACGCATCAATCTCTTCCTCCTTCATCCAAGAATTATTCATTAATGCTATAGTTGTCATAGTTCTCCCCTGCTGCCATCCTAAAATCAGCTATGACTCTACTTGTGTCACAACAGAGAGCTGATCTGATCGGCTGTATGATTAAAGTATAATGGCCTATGAAGGCTTTCCTGATCATGATCATCTATAATACAGAATTCCCTCTTTTTCTGCCCTAAAAATGGATTCGGGACATATTCCCATTCTGAAAGTAGGGTGAGAAGATTATATCTAAACTCATAGCTGTTTAATCTATCACTTAGAATTGGACTAATTAAGTGAAGCCCTGCATCTATTTCTTCTCTAGAACTTTTACTTAAACAGCATAAAGCTTTAAAATATTGAGAAATCTTGAAATTATCTTCTATTCCTTCTTCCAGGATTTGAAATGCCTTGTATTCTTTTCCCTGTGTAAACAGTTCCAAAGCCTTTGGTAGGTTCAGAATATGATTCTTAGCCTTTCTACAGGCATGTAGAAACTTGATTTTACCAGAAGATTCTTTAGAGATTCTTTTAAAGGCCGGATCCTCTACATTAAATCTCCGGAGAACAGTAGGGTAGTTTGAGACTATTGTAAATGTTGAACAGGTTTGTTTGCACTGGAGCAAATCTTCGAAGCTGCTCTGCCCTACTCGTGACAGAATCTCCCCAAGGACATCCAATGGAAGATCAGTCAGGTGTAAAGCAGAGGACTCAGAAGCCTGCTCCTCATTGTTGTTTAATCGAGTTTTAAAGAAGGAAGATCAGTTGAAATTATACTCCAAGTTTTCCAATTAGGGAAGAATGAGAATGGATGAAGAGAATTTATACGAAATGAAAAACTTAAACCCTAGTATGAGTAAAACACTATAATGCAGAATGTAAAAAAATTGAAACATCAGGAAGAAATGCGCTGAAGAATGAATGGAGAGCTTACGGGTTGTTGCTCGCCATTAGGATTGTTCCTGAAGCTGATGATATTTGAATGATTCTGGATAAGGGTTTCGCAATAGAAGAAGAAGAAACTTAAAAATGGCGGTTTCTCCTCGAGAGAAAATATGAAAAGGAATGAGAATGATTTGAAAAGATAAGGAAGTTATAGGGTATAAAAATGGGCTGGCCTAGTTAAAGAATAAAGAGTAGGGTACTCAAGTATTTTTTCTAGATTGTACTCATTCATTCTAGGCCTGCCACATCAGTGAGTCTGGTTATTGATTTAAAAATTGAGTTAATAAACCCAAACAAACATAAATTGGATAAAATTAGATTGGTTGAAAAACAAAGCGAGGGGTAAACATTTGAAAAGGATTAAGACTTCTAAATTGTACATTGAGTCTGGTTAGATTTTTAAATCAGACTCTTCACCCAATTCATCTTAATGCCCAACAAAATCTACCCTTAATTTCTTTATTTTAAGATTACCAATTCTTTCCTTTCATTCCCTGATTTTACTTCCTCTTTTAGTCTGAAGAATGTTTAGTGAAGTGTTGTGATCTAAGTTTCCTCTGATCCAGACTCCCTTGATGACATTCTCAGTTTCAAAAGAAGCTTCCAGTTTCATCACTAGTTCACGGTTGGATTGAATTAAGAAACTGAGCATAAAGGATAGAAAGTACAAGAATTGTAAAACATAGTAATAAACGGCTCCAAAATACATCAAAAGATTCCTGGAAATACAAAAATATATAATACTATAGAATTTCCTAACTCTGAACTGTTCAAGGATTAAGAATTTCCTCATCATCAGAGTCAGTCCACATAAACTCATCAGGGAACACCTCGCCACAATACAATCTAAACTGCCTTACCATGTCAAAGAATTGACAAGGGTACAGTCCATCCTGATGTGTGGTGGTAATAAGGCTCGAACCTGCAAAGTATGAGCCTTGCAATAGCTCCTCTCTTGTTGCCCTTGAAAAGGATTTGGGATTATAGGAATGTGAATCAGCTAATGAAAAAGGTAGAGTTTAATAAAAACCACTTCTAGGACATTTGAAGCTACTGTTTGGATCAACTCTAAACCTTCTTCAATCAACTTATCATCTTGTTTTGTTAAGAGAAGCATTGTTCTGAGCAGAATAGTGGGTTCATGCCCATCATCTAGTCCTGGCTTAAGGAGTTCAAAGGCCTTCTTCTCATCTCGTTCATCCACAAATGCTTTCAATGCAGGTTCGATGTTGAACATAAAGTTCCCTGCATTTTGGCACTCTTGAATGAATCTTTTCTGGTTATCAGGATAAACGTCTTCTCTCCATCTCATGCATGATTCCAAGTCTACTCTCTTGAACACAAGATGAGTTTTGCTTGCTTGATAAAATAATGGAGAGACTTCTGCTACCCTGAAGAGCTCCCTAACATTGTCTTTTCCAATTCTTGACAAAATATCCCCCAGCAACTCAGTGGGTAAATGAGATATCTGGGTTCCAACGCGCTGTGGATTCCTAGCATTTCTGTTTCCAGAAAATAATACAATAAGGAATACAGAGGGATACTTTTATCTAGAATGATGGAACCACAAATTCGAAAATGGGGTTTCATTCCTATTGTGAAGCTCCAAAAGTCTCATATGGATAATGCGTCGGTTACAAACTAAAGGTTTCAGAAAAGACTCTCTAGATTAATGAGTGTAAAGAAACGGCTTTTAGTTATGAGAAATCTTAAATGTTTAATCTTTCCGTTTTCTAAAGCCATTCCCTGAAAAATACAGAATCATGAACCCTAGGTCTAGAAATGTAATCGGGCAACAAACTTTGCAGAATAGAACCAAAAAAAAATAAATAAATAAATAAATGTAAGATAGGATGAACTAGATTGCTTACGGATTGTTCTCAGCCATTTTCTTCGTCGATTGGGTTTCTGAATGAACTTGCTTACGAGAATGATTGAGAATGATGAAAATGGTGTGTGGCGATTTCTTCTTGAATGAGAAAAGAAAATCTGATGAAAGAGTTTGAAATGACAACTGAGAGGAATGACTGCAAGGATAAAGCCGCCCTATTTTTATCTAAGGACTGCAGGGGTCAAGATAGTAAATCTTGTCTCTGCAGAGAGTAATGATTAAGGCTAGAATAAGCCTATATTTTTTTAAAAAAAAAATTATTTAAAAAAAAAAGACTCAGATAAAAATCTAGTGTAAAAGATAAAATCAAGTCGTTTCCTTTTTAGAAGAATGAAGCGAGGAGTACATATCATCATCAGAGGGCTTAGAATTTAGATACAAATTAAGAGATTACATAATCATTCAATTTGAATCTGGATCAGTTTCTAATTCTGACTCAGATTCAATTACATGTTCATTAAAATTTTCTCTTAATCTTCTAATCAAACTAGTAACCTCACAACACAAACAATCAATGTTTGTGGCACCATAATTAAAGTGTGGAGGTTCCCTAACTAAGTCCCTACTGTGTGGCGCTAAGTAATCACAGTAATCGCGATGTCCTTGTCCCCGAAAAGGATTAGGCTCTTCTTCACTTTCGTTGAACGGCTCCTTCATTGAGCATAATTGTAACTGCTCCATTGTCATGAACGGCTACAACAGGAAATGGTCCTGTCCACCTTGATCTGAGCTTACCTGGAAATAATTTCAAACGAGAATTATAAAGCAAAACCAATTGACCAACAGAGAATTCCTTATGTTTAATTTTTGAATCATGAATTTTCTTAGTTCGATCTTTATAAATTTTGCTGCTTTCATATGCTTCCAGTCTCATCTCTTCCAACTTAGACAGATCAAACTTCTTCTTATCTTGTCCTGACTGAAAATCCATGTTGAGCATTTTAATGGCCCAATATGCTCTATGTTCTAGCTCAACTGGGAGATGGCATGCTTTTCCAAAAACTAATCTGTAGGGAGACATTTCTATAGGAGTTTTAAAAGCAGTTATGTAAGCCCATAAAGCATCATCTAGCTTCTTTGACCAGTCTTTTCTTGTAATATTCACAGAAGCTTGTAAAATATGCTTGATTTCCTTATTAGATATCTCCACCTGTCCACTTGTCTGAGGATGATATGGTGATCCAACTTTATGATGAACACCATACTGCTTCAGTAATTTCTCGAAGAGTTTATTCACAAAGTGAGATCCTCCATCAGAAATAATGGCACGAGGGGCTCCAAACCTGGTAAAAATATTCTTCTGTAGAAATTTAGTAACTTGTTTAGCTTCATTATTGGGTAAGGCTACTGCTTCTACCCATTTTGAGACATAATCAACAGCTACTAGAATATAATGATTACCAAAAGATGGGGGAAATGGTCCCATAAAATCAATTCCCCAAACATCAAATATCTCAACTTCTAAAATCCCTTTTTGAGGCATTTCTTCTCTCATTGAAATGTATCCCAGTCTTTGACATCTGTCACACATTTTTATAAGTTTCTGGGAATCCAAAAAGATAGTTGGCCAGTAAAACCCACAGTCTAAAACTTTTCTAGCAGTTCTAGCAGGACCATGATGGCCTCCTAAAGGGTTCTCATGACACTTTCTAACAATTTGAAAACCTTCTTTTTCATGAACACAGCGCCTAATAACCTGATCAGAACAAAACTTGAATAAAAAGGGATCATCCCAATAGTATTTCTGAATTTCTCTGAAAAACCTTGACTTCTGATGAGAATCTTTAAACTTTGGGACAATCTTGCAAGCTAGATAATTAGCAAAATCTGAAAACCAAGGACAATCAAATTGATGCAACTGCAAAGCATACAATTGTTCATCTGGAAATTTATCATTTATAACTTCCTCCTTCTCTGTTTTCTCCTCCAATCTAGAAAGATGGTCTGCTACTCCATTATCTTTTCCTTTTCTATCCTTGATAATAATGTCAAATTCTTGTAGAAGTAAAACCCATCTTATCAGCCTCGGTTTGGCTTCTTGCTTTGAGAAAAGATATCGTAATGCAGTATGATCTGTGTAAACTATAGTTTGGGCTCCAATAAGATACTGTCTGAACTTGTCAAAAGCAAAAACTACAGCATACATTTCCTTTTCTGTAGTAGTGTAGTTTATCTGAGCATCATTAAGAGTATGGCTAGCATAATAGATAACATGATGTTTGCCTTCTTTATGTTGCCCCAAAACTGCTCCTACTGCATTCTCACTTCCATCACACATAAGCTCAAAAGGTAGACTCCAATCAGGAGACTGAACTATAGGTGCAGTGATTAATTTCTCCTTCAAAGTCTTAAAAGCTATCAAGCAATCTTCATCAAAGCTAAATGTCACATCCTTATGAAGAAGATTACATAAAGGTCTTGCTATCTTAGAAAAGTCCTTAATAAACCTTCTATAAAAACCAGCATGACCAAGAAAACTCCTTACTGCCTTAATTGTTTTGGGTGGCGGTAAATTTGCTATCACAGAAACCTTAGCCTTATCTACTTCTATTCCTGCTCTAGTTACTTTGTGTCCTAGGACAATTCCTTCCTGAACCATGAAATGACACTTTTCCCAGTTAAGAACTAGGTTAGTGTCCTCACATCTCTGCAAAATTTTTGACAAATTTTTTAAAGAATCTTCAAAGTCAGTTCCATGAACAGTAAAATCATCCATAAACACTTCAATGCATTTTTCAATAAAATCAGAGAAAATACTCATCATGCATCTTTGAAAAGTAGCAGGAGCATTACATAATCCAAAAGGCATTCTTCTATAAGCAAATGTTCCATATGGGCAAGTAAAAGTTGTTTTCTCATGATCTTCACTAGCAATAACTATTTGATTATAACATGAATAACCATCTAAGAAGCTGTAAAATGGTTTACCTGACAGTCTTTCTAACATTTGGTCAATGAATGGTAAAGGAAAATGATCTTTTCTTATGGCAGTGTTTAATTTTCTATAATCAATGCAAACTCTCCAACCAGTTACTGGCCTTGTTGCTACTTCATCACCATGTTCATTGGTCACAATACAAATCCCACCCTTTTTGGGTACAACTTGTGTTGGACTCACTCATTTACTATCAGAGATAGGATAGATTATACCTGCATCAAGTAGCTTGATTACCTCCTTCTTGACAACTTCCTGCATTGGTGGATTTAGCCTCCTTTGTGGTTGTCTGGATGGTTTGTATTCATCCTCCATCAGAATCCTATGCATACAAATGTGTGGACTGATGCCTTTGATATCTGCTATAGTCCAAGCAATTGCCTGAATATGATTTTTAAGAGTACCTACTAGAGCTTGTTCTTGTTCTTCACTCAATTTGGATGAAATTATTACCGGAAGCTTCTTTTTGTCTGCCAAAAAGGCATACTTAAGATGTTCTGGTAATACTTTAAGTTCAAGCTCAGGTGGGTTTTCTATTGATGGAATTAATTTGCTTCGAGTTTGCACTTCCATCTTTAAATCAGATCCTTCTTTAGAAAGGTCTGTTTTATCAATGTCATCCTCAGATTGCTCTGAAGATGGCATATCCTCACTTTCTGATCCATCCTTGATTTCACCAGTCTCAGGATCAGCGAATCTAACCGCGCACAAGTGAGCAAAAGTGGCATCTTTAGCATTTGTGAGTGGGGTGAGATTGTTCTCAATTACATCAGTGGTAAAGAGATTATAGTAATTAAAAAGATTTCCCCCCTCCATAGTACTAGAATCTAATTCCTTCCCCGCTACATTGGTTTCAAAAGCATTAAAAGGATATGTTGACATCTTCATCATGTCGAAAGTGACTTCCTGGTTATCAACATGAAGTTTCACTATGCCATTCTTTGCATCAATCATGGCTCCTGCAGTCACCAGAAAAGGTCTTCCTAATATAATAGGAATCCTGACATTTTCGTCGATATCAAGAATGACAAAGTCAGCTGGAAAGCAAAGGCCTCCTGTCTTTACTATAACATCTTCAATGATCCCTTCTGGTCTGGTGCTCGATTGGTCAGCAAAGAAGAGGGTCATATTAACTGGCCTCATCTTTTCCAAATCCAAACGTCTCGCCATAGCAAGTGGCATTACATTGATGCTGCTTCCTAAGTCACAGAGCCCTCGCCCAGCTTCTTTATAGTTGATAATCAGAGGTAAAGTAAAACTCCCTGGATCTTCAAGCTTTGGAGGAATCCTTTGTTGAAGAACCAAGCTACAATTTTTGATTTAAGACCACCATTTGCTGCTCTCCTGCACTTCGTTTCCCTGAAATTAATTCTTTCAGAAACTTAGCGTAAGTGGGCATTTCAGCAATTAATTCAACCAAAGGGATTGATATTTCAATGGCCTTAATCTTTTCAAGAAATTTCTTAAATTTAATTTCTTGAAGATCATTTTTGAGTCTCCCAGGATATGGTATCCTGGGCATGTGTTCATCCAGTGAATCCTTTTTGTTACCTGTAGAATTAGGATTATCATTACCTCCCTCTTTTTCCTTTGGAAAGGAATATCCTGAGACATTCTTTTCCAAACCCTTATCCTCAAGTATCTGTCTTTGTTCAAGCTGATCATCTTCTTCCATTGTTTGAACATCCTTGAACTTTTTCTGCTGCAGCAACCTATCTCTTTTCTTTTCAAATTCAGGATCAACAACCTCTTTTCCTCCCCTCAATGTAACTGCCTTACATTGTGGATTTGTTTCAGAAAAACTTGGTAATTTTCCTTTTTCTCTCTGCTGTAGTAATTTGGCCATCTCTGTTACTGAATTTTCAACATTCTTGATTGAAGCCTGCAGTTGATTATTCGTCTCTGTCTGCTTAATAATAAACTCCTTCAGAGCATTCTCCACCTTTAAAGAGTAAGTATTGTCTTGAGCAACAGGATAAGGTTGTTGTGGAAAGTTCACCGGGACTGGTGCAAACTGTCCAAATGGCCTGTTCTGTTGGTTCAACTGTTGAAGAGGTCTCTGAGGGTACATCTGTTGTTGTGGATAGAATGATTGTGGAGGACGAACTGCTGCTGATTTTGTTGTTGTGGGTTCAGAAGATGTGCATTTTGTGCGTTCTGAGTATTACCATAGCTCAGATTCGGGTGTTTATTCTGGAATCCGGTGTAGTTACAACTCTCATCTTGCTTTGGGGCTTCCTGAATTTGTGGACACTGATCATTGTGATGTGACCCTGAGCAAATTCCGCACTGATACACCGGTTCCATTGGAGCAGGTTGAAGGATCATCACTGGTTGCTGTTGTTGTTGATGCTGAGACTGTTGATTTGTTTGCTGAGCTAACTGTAGCTCAGCAATCTGCTTAGTGAGTGCTGCAAATTTCTCTTCATTTTTGTCTGTGTGGATGACAAGACTCTTTCTTGTAGGAGATGGTGGATGAAACTTTTGACAATTTCGCAACACGAGTATTTTATAAAAATATATCAGGATTGAATTTATTGAATGAAAGGAATTAAGATTCACGGGAAGGGGTTTAGGGATATATCAAGATTGTTATTCTTTTTATTACTCAAGTGTGGTGCTTTAATTTCAAATGGCGCTGTGGTCCTCTCTGTCATGAAACTGTTGACAAATCTCATGGTACAGCCGGGATAGAATGACCTTCAGCCTGTCACACTGAGGGTCCCCGGCATATGTGCCATGATACTTCTCATCAATTCTTGCCATGAGATTCCCTGCCATGAAACTTTTGACAGATTTCCACTACATGAGTATTTTCCGAAAAATCATAATCCTGGTTTAGGTTTTATTTAATGAAACCAATTTATGATGGCGGAGTTGTGATTAGGGATATATTTATAGGTTGTCATGTTTTTATTACTCGTGTTAAGAAACTGTGGCCCGAAAGCGCACGGTGTCAAAAATTGCAGTAATTTATAGTAAGACCGGATCGTTCACTGGAGGATGTGCGATAGAAGCAGGCCCACGTCGTTTTACTAGATTTTCCATTCGTATTGCTCCAATGGGTTTGAAAAGTGATTAATAACTACTGGCATGAATTTAAACTAAACTATAAAAGCATTTAAATTTATTCTACAAAGCAGAATAAGTCTATTCTAGAAAGCGGGTAAAGTTATTCTAAAAAGCGATAAATACTATCTATGAAAGCAGTGAAAATTTACACTATGCCAGCTGTGAAGCTGAATCATAATGTATACAGAAGGGACAGGAAGGAAAGAATAAAAATTGGACAAGATTTAGGTAATGCAGTATTAAACTTCCATTTTTATACACAGATCTTTGTTTGGGATAATTCTATCAGATAGCTAATTCTCATGCTCTCAATGCTGCTTTCCCTTTAACAGACAGGTACTTACAGTGTGAGTTTACATGTTCTTAAGACCACAAATTCTAAGATACCACATATTTGTAACTGCCCTGGCCTGGGTGTGTTACTTCATCTGTGGTGGAAAAGCAACACCTGGCAAACCATTTATTGGAATGCCAAGTACTACTATCATTCCCCCATGTCACACCCAAAGATTCTAATCAAGCTCTGAAATATCCCTTAACTATCAATCCTAGTAGCAATTACACAACTCTCAATACAACCGAGTGACCTCTAGAGAAAGCAGTTAAAATAAAGCGGTAAAAGAAAGCGTTTAAAACCTATCACTCGGAGGTTTTGAAGGTCTGACCCTGGTAGTAAAAGACAGCACCTAGTCAAGATGACTGGGTATGGATCAAGAATTCCCGGCTCTTGGTGAACCACTCGTGTGTTCACTGCCTTCTGGGTGATTATGAGATACAAACTAATGAAACAGACTAATAAATTAGTTTGTTCCGGATGTACTCACTCAGGACTCAAAAATAGGCTTTGGCAGAAGAGGATAGCAGTTGAAAGAAAACTCAACCCTATCTTAGAAAATAACCAAGGCCTGGATGATGTTCCTCTAAAATTATTTATTACACTGTATTTGAGTCCAAGTGGACCCCATCTCGGTGTAATATTTAATTTTAGATTCCCAACAAACAACAATTTTGGAAAATAATGGATTTGAAAATCATTCCCTAAACAGGTACTAGACTCTCAGTTAAAACACAGACCCTTTCAGTCTAGATGAGACCTAATCGCTGATTCTACTTCTAATTTCCCAAAATCAACCCTTGACAGAATATGAATTAGTCATAACTGAAAAATTTTATCCCTCACTCAGATCCGATTTTTATAAATGAATTTTTGTTGGAAATTTAATAAGCAATATCTATTTGAATGCAGACTCCTGATGTCCAAGGGAAGGATCCCAAAATATTATAGACCACAATATCTACATAATAATAGCATGCATATGGATATATGAGATTGTAAAATGAAATGACCCAAAATATAACAGCGGGTCTAGACAGAAGGTGAAACACAATCATGAAATGGCCGGAGGACCAAAGTAATGGCAGAGCTATTAGGTGAATTGCAAACATCTGCGATTCAGTATCCTGATAACTCGGATGGAATTTAGACAGGTGGAACCCTAAAATGGTAGTGTCGCTACCAGCTGGGCCCCTACTGTCTGTGAATTCGGATAAAAACCTACATGCTTCCTCTCCGCAGTACTTATCAGCTAATGTTGACAGACATTAGCAGAGTTTTATTGCAGATTGGAATTTGGGTTGGAAATTAAGATAATAAAATAAACTGTATCTGGATGGGAGTCAGCTGAGCAGCTATTATAACCCCGGATGGGCGAACCGCCAAGGCTTCCACTGACAGTCATCCAGACCATGCAAAATAACACTTAGTAATTAATACCCAGAATACGAGCTAGTTATCCATGAGGGAATACCCGCCAACATTAGTCTGATGTAGTCTTTACTAATTGTTACACACAACACGCAAAGACAAAATCAACAAGAAATAAAAGAAGATTCCTTGTATGAGAGACATTGGTTTCTCATGCAAGGTTGTGGATTGGGTCCACAATTGATGATCTTAAATAATCCCTCCTACCATAATTAATTACAGTCTGGATTATCTGTTTAAGTCATCATGATTTTGTTTATAGAGGAGTATTTTAATGGCAATTGAACAAAGGTCCTTTAATCATGATGATTATTGATGTTTAATTATTGCTAATCTCAATCTTTAATCATTAATGACTCAAGGGTTCAATTAGTTAAGCGAGGAAAATGGAGAATCAAAATTTGGGCAGCATAACACCCTATATTGCAATTCCAGAATGTTACACCTTAACCCATAGGGTTATGATGTGAGTGATGCAATATAATATAGGAAGAGAATGAAGAATGTTTGAGATTAAATGGAGAGAAGGGAGTCTTTGTCGCGATATCATAAATTTTGTCGCAGACCGAGGTCCACGACATGGGTATCCCGACAAGTTTTTAGAATTTTTGGCAGCATAACGCTTCTTTGTCGCTAAGCAGGATTTTGTCGCGGAACGTGGTTCCGCGACAAGAGTGTTCCGCGACAAAGAATTTTCAGAAAATTTTTAAAGCATTTGGTCCTTGTCGCTATGCATGGAAAATTTTGTCGCGAAACGTGGTTCCGCGACAAGGTGTTCCGCGACAAGGGTTTTCAAAGAAATAAGGGCATGGCATAATTTTTCTGTCTCAGAATGAGATTTTGTCGCGAAACGTGGTTCCGCGACAAGAATGTTCCGCGACAGAAAGCCATGCAGACAAAATGCAAGAGTTTGGCTCCTTTGTCGCCAAACAGGGTTGTGTCGCGGAACGTGGTTCCGCGACAAAGTGTTCCGCAATAAAGGGTTTTAAAATAAATGAAGACAAGTGTCTTTAGACACCTTTGTCGCGGAACAACCATTTTGTCGCGGAATGTGGTTCCACGACAAAAGGCGGTTGGCGACAAAGGTGGTTCAGGACAAAAGTCAGAAAAAGCAGAAATGAACAGTGGCATGCAAACAGCGTGATCTCACCCTATTTCAGATCAAAAAGCTATTCTAAGCTAAAAACAAACAAGAAACATTCAAAATATGGAAGAACATGCTTGAGCAAAAATAAATAAAGCTGGGCAGAATTTTAAAATAGAGCAAGAATCCTAATCTAGGGTTTGACCACACATACACACAACATCATCCATAAAATGCAAACAGTAAACATAAAAATAGCATAATGGGGGTCAAATGACCCCAAAATGAAAAAGAAAGCATAAATCCATGGGGTGTGAGACCCATTTCATGATTTGGGACACAAATGATGAATGTTTTCCCATATTATTGAAGGGGTGTTGTTAATACCCATGATTTGGGTATTACAAACCCTAAAACAAGAGTTTAGAAACCAAAACATGATATAAAAGTGGCTATCTAGTTACTGTGAACAGTAAAACACTAAAATGAACACTAAACTAAACTAATCTAAGGGCAAGAATTAAATAATACAAGAAAATAAAACTAAGCTACACTACCTAAGAGAGAACTCCTACTGCCTTGCCTTCAAGAACTTCTAATCAACAAAATTCCAACCTCTAGCTCATGGGAAACACCTCATATTTATAGAGATGTAACCCTAAGCCCATGGGCCTTGATTCGAGCCCATTGTGTCTCAAGACATCACACACATCACAGCTTTGTCTCGGAGCATCAAGTTTGGTCGCGGAACACACTGCATGTGGCAAAGCTTCTCGACTGGGTCTTGTGTCTCTAATTGGGTGTCTTTGTCGCGGAATAGACCTTTGTCGCGGAACAGGGCATCGCGACAAAGGTATCGCGACAAAGGGGCTTGGCTGGTTTCCTTCTTCATCTGAGCTGCTTGGTCGCGGAACCCTCCTTTGTCGCGGAACCATGCATCGCGACAAAGGACATCGCGACAAAGGTGCTCCTGGGCCTGCTGGATTGGGCCAGATGGGCCGAAAATGTTCTTTTTGTGGGCTTTTCTCTCTTTTCCCATCTTTTTCATTCCTTTTTCTTTTCATTTCTTTTTCTCATGTTTTTGGATTTTTCTAACATAAATATGTAATAAAATTACATTTTTATGCCTTTTTCACACCAGCTTATTATTTTTACAATTATGCATAAATCAGTCCAATTCAACTGCTTTCTTACTTAATGTAAGACCGGAATGCGATCAAATGCCCGTTTAAGACACGGAAATGGATTGAAAATAATGGTCATTCCTGGCCATTATCAACATCCTCACATTTAATACTGATCGTCCCCGAGCAGTCAGAGTCAATGTTCCTAAGAACACGGACTCTTCATATTCAATTCATTTTCGTGGCTTCATAAATCACATTCTTTTTGGATTGGGATAAGACAACCAAAAACTACAAGTATTAAGTTCCCTTGATTGCAGTGTTGAATAAAATGATACTTGCTCACTATATCGGGCCTACAAATCAAACATTATTAACAACCCTTCATGAATATCATGTTTGAAAGATGCAAGGATTAAAAATGAGAATTAAGGCATGGCATGAACATGTGCAATAAGACAGAGCCTCACATATAAGAGAATCGGAAATTTCACTCACTCTCAATTGGGTTTATCATGACCGCTCAAAATCAAATTTAATTAAATTACCCCATAAGCTTGCAATTTGGACCAACTCGCCACCGGCTCATTTCTTTAAATCGAGATCATGAGGTCTTATTCAAGGGTTATAATGGGGCATACGGTTGTAACATTTGGTAGGAAAGGGGAATTATTGGGCTAAGAAGTGGCAAGAATTTAATTCCGTCATAACTTGGCATATTTTTATTTAAAAATTTATGATCATTAAAATTTTTCTTTCTTTCTTGTGCTTTTCTTTTCTATTGCATAACATTAGACTATGTCTAATTTGCTTTGTCATTTGCAATTTATTTGTGTTGAATGGAATTCAACTTTTTTTTTTTTTTTGATGAATCGGTTTATAACATACCGATTAATATGGATTGATGATCATAAGTTTAATGCCATTGATAGGATTTATCCTTGCACACTTGGGTTTGAATTTCTTGGTCTTTTTATAAGGCTAGGAATAATATAGCGGGCTTCAAAGAAAAATTAGGCTTAAGGCTCAAATTGGTTAATCCTAAAGGGAAAATATTTTTGGGTTTGGATTTCAAACGAAGGCCAAAATTTGGGGTTTTCTAAGTGCCTCTATCATATACTCGATCTCGGGAATATGGCATAGTCTTGAGTCGGTCACAATCGCAAGTTCTAGTTTCCTTTAATCAAATTGATTCACACATCAAAGAAAATGAATGAGTAGAAGTGACTCATGGCTCAAACCTCACAAGGTTAGGTTGATTCATGTCATACAATATTCTCAAGTTTAATCAAAGCTTAGTCCTAACAATTTATTCAATCAAAATCTCTAACAAGCAGATTTATTACCCAATAAGCTGATCGCATCATTAAATTTTTATAGCTCAAAACCTTAGGAATTCATTTCATGCATGTTCTCAATTATATTATCCCAATTTAAAAGTTTGAAAATTTAATCACAAGCCTAAATTCAACATGTGAATTTAGAACAGGTTTATGCATATTTTTGCTGGTTATTTAATTTAAAGCAGTAAAGAGGCACTGCTGACATAAGGAGCATGTCAACAGCATATTTTTGGTCTGACAGTCACTTATTCATCTCGGACTGTCAGACATCTTTTCAAAAGAAGCAAATGAAGATTGTTCAGTGGTCTCAAAAGCTGAGTTCCATTTTAGGGAAAGCAAATAAATTACATCCGAGACAAGAGATTCTCGTGCAGTTAGTATAAACCTGCACACACAAAAGGAGAACTCCCTTGCAAGATACTAATACTAATACGGAAATAAAATAAAGCAAAGTGAACTGGGATTCATCCTTCTTCCTTCAGAACATATATCTGGCCCAGTGGATGTAGCTGGTCAACTCACACCGCAGACACCAGCCATTATGGTCCCTCATGGGCTCGTGCCTCCTTGGGCAGTAGACTCTGGCTCCTTGACCAGCCCACAGGTATGGAGTGTCTGGGTTGTCTGCCATCCATGCGAGGACGTTGGTGGACGTATACTGAAGAATTGACCGATCTGTCACCATTCTCTCGATCATTCTGATCCCTTGCTCGACTTTGCCTTCATCCGTCTTGCTCACAAGCATCAGTCCGCGGGTGAAGATTGGCGCCTTATGGTTGTCCTCAAGTCCTGGGCGCAGCAGTTCACTGGCTTGCTCCTCATTCCCTTCTGCAAATGCCATGAGTGCTGGAACGATCTGAAGATTAAAGTTTCCTGCCACTACACATGTTCGCAGGAATCTCTCCTTCCGCCTACGAAGTCGCTCCTGCCATCTCTTCACAGTGGAGGAATCAACCTCGCATCGCTTGTACACGATGGTTAGGTTTCCAGCATCCCTGAGCTTCTTGCATGTCTGTTGTACGGTGAACACCTCCCTGATTTCATCCTCTCCTATTCGGGAGAGAATTTCACCAAGGAGTTCGAGTGGCAAGTCCAGCAGCTGGGTTCCTTCGGGTGCAGGATCTGGGATGGGAAGATTACCCCTGAAAAGATAAGAAGTAATGAATCCAATTTTTATGATTTTTAAAAATTATTCAAGTTCAGAAACCAACATCCTCACATTTAGAGCTCTGCTCTAGATGTGAGGTTACTAAATCTCCAACTTGAAAATTTTTTAATATAAAGCATAGGTAAACAATATTTGGTTTTAAATGGGCTAAGGAGCCCAAAATAAAATTGGCCATTAGGCCTAAAATCTTTTTAATGGGCCATTGGGCCCAAAAATTTTTCAATTTTATTAAACAAGTCCGAGACACTTGTTGGAAGTGGTATGAGATGGACAGAGGGAAATGGAATGCTCGAATATTGGAATGTGCAATGAAGACGTGGCGAAGTGGATCTGCTATTTCTGGATAGCTTGGACTGTTTGGACAGTTAAAGCATTCCAAAAGTTTGCAAACACTGTTTTTAATTTTAAAATAGTTGACTCATTTTATTTAATAAAAGTGGGATGTGAGTGGTCCCATTTTTTATTTTTGGAAAGGATAGCAGTTAGGTGACGAAGATACTGCTATTTTACTCACACTAGTGTTCCATAGGGAACAAAAGACTTCAAGTCAAACATTAAATAAAATAACTCTTTTTGTCTTTTTCCAAAAAGTTGCTTTTATTAAAAGTGGAAGCTCTTTATTGGGTGTTTGTACTATGTTTCCATAAACAAACAAACATTTATTCCCATGAAATCTCTAACATGGGAACAAGTGTACCAAAAATATCTTACCTCTTTTATTATACCAAAACAACATTGTAGAAGTCACATTAAGATCAAACAACCAATAACATCAAGATATTCAAAAACAATACCCAAATGTTATCAGTTCTTCTTTCTCAGTTTTAAACATTCAAAAATTTATAGACCATTACCAGTTTTCCGCCATTAACAATTTCAAAATGAGTTCTCAAACGTTTCAAAATGGTGCTCATAACCGAGAGCACTCAAAACCTCCAAAAATATGAAAACATTTGTGCACATAAACCACATCACACCATGAACACAACAAAATAAAAAAATAAAACAAGGGAGTCCGAGGTGCCATGAACATGGTGAGAAAGGGGTTTACCCTGCCCTCCTTGGCTCGGGTCTAGGCACGGGTCCAAGGTTTGGGAGGAGTCCATAAAATCGATCCATGGTTTCCCCTTAGAAAATGGATGAAGGTTGCGAAGAACACGTGGTGTTCGTTCGGACAAGAAGAAGATGGGGGAAAGGAAGATGAAGAAGTTGAAATGACAAGTGAGAATGAAGAGAGAGTGGGAAAAACTGGTGAGGGGGGGAGGGTATAAGTACTAGAACTTTTGTCGTGGAACCCTAAACTTTGTCGCGGAACAAGGTTCCGTGACAAAGGCATAGCGACATTAGAGAGGTCGCGGAGCTGCCGCCCTCTCCTGCCAACTGACCGTCATGAACCTCCACGTCTTCCGCCGCCCCCTCCTGCCTTCGGCACTCCAACCAGTCGTAGATGAATCACCCCCGTCGCGCCTGTGCCCAGACTCGTGGCCACCACTGTCCACCACCGGCCAGTCGAAACCCTTTGCCGTCGCCCATATTGTAGGGTTGTGTCGCGGAGCAGGGCTTGGTCGCGGAGCCATGCTCCGCGACAAGATGCATCGCGACAATCAACAGAGAAAGTTAAGGAAGAAGAGGGTTTGTCGCGGAACAGGTTCTGGTCGGGATGCATGACATCGCGACAAAGGACCTTCCGCGACAAGGAATTTTGAATTTTCAAATTTCTTGAACTGGGCCCGAGTGTGATGTTGGGCCTGAGTTCATTTTATTTGATTTGGGCTGAATAAATTCAGTCCAAATGAATCCAAAATACTGGGCTGAAATATTTAAATAATCCACTTGCATAAAATTAGGTTGGTTCAGTTCCATTTATCTGTGAATTTTATTCCGGGTATTGAATTCCTTCAAATTCCGAAAGCATTTTCTCAGACTTATGGAACTAATCCAACCAAGAACCTGGTTTTTCATGTTACTCTTTTCTGCTACTCTTTTTGGTGGTTCCGAACTTCTGCAAGATAGATAAATAGAACGTATTAGACTTTCTCCAAATATCAACATCCTCACATTTAGAGTCTTAGTACTCTAAATGTTTAATTGATTTTTGGATACTTTCTCATCATCATGAAATAAGTACTATATATATAAAATGAAATTTTTGTGTTTTTAATGCTGTTTCTTATTGGGTGTAAGCCGGGTCTGCCACTGCTTGGCTTTCTTTCTCCGGATCGAACTGTCCGAGGTACTCCTTCAATCGCTGTCCATTCACCACTATGTTGCCCTTGTCAGTTCGGATCCTGACGGCTCCATTTTGAAACACTTCCAGCACTTCATGTGGTCCTTCCCATCTGGATTTAAGCTTTCCAGGGAACAGCTTCAACCTAGAATTGAACAATAATACATTTTGACCAACATAGAAATGCTTAGGCTTAATCCTGCGATCGTGCAACTTCTGGGTCCGCTCCTTATAAATTCGAGAGCTTTCATAAGCTAATGCTCGTATTTCCTCAATTTCATTGAGGTCCAACTTGCGTTTGCTCTGAGCGACTTTCGGATCGAAGTTAAGCGTTTTGACGGCCCAGTGAGCTTTATGCTCTAACTCCACGGGCAAATGACAGGCTTTTCCGAAGACAAGTCTGTAAGGGGACATCCCAATGGGAGTCTTAAATGCTGTGCGATATGCCCATAGAGCATCATTGAGCTTACGTGCACAATCCTTACGGGTTATCCCGACAGTGGCTTCGAGTATGTGTTTGATTTCGCGGTTGGATACTTCGACTTGACCACTAGTCTGAGGATGGTAAGGCGTGCCTATCTTATAGAGGATCCCATTTTTACTCATTAAAGTTTCAAAAGCTTTATTAATAAAGTGTGTTCCTCCATCAGATATCACCACCCTAGGTACGCCAAATCGACTGAAAATGTTGTTCTTGAGGAACTTGATGACTTGGCTACCATCATTGGTCAGTAATGCGACAGCCTCAACCCATTTGGACACGTAATCGACAGCTACCAAGATATAGTAGTTTCCACCAGATGGTGGAAACGGTCCCATGAAGTCAATGCCCCATACATCGAAAATCTCAAGTGTGAGAATTCCCTTTTGAGGCATCTCATCCCTCTTGGAGATGTTTCCTAATCTTTGGCATTTGTCATAACCTTTCACAAATGTCCTGCAATCCTCATAGATGTGAGGCCAATAAAATCCACATTCGAGGACCTTGTGGGCCGTTCGAGCGGGACCATGGTGACCTCCATATTCTGATTCAGGGCATTTTCTGACAATTTGATAGGCTTCATGCTCGGTCACACATCGCCTGATTATAGAATCGGCGCAGTGTTTGAAGAGATAAGGTTCTTCCCAGAAGTAACTTAATACATCTCGCTTGAACTTATTCTTCTGATGATAGTTCGAAAACTGTGGGGTTATTCCGCATGCCAAAAAGTTAGCGATGTCGGAAAACCCTGGACAAGCTTGATTATGCAGATGCAATGCGAACAACTGTTCGTCCGGAAACTCTTCATTAACGGCTTTTTCCTTTTTATCATTATCTAATCGAGATAAGTGGTCAGCAGCACCATTATCTCGACCTCGCCTATCTTTTATTATGATGTCGAATTCTTGCAACAGAAGTACCCACCTGATTAATCGAGGTTTTGCATCTTGTTTGCTAAACAAGTATCTCAATGCAGAATGATCGGTGTATACTATAGTCTTCGTACCTATAAGATACTGTCTGAATTTATCAAACGCGAAGATTACAGCATACATCTCTTTCTCCCTTGTGGTGTAGTTAATTTTGGCTTCATTCAGGGCATGACTTGCGTAATGAATTACGCAGTGTTTCCCATCCTTCTGTTGTCCAAGAACTGCGCCCACGGCGAGACCACTAGCATCGCACATTACCTCGAAAGGCAGTGACCAATCGGGTGGTTGCACTATCGGTGCAGAAACTAACATCTTCTTGAGCGTGTCAAAGGCTTGGACACACGCTTCATTTATTAAGAAAGGATTTTCTTTACAAAGCAAGTTAGTGAGCGGCTTGGCAATTTTAGAGAAATCCTTAATGAATCTCCGGTAAAAACCGGCATGCCCTAAGAAGCTCCTAACTGATTTGATAGAATTGGGGAGAGGGAGATTGGAAATGATGGAAACTTTGGCTGGATCAACTTCAATACCTGCATGAGAAATGCGATGACCTAACAATATGCCCTCAGTGACCATGAAATGGCACTTTTCCCAATTTAAAACCAAGTTAGTGTCTTCACACCTCTTTAAAATCTTAGCAAGATTAGTCAAACATTCATCAAACGTATCTCCATATACAGAGAAGTCATCCATGAAGACCTCAATGCATTTTTCGATAAATTCAGAGAATATAGACATCATGCATCTTTGAAAAGTAGCTGGTGCATTGCAAAGACCAAAAGGCATGCGCCTATAGGCAAAAGTGCCATAAGGGCAAGTAAAAGTAGTTTTTTCGTGATCTTCACTGGCGATCACTATTTGATTGTATCCAGAATAGCCATCTAAGAAACAATAAAACGCCCTTCCCGCCAATCGTTCCAACATTTGATCGATAAAAGGTAAAGGGAAATGGTCCTTGCGAGTTGCCTCGTTCAACTTCCGGTAGTCTATGCAGACTCTCCATCCGGTGACTTGGCGCGTGGAAATTTCCTCCCCTTGTTCATTCTGTGTAATGCACATCCCACCCCGCTTCGGAACAACCTGCACAGGACTGACCCATTTGCTATCAGAAATCGGGTATATAATACCGGCGTCTAACAGCTTGATCACTTCCTTTCTTACCACTTCTTGCATGGGTGGTTTCAATCTTCGTTGGGGCTGGCGAGATGCCTTGAAATTCTCCTCCATTAAAATCCTGTGCATACAAACAGAAGGGCTTATTCCTTTGATATCAGAAATGGTCCAACCGATTGCACGCACATAATTTTTAAGAACGGCCACCAGAGCATTTTCTTGCTCTTGGGAGAGCTTAGCCGAAACAATCACAGGTAATTTTTTATGTTCTGCGAGAAACGCGTACTTGAGATGATCGGGTAATGTTTTAAGTTCAAGCTCTTGTGGGCATTCAATGGAAGGGAGTAATTTGCGAGAATTAGATGGGAGAAGATCAATTTTACCTTCCGGACCCTGCATCAGTACAGGATCCGCCTCCTCTTGGTCGGCGTCGTCATGGAAATCTGTGCCGTCAAACTCCTCCAAATCCCCTGTCTCGGGATCGGCAAAGTGAACGGCTTTGCATCCTTCGTGCTCCACGCCAACAGGCTTCAGTACCTGCTTTGAAATTTCATCCAGCATCATTTCATGATCAAATCCAGAGTCAAGCTCTCTCTCCTCACAATCATTTTCCTCTCCACTATCTATTACAGAAAACATGGAACAAGCTCCTTCATTTGGAAACTTCTGCAGCTGCTCCATATCAAAGGTGATTTCCTCGCCATCGACCCTCAATGTGACCTTTCCAGATTTAGCGTCAATTAGTGCACCACCAGTGGCCAGGAATGGGCGTCCAAGGATAAGTGGCATTTCAGAATCTTCTTCAATGTCGAGGATAATGAAGTCAACCGGGAAGAGAACCTGGCCGGTTTTAACCACAACATCCTTGAGGATTCCTACGGGCTGAGTGATTGATCTGTCTGCGAGCTGCAGTCTCATCTTGATTGGTTGAATCTCTCCAAGCTTAAGGCGAATTGCCATAGCTAGTGGCATCACATTGATGCTCGATCCTAAATCACAAAGCCCCATACTCACTTTGGCCTTTCCGAATTGTACTGGAAGTGTGCAACATCCGGGGTCCTCTTTCTTTTCGGGCAATCTCCTCTGAACTATGGCACTGCATGTGCTGTTGAGAATAATCACCTCCTCTTGCTCGACTTGCCTTTTTCCTGAAATCAATTCTTTCAAGAACTTAGCATAGATGGGCATTTCGGAAATCATTTCTGTGAGAGGAATGGTTATCTCTACAGACTTTAATCGTTCCAGAAATTTCTTGAATTTAAGATCATGTTCCTTATTTTTAAGACGTGCAGGATAAGGAATCCTGGGCATGTGCTTGTTATTATCTACTTGTTTTTGTGGTAAAGGGAAGGAAGTTGTACCTCCACCTGTACCCTTATCTTTTTCGGCCGTTTCAGGTGCAGCGTCAGTCTGCAGATTGGCTGTTTCTTTTTCGGCTTCCTTTTCATTCTCCTCGACGTCACTTTCCAGTTCATTTCCTTGTACCAATTTCTCTTTGCCCTTGGGACCTTCCAGAACTTTACCAGACTTTAGTGTGATGGCCTTACACTGAGGATTTTTCTCCGCAGCACTGGGCAGAGTTCCTTGGTCTCTTTTCTGCATTTCCTTGGCCATTTGTGTAACCTGCGTCTCCACGTTCCGGATAGAGGACTGCAACTGAGTGTTGATTTCCTTTTGACTGGTGATAAAGTCAGTCATGAGGGTCTCCAATCTGGAAGGGGGTTTCTGCTGGTTCTGGTTCCAATTCTGGTTCTGACCTTGGTTTTGACCAAACTGATTCTGATTTGGGACAAACTGATTTTGTGGCTGCTGAAAGTTTTGGAAATTTTGATTTTGAGGTGGCCTAGCTAGAATCTGAGGCTGGAAGCCTGGGTTAAAGTGCTGGGGCCTTGGTTGGTTGAACTGCTGTGGCTGGGTCAACAGGTGGGAATTCAAGGCATTGTTGTTGGAATATGAGAGGTTCGGGTGCCGGTTTTGGAATCCACCTGCATAGTTACAGCTTTCGTTTGCCACTTGCTGACAGGACTCAGTGGGATGCGGGCCTTGGCAAGTCCCGCAAACAGCTTCAGCATTTTGAGCCTGCGTAGAGCTCCCAGCTTCCTGATTCAAGGCCAAGACGGCCACTTGATCTTTCAGTTTGTCCAGTTCAGATTTCCCTACTGTACCTACAGCACATAGACCACGAGGGGGAGGGGAATTAACATCATCAGAAAGTACAGTTCTGTTTACACTCATTGCCTCAATCTTGGCCCAAGCTTGGTCCATGGGAATGTATAGCAGGTGTTGACCACCGGCAGCATCAAGCATGTTCTTCCATGCTGGGGTCAAACCGCTATAAAACTTTCTCAACTTCTCCCACTCATGGAAACCATGCTGGGGGCATTTCCTGAGCAGGTTGAAGAACCGTTCCTTTGCATCATACAGGGATTCGTCTGGTTTCATCTTGAATTCCGCAATCTTAGAGCGGCATTCATCCACCTTGGATTCCGGGAAGTACTTTGTCAGGAAATTTCTGATAACGTCTTCCCATGCAGACTTCTGATTCACGGGCAGTGATTTGTACCATGTCCTTGCCCCGCTAGTTAGAGAGAAAGGAAACAACCTCAATCGAATGGTGTTAGCAGATACATTCTGGTTCTTGATCGTATCACACAGTTCCAGGAAAGTCTGCAGGTGATCGTGGGGATCTTCATGATTTGCTCCTGCGAACTGGTTGCTCTGAACAAGATTGATGAGGGCCGGCTTTAATTCGAAATTCCTGGCCAAGAATGGGGCTTGTCCAGGAATGTTCAAATATGGTTCTAGAATGGGCTGCATATAGTCAGCTGCGGCTGCCTGTTGATTGTTCCCTGCCCCTCCTTGGTATTGCTGTGGGTAAAAGTTCTGATTCGGATAGTAATTTCTGGGATCATTGAAATCGTTCGGGTTGGGATGATTCTGGTTTTGGTTAAACTGGGGGTCTGGAAATTGAGGATTCTGAAAATTTTGGTTATTAGGGTTATTCTGGTTAAGTGGGTTGTTTTGGGGATTTTGGTGGTTTGGGTTGGGTGGAGGCATCTCGAAGGGTTGCTGCTCGAGATTTGGGGGATTCTCACCTCCCTGAATGACCTGAGGTGGGAGATCCTCCAAGTTCTCAACGTCAACATCTTCTGGATCCTCTTGGATATTTTGGAGTGGTGGGTTAAGTGGAATGTTTGGGGGATTGCCATGGTTATCCGCCATGTCTGAGATGTCACTGCTTGTGCTTGGAGAGAGGAGAGCTTGTCTTTCCCGTTCCTTTCTTTGTCTAGCTTCCGCCCTCAGACGACGAGCTGTTTTCTCAATCTTTGTGTTGAACGGGATCTCGGCTGGAGTCTCCTTCCTCTTTTGCATAGAACAGAGGTCTTAGCTATGACAGTACCTGCACATTCCCCAGGTTAGAATCGGTTTTGGGGTGAATATTTATATTTATATGTATAAGCTAACTAGGAGCAATGAGGAATGTAATTCTCTAATAAAACGGCGCTGCATCCTCCCCGGCAATGGCGCCATGAAACTTTTGACAATTTCGCAACACGAGTATTTTATAAAAATATATCAGGATTGAATTTATTGAATGAAAGGAATTAAGATTCACGGGAAGGGGTTTAGGGATATATCAAGATTGTTATTCTTTTTATTACTCAAGTGTGGTGCTTTAATTTCAAATGGCGCTGTGGTCCTCTCTGTCATGAAACTGTTGACAAATCTCATGGTACAGCCGGGATAGATTGACCTTCAGCCTGTCACACTGAGGGTCCCCGGCATATGTGCCATGATACTTCTCATCAATTCTTGCCATGAGATTCCCTGCCATGAAACTTTTGACAGATTTCCACTACATGAGTATTTTCCGAAAAATCATAATCCTGGTTTAGGTTTTATTTAATGAAACCAATTTATGATGGCGGAGTTGTGATTAGGGATATATTTATAGGTTGTCATGTTTTTATTACTCGTGTTAAGAAACTGTGGCCCGAAAGCGCACGGTGTCAAAAATTGCAGTAATTTATAGTAAGACCGGATCGTTCACTGGAGGATGTGCGATAGAAGCAGTGCCCACGTCGTTTTACTAGATTTTCCATTCGTATTGCTCCAATGGGTTTGAAAAGTGATTAATAACTACTGGCATGAATTTAAACTAAACTATAAAAGCATTTAAATTTATTCTACAAAGCAGAATAAGTCTATTCTAGAAAGCGGGTAAAGTTATTCTAAAAAGCGATAAATACTATCTATGAAAGCAGTGAAAATTTACACTATGCCAGCTGTGAAGCTGAATCATAATGTAGACAGAAGGGACAGGAAGGAAAGAATAAAAATTGGACAAGATTTAGGTAATGCAGTATTAAACTTCCATTTTTATATACAAATCTTTGTTTGGGATAATTCTATCAGATAGCTAATTCTCATGCTCTCAATGCTGCTTTCCCTTTAACAGACAGGTACTTACAGTGTGAGTTTACATGTTCTTAAGACCACAAATTCTAAGATACCACAGATTTGTAACTGCCCTGGCCTGGGTGTGTTACTTCATCTGTGGTGGAAAAGCAACACCTGGCAAACCATTTATTGGAATGCCAAGTACTACTATCATTCCCCCATGTCACACCCAAAGATTCTAATCAAGCTCTGAACTATCCCTTAACTATCAATCCTAGTAGCAGTTACACAACTCTCAATACAACCGAGTGACCTCTAGAGGAAGCAGTTAAAATAAAGCGGTAAAAGAAAGCGTTTAAAACCCATCACTCGGAGGTTTTGAACGTCTGACCCTGGTAGTAAAAGACAGAACCTAGTCAAGATGACTGGGTATGGATCAAGAATTCCCGGCTCTTGGTGAACCACTCGCATGTTCACCGCCTTCCGGGTGATTATGAGATACAAACTAATGAAACAGACTAATAAATTAGTTTGTTCCGGATGTACTCACTCAGGACTCAAAAATAGGCTTTGGCAGAAGAGGATAGCAGTTGAAAGAAAACTCAACCCTATCTTAGAAAATAACCAAGGCCTGGATGATGTTCCTCTAAAATTATTTATTACACTGTATTTGAGTCCAAGTGGACCCCATCTCGGTGTAATATTTAATTTTAGATTCCCAACAAACAACAATTTTGGAAAATAATGGATTTGAAAATCATTCCCTAAACAGGTACTAGACTGTCAGTTAAAACACAGACCCTTTCAGTCTAGATGAGACCTAATCGCTGATTCTGCTTCTAATTTCCCAAAATCAAACCTTGACAGAATATGAATTAGTCATAACTGAAGAATTTTATCCCTCACTCAGATCCGGTTTTTATAAATGAATTTTTGTTGGAAATTTAATAAGCAATATTTATTTGAATGCAGACTCCTGATGTCCAAGGGAAGGATCCCAAAATATTATAGACCACAATATCTACATAATAATAGCATGCATATGGATATATGAGATTGTAAAATGAATTGACCCAAAATATAACAGCGGGTCTAGACAGAATGTGAAACACAATCATGAAATGGCCGGAGGACCAAAGTAATGGCAGAGCTATTAGGTGAATTGCAAACATCTGCGATTCAGTATCCTGATAACTCGGATGGAATTTAGACAGGTGGAACCCTAAAATGGCAGTGTCGCTACCAATTGGGCCCCTACTGTCTGTGAATTCGGATAAAAACCTATATGCTTCCTCTCCGCAGTACTTATCAGCTAATGTTGACAGACATTAGCAGATTTTATTGCAGATTGGAATTTGGGTTGGAAATTAAGATAATAAAATAAACTGTATCTGGATGGGAATCAGCTGAGCAGCTATTATAACCCCGGATGGGCGAACCGCCAAGGCTTCCACTGACAGTCATCCAGACCATGCAAAATAACACTTAGTAATTAATACCCAGAATACGAGCTAGTTATCCATGAGGGAATACCCGCCAACATTAGTCTGATGTAGTCTTTACTAATTGTTACACACAACACGCAAAGACAAAATCAACAAGAAATAAAAGAAGATTCCTTGTATGAGAGACATTGGTTTCTCATGCAAGGTTGTGGATTGGGTCCACAATTGATGATCTTAAATAATCCCTCCTACCATAATTAATTACAGTCCGGATTATCTGTTTAAGTCATCATGATTTTGTTTATAGAGGAGTATTTTAATGGCAATTGAACAAAGGTCCTTTAATCATGATGATTATTGATGTTTAATTATTGCTAATCTCAATCTTTAATCATTAATGACTCAAGGGTTCAATTAGTTAAGCGAGGAAAATGGAGAATCAAAATTTGGGCAGCATAACACCCTATATTGCAATTCCAGAATGTTACACCTTAACCCATGGGGTTATGATGTGAGTGATGCAATATAATATAGGAAGAGAATGAAGAATGTTTGAGATTAAATGGAGAGAAGGGAGTCTTTGTCGCGATATCATAAATTTTGTCGCGGACCGAGGTCCGCGACATGGTTATCCCGACAAGTTTTTAGAATTTTTGGCAGCATAACGCTTCTTTGACGCTAAGCAAGATTTTGTCGCGGAACGTGGTTCCGCGACAAGAGTGTTCCGCGACAAAGAATTTTTAGAAAATTTTTAAAGCATTTGGTCCTTGTCGCTATGCATGGAAAATTTTTTCGCGAAACGTGGTTCCGCGACAAGGGTTTTCAAAGAAATAAGGGCATGGCATAATTTTTCTGTCTCAGAATGAGATTTTGTCGCGAAACGTAGTTCCGCGACAAGAATGTTCCGCGACAGAAAGCCATGCAGACAAAATGCAAGAGTTTGGCTCCTTTGTCGCCAAACAGGGTTGTGTCACGGAACGTGGTTCCGCGACAAAGTGTTCCGCGACAAAAGGTTTTAAAATAAATGAAGACAAGTGTCTTTAGACACCTTTGTCGCGGAACAACCATTTTGTCGCGGAACGTGGTTCCGCGACAAAAGGCGGTTGGCGACAAAGGTGGTTCAGGACAAAAGTCAGAAAAAGCAGAAATGAACAGTGGCATGCAAACAGCGTGATCTCACCCTATTTCAGATCAAAAAGCTATTCTAAGCTAAAAACAAACAAGAAACATTCAAAATATGGAAGAACATGCTTGAGCAAAAATAAATAAAGCTGGGCAGAATTTTAAAATAGAGCAAGAATCCTAATCTAGGGTTTGACCACACATACACACAACATCATCCATAAAATGCAAACAGTAAACATAAAAATAGCATAATGGGGGTCAAATGACCCCAAAATGAAAAAGAAAGCATAAATCCATGGGGTGTGAGACCCATTTCATGATTTGGGACACAAATGATGAATGTTTTCCCAT
The DNA here is from genome assembly GCA_030278955.1 of Hygrophila difformis. Classification (NCBI taxonomy): domain Eukaryota; kingdom Viridiplantae; phylum Streptophyta; class Magnoliopsida; order Lamiales; family Acanthaceae; genus Hygrophila; species Hygrophila difformis. Next base: position 50,318,437 of record JAOANR010000003.1, read on the forward strand.
ATTATTGAAGGGGTGTTGTTAATACCCATGATTTGGGTATTACAAACCCTAAAACAAGAGTTTAGAAACCAAAACATGATATAAAAGTGGCTATCTAGTTACTGTGAACAGTAAAACACTAAAATGAACACTAAACTAAACTAATCTAAGGGCAAGAATTAAATAATACAAGAAAATAAAACTAAGCTACACTACCTAAGAGAGAACTCCTACTGCCTTGCCTTCAAGAACTTCTAATCAACAAAATTCCAACCTCTAGCTCATGGGAAACACCTCATATTTATAGAGATGTAACCCTAAGCCCATGGGCCTTGATTCGAGCCCATTGTGTCTCAAGACATCACACACATCACAGCTTTGTCTCGGAGCATCAAGTTTGGTCGCGGAACACACTGCATGTGGCAAAGCTTCTCGACTGGGTCTTGTGTCTCTAATTGGGTGTCTTTGTCGCGGAATAGACCTTTGTCGCGGAACAGGGCATCGCGACAAAGGTATCGCGACAAAGGGGCTTGGCTGGTTTCCTTCTTCATCTGAGCTGCTTGGTCGCGGAACCCTCCTTTGTCGCGGAACCATGCATCGCGACAAAGGACATCGCGACAAAGGTGCTCCTGGGCCTGCTGGATTGGGCCAGATGGGCCGAAAATGTTCTTTTTGTGGGCTTTTCTCTCTTTTCCCATCTTTTTCATTCCTTTTTCTTTTCATTTCTTTTTCTCATGTTTTTGGATTTTTCTAACATAAATATGTAATAAAATTACATTTTTATGCCTTTTTCACACCAGCTTATTATTTTTACAATTATGCATAAATCAGTCCAATTCAACTGCTTTCTTACTTAATGTAAGACCGGAATGCGATCAAATGCCCGTTTAAGACACGGAAATGGATTGAAAATAATGGTCATTCCTGGCCATTATCAGTGGATCATCGTCTTGGAGGACTGCTCTGCTGGCTGTCATGGTGTCTATTGTTGACCACGCTCTATCAAGTGGCATCTGAAGTAATTGTTCCCCTCCAGTGGCATTAATCATCATCTGCCAAGTGTGAGTGAGTCCAGTGAAAAAGATCTTTAAAAGTCTTCTTTCTGTGATACCATGCTGTGGACATCTCTTAAGCATATCAAAGAATCTGTCTCGAGCATCCTTCGAGATTCTCCTTTTCTCATCTTGAAGCTAGAAATCTTATCTACCCATTCATCTACTTTACTTTCAGGGAAATACTTGAGTAAGAAGTTTCTGACTAATTCTGGCCAAGTAGCCTTCTGTTGAGCATTCAATGAATCATACCATTCTTTCGCAGAACCATCCAAACAGAATGGAAACATTGCTAGTTGAATGGTCTCCCTTGAGGCTCTTCCCTTCTTCACTGTCTTACTTAGTTCAACAAACTTTTTGAGATGCAAGTGTGGATCTTCAGCACTCATTCCATAAAAGGCTCTAGAAGATGCTAGATTTAATATACCAGGTGGTCTATCAACCTCCTCATCTGTTCCAGCCAAATACTGATCAACATTTGGTTGCCATGGTTATATTGTTCTTCTTGAGGATTTGGAACAGGATTAGCAAAATTTGGTGGAAAATAGTGTTGATGAATAAATTGTGGTGCAGCAGCTCTCTGTGGTGCTTGAAAATGTCCTCGAAGTGGTACATTTTGCTGATTATCTGGTTGTCCATTTGGTAAGTTTACAGGTCCGTCATTTTGTCCATTGTTAGCCATCCTAGTTATTGTTGAAAGATTCCCTTCCACAAGATCTCTCTGTCTCCTTCTTGCACTTGCTCTGATCAGCCTTGATGTTCTCTCAAGTTCCCAATTAAAAGGAAGCAAAGGTGGTCTTGAAGATCGAGTTATTCTCTCGCTCATAAACTGTTGAGACTTCTCTGTGAACAAAATGAAAGAATTTATGAATTTGTTATGGTATAAAATAAATAATTACAGTTAAACCAAAGAGTATCTACAGTTCTAAAATTCATAACGCTACACCCTCCCCGGCAACGGCGCCATGAAGCTTTGAGGTTAAAACCCCGCTGCAATGCCCCCCGACAGCCTTTACACTATAGTCCTATAGGGCTGTTAAAAAGCTTGCCTAGTTTTTCCTACCGAAAGCGCACGGTATCAAGCTGCAATATTTATTTTTATTGTCGGGATCGTTCAATAGAGAGTTACACGATAGAAGTGTTTTAATAGAATTATTAGCTCTAGAATCTGTCTCAACTCTTGGTTTAAGGATGTTGTAATGTTGATTACTAAAGATTTAATGCTAAAATGTAAATGCTTAAAGCTGTAAACATTAGTAAAGAAAGCAATTAAAATGATGTTGAATATTGTGATTATATTCATGTGTTTAAGATATCACGGACCAAATCGAATGGACGAAATAAGAATATGATGAGAGTATCTTACTTCAATGGTTAAAACATAATGAAAGTCCATTGAGATAGAAAAATCCTTTATACAACTTAATCAAATCTTCATGTCTTAAATCACTTCCCCAGACAGGTACTTGTGATTCAGTGTCATGACATTCTAAGCTCTGAAATCATGGAATACTATCATCACAGAATGATCGGTCAGACTCGTTCTGTGATAAAAGCTTTTCAGAACTGTCACTTAATCTATTTCTTTCAGACTCAGATTAAGCCTTTGACAACTCAAGGTCACTTCTAAATCATGCTATATTCATCTGAACTTGAAGTTATTCTTTTCATTACTCTGGTCAAACTGATCTTATGACCCTGTGTTGGATGTCCTCTACAAAAAGTGAAAAACAAGTATTTAAATCTATCATCCAATGTTTTCATAAGACTTGTTTCCTCAGAGTAATTCCTGCAAGTATTTGTAAGAAATAATAGTCCTGTAAGTATGTCAAGATGAAATTGCTATTCAAATTCCTTGACTTATCCAGACTACTCAGACTTGTATAAATGATTTAGCTCGAGAAATCTCTGTAAACAGTTCCAAATATCCATGACTTAACTCAGGATTAGTAGACTGTAAGAGAAATATTTAATCTCCTACTCATAGCATATAGTGATAACTATAAAGCCATGAACCCTGGAAATTAATCTTCCTAATACTCTACTAATTATTAGGACAAAAGATGGTTTTTGAAACATCTTTCCCTTTTAAACGACAGGTACTAAATGCCCAACTAAAGAACAAGTTTGTTCTTTATTAATCCTGAGTAAATAATGATTGAGAAAACTTATATCATCATCTTTTCTCATTGTACCAGTGAAAATAGTAATACGAATTGCAGATATGAATTATGAGTCTGTAATTATGAAGTAAGATTACTCATCATAGACTGGGAAATATCCCAAAATATTATATGTATATGTAATATTATATGTATAAAGAAACGTTGAGGGTTCTGAGTCCTCTTAATCAAAATGCTAGGGTGTTTCCAAAATATACATCGGAAACTAGATAGAATTAGGAAATAACTTTCCCAAGAAAAAGGATTTGAGAAATAATTCTGCAAAATAAATGTCCAAAGTAACTCGCAGTAATTACTTTGGGTTTCAAACTATGAACATTCCAATTTTCCGCACGCTATGTCTGTACAGCGTGGAGGGAGTTAATATTCAAAGAATGTTCCTCAGATTTTGTTTATACAAAGAAATGAATGCCTCGCAGTAATTTCTGTAAGAATGCGGCGAGGTATTCAATTCCTACTTATTAGATAGGGGTTATATATGTATAAGAAGTAAAAGTGAATAGTTGATACCCTGAGAGATGGATATCAAATCTGTTGCTATTATAAATTGGTCCTATCGCTTTGTCAGATTGATATCGCGAGAGTATTAGAATAGCTTCTGTCACAGCAAAGTTATTTGGATATTTCCTCGCATCATCTTTTAGGATGAAGCGTGGGTTTATCCTTATGTGAAGTAAATGATCAGGGTTTATAACTGTCATAACTACCTTCTGGGGTTTCCGTTTAGAAAATCATGAATACAGAACCTTTTTCATCCAAATTCATGAACTTAGAATCATTAATTCTTAAAGATTATCATGCGATGATTAACACTGCATGGGTCTCTAGGAACCTTTTAAAGTTCTGAACATTAAACACTATGATTCTCTTCCTATTTTTTGATCATGACGTAATATCAACAGAAAATCAAATGAATTCATAATTCTGTCAGATCATACCTAACTCGGTTACAATATCCAAACTTCTTGCGTAATTAGAACGAACAATTTACGAATTAAAGATATGGAAGTATTATGATCTTCGAGAATCGAATTAGAGATATGATGCAAAATCCAAAATTGAATATCGAAGTTGAGGTTTATACTCTTCTGAAACAGAATTAAGAAATAGAAATGGAAACCAGAAAGATAAGAAATTCACAATCTGATAACTGATCATTCTTCATGTATCTCGAATAACAAAGAATTAAAAACGAATACACCTGGAAATCTGATTGCAATCAGAATAATGCAAAGGTGAGCGAAGAAGTCGGAAGTTTAGATGATGATCGTCGTGATGGATGAACAAGCAATCCAAAAGCAACTCTCCTCCCAGGGTATCCTCAAGCTAATCTAAAAACTATCTTAAAGAAATCTACTGCGAAATCGAATTACAAATCTGAAGAACTCAAAGTAAATTGCTGTGAAAATTAAATCCTAACCTACCTACTAAATTCTAAAAATGGACTGGAGAGTAAAATCGAGCTATTCTCTTCAATCTCCCGCCTGCTGAGCTGATTCCCCCAAGGGCCTTATTTATAGATGGGCGTTGTAACTGCTTAAGCCTTGGATGATAACCGCTCGCATCAGAATAACTCTCCTCTCGCTTTGTCCAGTTCCTTCAAAGCGAGAGTTCAGAAACTTAATCATCTTTCTCAACAAGGCGAGGTCTTTCAATTTCTCCAAAGAGTTTGCTTCTCGCCATGATGTATAAAACTTTCTGTCTTATACAGATCTTCTTTTCCTCGCGATGTCAAACAGTCATCGCGTGGACTTCAGCATCTGAATATTTTCCTTAAATCTTTTCCTGATTTCGAACACAAGCCCTCGCACCATTCCTTTTCTTTCCTCGCTATGTCTTTTCCACTTCCTGCTGCTTTCCAGCTTAACTTCCTGATAAATGACAAAGCGTGGATCAGTTCAATAAAAACGCAGCGTGCGAGACTTACAAAGAAAACTTAGAATTTCAAGCCATTTTCAGTGTAATTCCAACTTCTTCGCAATCTTAATTCTTCTTCCATCTTTTCTGATCCTCCATGATTATTCATCAAAAATCAATGGAATTAAGAACAAAAGATCATCATTAAGACACTAAATTGGACGCAAATGACAGTCATAAAAGGCTGTCATCAATCATCAGGTAGATAACATTTATTCCTACACTGCCTACACGGACACCTTATTTTTCCTTGGGCCCTATCGACGTTTGGGTTTCGGTGACATATACGCAAGAACGATTCTACTCCATTAATGAATTCGGATGTAAGTATTCCAGTCTCCCGACGGGAGCGGTACATCCAACTACGGTCCATCACCTACAAATATGGCACTAGGCCACTTAAGATAAATCATTTTAATCAATAATTTGTGTTCGCTTATTGTGGTGTAGTTATTAAACATAACACCAATTCAATAAAAACTTTATAACTCCGTTTACATTGCTAAAGGTTGTGTATGCCTCTTCCTAACCGATAATAACTACGTTTTAATAACTACATTTCAAAATCAATTTCACAAAGTGCACCAATAATATTTATTAATGAAAGAATTAATTCAACGAGGACTTAAACTAATTGCTCGCACATACTACCAATTTTCCAACATAATGACTCCAACCACACAAACACTTCCAATGGCCATATCATTCACAAACAAAGTCCAAATAGAGCATAACACATGTGAATTCATCTACTCGACTCGAGGACTCTAATTACGCCATAAGACAGTGAAGACAACAAATATTTACTTTGTAATACCCCTAAACAGGTCATGATAGCTTCTAACATACTAAAATTACTTAATAGGCATAACAATTATTCACCGAATGAATCACAATAAGCGAATTTAACAAAAAAAACACAATACCAATCGAATAACTACTAAAGACCAAACCAAGTAATCGAATGTGGAAATTATTCAAACGATTTGCAATAAACGTACCTCAAATGTGTCGCTCGAATGGAAGGGGGGCTGTCGATGTGCAGGGGCGGCTGTGGCGGCAGGGGCGGCGGCAGGGGCGGCGGCAGGGACGGCGGGCAGTGACGGCACAGGGGCGGCAGGGGCAGGGGCGGCAGGAGGGTGTAGGCGGGCAGGGGCTAGAGGCGACGGTGGAGGAGGGCGGGACGGAGGCTGGCCGGTGGTAGCGGTGGCGCCGCGTCGTTGCCGGAGAAATGGTTGATGATGTCGCTCGAGAAGGGGAGTTCGTGCGTCGACGAGTGGGGGTATTCGAGAGGGGTGGTCGGATGACGGCGGCGGTCGGAGAGGACGCTGGTGGTGGTCGGGACGCCGGTGGTCGAAGGTGGGCGGTGAAAGGGGTGGGAGTAATTTTTGGGGTAAACAATGGGGGAAATGTCTGTTACAACGCGATGGGGAAGATTAATCCCTAGTTTACCGACCGCATATGCGGTCGGCAATGCGGTCGGTAGATCCGACCCGTATAACTTCGGTCGGCAATTGCGGTCGGTATCCCCGACCGCATTGATTTCGGTCGGGAAAATGGTCGCCCACCTCCGGGTCCCCCCATAACGGCTCGAATTTACCGACCGGCTATATGCGGTCGGTAATGCGGTAGGTAAATCCGACCCGCATTACGCCGGTCGGTAATTGCGGTCGGTAAACGCCAGTTTTCTTGTAGTGTGGGTTTTAGCTATTGTAAACTTCTTTTTAAACTTAGGTTCATTTGCTCTTTATTTTTACTAATATATTAAGAAAAAATACTGTGAAATTAAAAAAAAACTTAGGTCATAGAAAGTTATGAATATGGTACCCAGTTGATGATCTAAACTAATTAAATACTATGATTTTGTTAATATTGTTTTCTATTTTTAAAATATTTACGTAAAAGTTTAAAATGAAAATTTTTTATAACACTTTCATAATATGAACTGTATATTACAATTGTTGCTACTAATATATTAAAAATAAAATAAAAATATCGATAATGAAATTTTGATATAATATTATTTTTATTATTTTATCTATTGCGAAAAAATTATACTACTAGTGTTCGGAGACCGCCCTCCTAATCCCAACCGTCTGCGTCCGCCACTGGCCACGTGTGTCCAAATCATCATGTCTACCCATTGACTTTTAATTTTTTCACTAATATTTTCACCGTTACACTCGCCACAAACACCCGGCTATTCATCGGTGAATTCTTCATCATCGCCAGTGCCGACCAGTACTCCACTCTTCTCCCTCTGGTCTCCATTTCGTTGTCATTACTTCTTCCTGCCTCCGCCACACCTCTCAAATTCCTCGACTTCAAATACTGCTAGTGTTGCCTCATGAAGTACTCGTCCCAATTGTTTCCTCTCCAGATAGGAAGGAATCTGGGCCTGAGTTTGATCAATCCGAAAGAATCTCTTCACGGGTTAAAATCTCGGCTTCTTGTGATTGAAATTTGAGGCAACATCACCGTGGGGATTGGATTTGCTCTCTGATTTCCAATTAGATGGGGTTTTGAATAGCAAGAAAGATTTCGATTTTGGCTTTGGTTTCCGGTTTGAATATGAAGTCGAATTGTTTTGGTTTTGCAGGAGGCTGTTGTGAAAGGCACACACAGGATCCTCAATGCTCATCAATAGGGCGTGGCGACTGAAGGAGGTAGGTGGAGGGGAGGAGATGGCCATAGAAGAAGATTTCGTCGGTCGGCCGGAGATAAATCAAGAGTCACTGGATTGGAATTCGAGGTAGGAGAGGATTTGGACTTGTTGCGTGGGGAAATGGTGAAGGATGGGGGTCTGAAAGTGGCATTGAATGACACCCATTCTTTGGAAGTCCAAGCACTCCTAAAGATGCCACCGTGGCACTTGAATTTGTCTTAATTATGCCATGTCCACTAATTTTTTTTGGATTAGTAAAAAAAAGGATGAAATTGAATATAATTGGCAAAGGTATAGGACTAAATGGGGCAAAAAATTCGTAAAGGACAGATCCGGATAAAAAATAAAGAAAAATTATGTATTTGGCTATTTTTCCCCAACAGAGTCCCAAACCCCCAACCTTTCCATTTTTCCAAACCAGACGACGGATTCGCCTATCAATATTATCACAGGTAGAGTTTATAAGAATTATGTATTCCTATTAATTTATAATTTTTTAATGTTATCTTTATTGAATTTCGATGATGATGATGACGGCGGCGGCAACTGTTAGGTCACCTATTTTGTTTGAGACCAAGCCACTACTTGCGTGTGTATAATACCCCGCATTGTGCAACGTGCTTGTAAAGGAACTATCGACCCTTTTCATGAAAAGTCTTTACAAGCCCGGAGCCATATTGATATATTGAAAGTTTCCGTTTCATCCCGCCAGAAGCATCCAGAAGCACCACGTCGGTTTAGAATGAGATTTTAAGGTAATTTATTGCTCTTATTAGAGAATGGCAAAGCTCGAGGGGCAAATCTTTAACTTTTCGAGGAATTCTTCATGTTGTGAATGACTGATTTTTTCATTCTTTTCAACCTTAGTTAATAATAATAATAATAATAATAATAATAATAATAATAATAATAATAATAATAATAATAATACAACAAACAGAAACGGACTCATGGTTGATAGAAGCAAATAATTTTGAAAGTAGAAAATAATGAGCATTTTGTTTGGAATATGATTTGTATTATTTTCAAGCAAGGTTATTGAAATCTAGATATAGATCTTAGGATCTTAAAATCTTACGATCCCACAAAGCTCAAACGATCAAGATCTGTATGAGATCTAAATTAGGGTGAGATCTAGATAAGATCTATACAAGATCTTAAAATCTTTGAAAGATTCAATCTTACTCCCTCATATTTTGCATCACATTTTTTCAGTTTTCAGTCATCCATTCTTTTCCAAAATCCAGATCTAGGAATTTTTGTTTGCATCTCCATCTTGCTCGCATCCCCTTCATCTTCTTCTTCCAACAGTCGTCATTGTATCTCCTTCATCTTCTTGTTGTTGCCACCGTCGTCGTATCCCCCCTTCTCTTTGCCAAAGTTACCCCTTCCAGCATCCCTTTCTGATGGAGATCTTAGTCCTAAACCCCCTACCCAGATGGATTATGATGAATTCAATGAGACAGTAGTTGAGACTTACGAAAATGGAAAAAATTCTAATGATAAATCCAACTTAGCTCAAGCATCATGTCTTAAATGCTCAATTATTGTCCTTTTTTTGCTAAACAAATTATTTTCTATTGATATTGGTTATTGTAATTTGTTAATATGCAATATGAATAATTTTTTGTCCTAATTTAATAGGATCTTAGGATCTGAATTTGATCCTACGATTCGGATCTTGCAAAGGGAAAAACGATCCTACATAAAATCTAGATTTTGATAACCTTGTTTTCAAGTACTCGAACAGGTTTTTCAACAACATCACTTTATGTTTCAGCAATATCACAGGCCTGGTTCAACAATGAAATATTGTGGAGAAATAAATACCGTCTTATTCATCAGATATTAGTGTGGTGATGGGATAGTGTTGATCTCCTACAACTAAGTACTGATCCCCTGAATCATCAATCACCATTGCTCCATCTTCATTTGCTCTGCTGAAATCCTCACATGGATTCAGTTCATACTCAATCCTCATCTTCTCTCCTCCATTCAGCCTCACTGTTTGGAATCCAACCAGTTGCCTCATTGGACTCCCATCGCCCTCACCCTTATCGCGCTTTAGAAATAACAGCACCGGATGTTTACCTGCCATTTCGCCTTCATTTTTAACCTCAATCACTGCCGAAAACTTAGCCTTCTCACATGATTCCAAACCAATCTCCGAAACTGAAATGTAGCCCGAGTTTCCAGTGCTTGATAGTTTCTTGAGGTCCACCTGGCTTTGTCCCACAGAAATGAACTTATAAGAGTAGTTTGAGTAGCTAAGACCATACCCAAATTCAAATACTGCATCTCCTTTGTAGAATCGATAAGTTCGCCCTGGATATCCAGTTGATGGATCCGCCCTCATCCTCATGTCGGTCATTGGTATTTTGGTGAACTCTTCCGGGTACCAAGTTAGAGGCAATCTCCCTCCTGAAAAAGAATTTCAAGTGATTCATACTTCCGAATCAGATGAACTGTATGAGAAATTGATGTACCTGGATTGTGGTCGCCAAATATGATCTCTGCAATCGCCTGTCCTCCAGCTTCCCCAGGATATCCGGCCCACAAAATGCTGCCTATCTTGGGATCATTTTTGGCAAATGAGACATCAACAGGGCCTCCACAAAGCAATACTAATATTACAGGATTTTTTGCAGCATGGGCAACGCTGATGGTAAGGCTTTGCTGCTCTCCCGGGAGGACCAAGTCCTCACGATCATGCTCCTCACTTTCGTGATCTTGGTTAAGTCCCATTACTAGAATTACATAGTCTGCTGATCTTGCCAGTTCAACAGCTTCGCTGGTGGCAACCGACGTGCAGTTGATGGTGTTGCAGCCTTGATGGAAATTCGTATTCTTGACATAACTCTTTAGTCCTTCTAGTGGCGTGATGATTTTGCAAGGGGGCCCATGGTAATTACCAAGCAGGGTTTTTGCAGCTTCCGCGTTGGGGCCTATTACTGCAAGAGATTCAATTTTGGAGTCAGATAATGGGAGCAGGTTTCCAGAGTTCTTTAGCAGCACAATGCCATGGCGTGCAGCTTCCAGCGCCAGTTTTTGGTGTGCGGGAGTACAGATATTTGCCCGTCCAAGTTCTCCATAAGGACCTTCTCTTGGGTCACCACTGAATAGCCCTAACCTCATCCTTACAGAGAAGAGGTTGTGAAGGGCTCTATCTATATCAGATTCAGACACTTTCCCCTTTTCGACAGCTGATTTCGTGTAATTCCCCAAATATGAACCACAGTTAAGATCCATACCTGTTTCGCGCATGAGTAAGAAAAGTGGTTTAATTGGCATCAGAACTTAAACGAAACCATCCCATGAAACTTACCGGCTTTGAGCACATCTGCCACAGCTTCCTCATCCGAGTTTGCATATTTTTGTTTCTCATGAATGTAAGAGACAGCATCACAGTCAGATGTTATATACCTGATCAAGATCAATCTTGGATTAGGGATTTAGGAGCAAAAATACAGACTTTGAATGGCAAAAACTGAAAAAATTCTTTGTACGTTGATTACCCTTGGAATCCCCACTCTCCACGCGCAGTTTTCATTAACAGATCATGATTAGCACAGGCGGGAACACCATTGATGAGGTTATAAGCACACATCATTCCGCTGGCTCGTCCTTCCACCACGCATCTCTTGAAAGGCGGCTGAAATGTGTCAGCCAAATCCTGCTTTGTGACCTGCGCCAGCCAGCCAAAAATCATCGCCAAATTAAAATGTGAAAACACGCCAGTTAATGTAATGAATCCAACATTTAGTGCTTTCTCTTCTCTTACGATCGACTTTTATCCACGAGATTGAGGAGAAGCACGTACACGAGCATTATATGTGTAGCGTTGGGTTCCATTCCAGCTATCCAGGTCATAGGCAGTGTAATGTTTGCAGCAAGCAGAGACTTGGAGGCGGCCATCTTGGAGGGCACCACCTTGGTAACTATCCCCTTGAATACCTCGAACAAAGGAGACAGAGTATCGGCTGGTAAGGAAAGGGTCTTCACCGGGAGTTTCCTGACCTCTTCCCCACCTGGGATCCCTGAATATGTTGATGTTTGGCGACCAGATGGTCATCCCAGTGGCCTCTCCTTCATTGTATATTGCTCTTGCCTCTTTGCCTGTTACCTTTACAAAATACCAACGGGAAACATGTTCTTTTTATACTCCCTGTTTATTTATTTATAATTTGACAATACAGAATTATTATAACTTGGATTACTTCATAATTTCAAAATTAAAACGTCAAAATCTTTTCCTCTGGCAAAATATTTTCTAAACAAGATAAAACTATTGGACAATCCCTTTTAAAGCGTTTGGTTTGAAGATACAAATAAATTAAATTAAAATTCCTAATACTAATGTTTCATTATGTAAAAGAAAAAAAAATTGGTTAATAATGAATTCAGCATATCAGAAAACCAATCAAATTAAAGTATTTATTCTAAATTTAAAAATTCATTGAAAAAGTCAAACACATAGTCTACCAAAAAAATATAGAGCGGGCTTCAAATTCTTCCTTGTATTCCATATGATGCTTTTAGCAATTTTGATGTGGAAAGAAGGAATTATATTGTCTTTTTTCAAATAAAAAAATACCTTGAATAAATTTTTTGTTTTAAAAAAATACTACAATAAGAATAATAATTCTAATGATCCAGAATAAAAACAATAATATGTTACTTATATACTTTTATCCGTAATTACCAAAAAGAAAATAAAATAAACACAGTCACCGGTCCCAGTAGATTAATCAAGTAATCCTACTTTATTAATATTATCCTTTGGTTCCAGTCCTATCAATTTCTTAATATCCTCCCACGCATAAAATACTTGAAAAATGCTGTAAAATGCAACACATTAATGATAAATCAAAACAAATTTTGGAATTACCAAAAACTATTAAAATAAAATAAGAAAATGTGAAAATTACAGAGGATGGTGGGTTACAGAGAAGATGTGCATAATCTCAGCATCTTTTCCTCTTCACCGTTCACCCCACATTTTAGCATTAATAAATGAAAATCGTAATTCAAGAAACAATCCAGCAAGCAAGCAATGCAGTAGGGAAGAAACTTAATTACCCGAGCAATCCGGTACCAAAGATCGGAATCGAAGGTGGCCGCCGTGAGTATAACCTGCGGGAAGCTGGTGGCGGCCCGGATGGTCCCATTGAAGGTGAAGCCGTTCTCAACGCCCACGGCGATGGCGACGCCGTGCAGGGCCTCGGACCACCACTGGTAGTAGGGGATGCCGAGGCGGGGGACGGCGGCGGCCTTGTTGCCGAGCTGGGAGATCTTTTCGTCTAAAGTTAAACGGGCGACCAAGTCCCGGGCGCGATCGGGGATGGGCAAATCCTGGTTGCAGAAATCATATATAGGCGTGGAAGGGTCGGCGGCGGCGCAGGAAAATGGTGGGAGGGGCCGATCATCGTGGCCGTCGTCGTCGATGATTTGGAAGTAATTGGGGGAATAATAGGATGATGGATTTGGATCGTCGTGGTCAGTGCAAGGGATTATTGTTTGGGGGTGTGTGGAGTGCGTTTTCCTGATGGGTGGTGCCAATGCGAAAATTGAGAGTATGAGTGTGAGTGCAGTGAGGAGGAGACTCATTTTCTTGGTGGAGGAATTGGGTATTTGGCCCGGGGCAGATCAAGGGATTATATTAAAACTCATTGGCTACCGGGGAAAAAAAAAAAAAAAAAAAAAAAAGACAAACGTTGTTAGAGAGTGGTAGGAGGTTTGAAAAAGACACCAATTAAAGACATGAGGTGTCAGAGAGGGACGTGACGTTTTGCAACACGAGAACTTTACAGTACAATTTGTGCGTATTGGGATGTAATCTCCGTTTTTCAAAAATTTTAACATTCCTGCATTTCACGTTATTCAATGCACATTTTTAATACTTAATATCTCAAATTGTGTAAAAGCAAAAATTATAAAAAATTGATATTATAAAACTACGCGATTAGACAAATCTAACAAGATCCCACTTGACTATGTTTTATCTTGTATAACTGTGTTAAAAATTTGAATCAAAGTTACTTAGTGAATAGTAACAACTATGCAAATGTTACAATTTTTAACAAACGGAGGGAGTACAATTTAAAATGGCTCAAAACTTTTCGATACGGTGTTTTATGTGGAGATAATGGTATTTAATGTGAGATAATTAGTATGTGGAGATAATTAGTGTATAATTGTGGGGTAGATTAGTATCTAAAGTAAGGATAAATTAAGAATTGATCTGATTTCATTATAATGGGTTTTAATTTTTCATTAATTTATTTATGTATGATGTGATGGCTGTGGTATGAATTTATTAATAGTAGTTGATTTTAAATTATACTAATATATTTATTTATTAATTTGATGTGATAGGTAGATTGGTAATTAAATGTTTAATTATTTCCCAAAAAGAAAATGAGACAAAGTATTGGGACGATAAAGGAAAGTGAGTGGGACAGAGGGAGTACTATTTTGGCTCTCAGCCTATCTCCCTCGAATTCAATGGCAAATTGGCAACCCATTCTGCTCACTCGATCTAGATTTTTTGGAGTTTGTGGGTTATTATTGGAAGTGAATGATAAAAAAAGTCTCTCTTATTGTCTTCGTGAAGCCTTTCTTTCTTTCTTGAGGCTTTCGTAATTTTTTTTCTGATTTGGTCATGTCGATTGTGTGAACTAGAGGGAGAGGGAGTATTGGAGCTTTATACTCACTCCGTCCCATTATTTATGTCTCACTTTTCTCTTTTGTCCATCTCAACACTTTTTTCACATTTCTAATTTTTGGAACTAATTAAATATTAACCACAAAATCTACTCCCATCACATCACATCAATAAATAAATATATTAAAATTTTAAACTCACTACCAATAATAAATTCAAACACACAACCATCACATCACATATAAATAAATCAATTAAAACTTTAACATCATTACAATCACATCACATAAATTACTAATGTACCCTTACTTTATATATCAATCTACCCATACATTAAATACTAATTATCCCCACATAAAAGATCGTGCCCAAAAGTTTTGAGGCACTTCTAATAGGACGGAGGGAGTACTTGTAGCTCAGGGAATTCAACTCGAGAACAATTTTTCATAATGGATGAACAACAAAAGGCTTTTTACTTCTTACAACATCCGAGTTCGAACTATTCTTAGACTTTGATTTTTCAATAATCTAGTATGAGTTCGAATAAAGCGTTGCAATAACACACACAAGCGCCACGTAAGTATTAATAATACTATCATATACTTCCCGTCTCACTATTTTTGTTACGGACCCACCCAACACGTATGCCGATATTATTTTTAACGGTTACTAACTTAAATTGTGTACAACGAAAAGTTATAAAAAGTTAATTGTCTAAAACTACAAGATTAGACGAATCTAACAAGATCCCACTTGACTATGTTTTTTTCACATACCTATGATAAAAATTCGAATCAAAGTTAAACAGTGAATAGTGCCAAGAAACCATCCATAACAAAAACACCGAGGGAGGTAGTACTAGTATACTCCTATATTTCTGCAGCACAAATCTGAAAAGTGAAAATTGAGAGTCCTATTATTAGTGAGAGTGAGAGTGCAGCAGTGAGGAGACTCATTTTCTTCTTGGTGGGAATTTGGGAATTTGGGGGCAGATCAGACCAGGGGAGTATATGTGTATTAAAAGACTCAAACGTTGTTGGGAGTGGAAGGTTTGGAAGAATCAGCCAAGTGGCAAGAGATGAGATGTCAGAGAGGGACGTGACGTTTTGCAACACGAGAACTTTACTACTCCTCGTTTGATTTTTTGACACGGTTAATTATTCAACTTTGACTCAACATTATTACAAATATATATTTGATAAAAATAGTCGAGTTCGATCTTGTTAGATTCGTCTAATCGTATAGTTTTAGAATATATATTTGCATAATTTTTAGTTCTATATATTTTGAGATATTAACGATAAAAAAAATACATTGAATTGTGTGCAGAAATGAAACATGACATTTTAAATGGGACGGAGTACAGTTTGTGCGTATTGGAATGTTTTTGGCTCAGCTATCTTTCTTGGTGGCCCTCCAATTCAATGCCAAATTGGCAACCCAACTCGATCTAGATTTTTTTTGGAGTTTGTGGGGGTATTATTGGAAGTGAATGATAAAAAAGTCTCTCTTATTGTCTTCGTGAAACCTTTCTTTCGCTCTTGAGGCTTTCGTGATTCTTTCTGATTTGGTCTTGTCCGTTTGAATTAGAGGGAGTATTGGAGTGTTATCACCCAAAAATATTACATGCCCAAATAAATTGGTCCAGTCCATATTGAGAGAGGCCTGGTTCAGAATTATCATGAATTAATTATTGCGGCTAAGGAGGCGATGTGATTTGGACGGTTACTACGGCCTGCCATCCTATAAATATAGAGTTGTGAGGCTACATGAGAACACCTCAAATCATTCTCAAAGAAGCCGTCTTTATATTTTTTACTTTCTGCAATTCAATTCTTTACAGCTTTCTTTCAATTCCTGTAATTTTTCTTTCTGCAACTATTGTAACTCATTCGGCATTCATCAATCAAAAAGATGTTTATTCCTCAAATATTTTTACGGTGAAACATGGTGCTTTTTGCTTAGCTTGTTGCTCAGAGAATTCAAGTCGGAACAATGTTGCATAATGGATAAACACAAAAGGCTTTTACTTCTTACAACATCAGAGTTGGAACGATTCTTACACTTTGATTTTGAATAATCTAGTACTCCCTCCGTTTTTAAAAAATTTTAACATTCCTGCATTTCACGTTATCCAATGCACATTTTTAATACTTAATATCTCAAATTGTGTAAAAGTAAAAATTATAAAAATTTGATATTATAAAACTACGCGATTAGACGAATCTAACAAGATCCCACTTGACTATGTAACTGTGTTAAAAATTTGAATCAAAATTACTTAGTGAATAGTAACAACTATGCAAATGTTACAATTTTTAACAAACGGAGGGAGTATATAAATGAGTTTGAATAAAGCTCAACTAAGTTGCAGTAACACACACGTGGAGGATATAATATAGTATTAATACTATCATATACTGCTGCAGCACAAATCTGAAAAGTTAAAAATTTTATCTTCATATTATACAATAACTAGTAAATAACCACTCGAGACTCGACGGACATAACTTTATATATTTTATATAATATATATTTATATTATATAAAGTAATAATATAAATTATATTTTGAGTAATGAAAAATATGTAATGATTTTTTTATATATTCAAAAGATAATATATATGATAATATAATTTAATTATTTTTAAAACTAACAAAGAAATTATATTATACCGTATTCTTTAGCTTCTGTGGTTTGTCCGGTACAAACATAACAGAGCAATAAAATTAACTATTAAAATAATATTTTTATTGATTTGAAATTTAAATTAAGATAAAAAAAAATTTAAAAATAAGTATGATGCTTAATATGAAAATTTTTCTAACAATTTGCTGAAACTTTCATTGGTGAAAATCTTATTGATAGGGGCTATTATAACACAATCTTTTAAAATATTTGAATTTGAAATGGTGCAATTTATATTTGCATATGTACTTTAAAAAATTACTGGTATAGGATCACCGGTATAGTTCATAAGAATACCATCCGGAAATGTCACAACTAGTTGTACATTTCTATAATCAATACCCGCTTTACCATCACCCATATCAACTATCCATTTTGCAAATTTTCTGTCATATATAAATTTCATTATAAATAATAATTCTTGTGGTAACTTCAGTTAATCAAAGCATATTAATACTTTTAGCCACATCTTGCTAGTGACACGAAATATTATAACATAACTGTTCATGACTAAAAATTAGTTTTGAAAGATAAAATCCTACATTCTTTAAAGATTGATATTTTCTTCTGTTTATAATCATAGCAAAACAAACTGTTAGTGAGAATTTTCTCATCTCAAATCGAATAAAAAATTTGGTTAAATCAAATAGGCTCATAATCACTATGCCAATCAAGAATTTTCTACTTTCATGGTTTCCCAAAAATTAGTTTAACCCCAACTATCTAATATCACATCTTCGTTACTATCAACCTACTTCCATTACATAATTTATTTGATGGACATATATTCTTAAGAAGCATGACTATGCAACCCTCATTCAACTATATTTCATGATTCAGTAATTCAGAATAATTGATAGTGTTTATATATTCCAGTGAAAATAATTCATTGGCATTATTTATGCTTTCATCTTTTTGAAAAATATTGTTAATTGATTGTAGTAGAGAGGCATTGATGTTTTGGTGGCTGTGAACTCACTTGTGTTTTGTGGGAATAAAACAGATTATTTCTAAAAAAAATGTTAAAACCAATATATATATATATTTTCATTTGCATACATACGTTCCATGATGTAATTATTGATTATAGCACATTCATTGGTAGGGGTAAATATACAAAATTTTTGGATTTGAAGTGGTGCAGTTTATATTTGTATAAGTACTCTCAACAATTGCCGCTATAGAATCTCACGTAGAGTTTATAAAATTATCATATGGAAATATCACATCTAATTATGCATCTTCAATATTTATACCATCTTTACGAATTACCATCACGTACATGAAGTATTCATTGTGCAAAATTTTTTCATATATAATTTTCATTGTAAATAACATTTCTTCTAGTATCTTAAGTTAATCCATCTTAATTACTATTAATACTTCGAGTCCCCTCTTTACAGTGACACGAGAGATTGCAGCATATCACTGACATGGGTAAAAACTGGTTTTTGAAGATAGAGTCTAACCTTCTTTAAAGGTTGACATCTATTTTTTTATTTTTTCTTATAGTAATAGTAAAATAAATTGCGAGTGGAACTTTTTCCTCTGAAATCGAATGGAGAATTCAGTTAATTCAGACAGACTCATAATCATTCTACTAATCAAGGGTATGGATGATGATTTGGCAGTAATTGGGGGAATAATAGGATGATGATGGGTATGGATCGTCGTCGATTATTGTTTGGGGGTGCGCGGAGTGAGTTTTCTTGATGGGTGCGTGCCAAAGCGAAAATTGAGAGTCCTATTATTAGTGAGAGTGTGAGTGTAGTGAGGAGACTCATTTTCTTGGTGGGGATTTGGAATTGGGAATTTGGGTTGGGGGCATCAGATCAGGGGATTATATTACAGTATTAAAAGACTCAAACGTTGTTGTTGGGACTTGAGAGGGAGGTAGAGCTGTCAAAATGGGCTAGGCCCGTTGGGCCAGCCCGCCCCCAACTCCCAAAAGGGTGGGTTGGGCTGAATAAATAAAGGCCCGTTTGGAAGCGGCCTAAACGGGCTAGTCCGCCTGAACCCGCCGTCGCTTGGGTTGGCCCGCGGTGGGTGCGGGCCAGCCCGCAGGCTAAGCCAAAATTTTAATTTATTTAATTCTTTATTAAGTTTGTTATGAAAATCTAAATAATATATGTATTTGTAAGAATATTGATTAGTTGAATATTATTTGAATTTATATATTTTAATTTGATATTAGTTAATATAATTCAATTTATAATTTTTTTAATATAAAAAAATTATAACTTGAATTATATTAACTAAATTAAATTAGAATAATTTTAAAGCTCACTTTATATGACATGAGCTACTTAACATTACTTTTTCAACTAATTTTTTTCAAAAAAAAGAATACTATACAATTAAACTAAATTATTTTTGATTTTATTAAAAATATATTTAATTTTAAAATTAGTTAATATATTTAATTTATTTTAAAATTAGTTAATATATTTAATTTTGGATAAATAATAATATTATACAATTTATAATATAATAAAAATTAATTTATTAATTAAATAATAAAAACCGCGGGCTAGCCCGCCTTTCCCGCAACCCACCGGTGGTTTGGTCTGGCTAAGGTTATTCTAGCCCGTCCCGCCGTGGGCCCAACACGCCTAAGCCCGCGAAATGGTGGGCTGGAGTGGGCTTGGCCCGTGTCGCCCCGCCAGCCCGTCTTGACACCTCTAGTGGGAGGTTTGAAAACGACACCCAATTAAGACATGAGGTGTCACAGGGAGACGTGACGTTTTGCAACTCGAGCTCTTTACCATTTTTGCGTATTGGGATGTTTTTGGCTCAGCCTATCTTTCTTGGTGGCCCCTCCAATTCAATGGCAAAATGGCAACCCATTCTGCTCACTCGATTTAGATTATTGGAGTTTGTGGGTAGTATTCGAAGTGGGGTTCTGAGTAGAGGTGGAAATAAGTAAGGTTATCCCACAGGACCTATGGTATAGCTTACTATAGGTCAGGCCAGACTTTTTTTATAAAGAGGCTAGCCTCAGATTATTTTGAAAGCCTATTAGCTAAATAAATTTGAGCCAAGCTTTATAAAAAAACCTATATATTAAGCCTACCAGGACGACCTATTAATGTTTTTTAGTATCCACATTACATAATAATATCTTGTATTATTATTATTTTATATAGAAATAACTATTAATTTGATCTTACACAGATTTTTACAATATTTATAAGCCTTTCTAGTATGTAAATATGTTATATCAGGATATATATATATATATATATGTATATAAATCTTTTAATTTGATTTTGAAATAGGCTTAATCAAGCTTATAAAAAACTTAAAATGTGACCTATTTAAATAAATAAGTTGGGCTTAGGCCTATAATGTAGGCCTATCAGAGGTAATGAGTTAGGCTCAGGTCTTGGAAAATTGAAGTGGGCCTAGATCGTAAAAAGCAAAGCCCGGCCTAGTCTAGCCTCTGTCCACCTCTAGGTGTGAGTGAATGATAAAACTCTCTCTTATAAAGGTGTCGAAACGAGCCCGCGGGCAAAACGGGTCAGCCCGTGCGGGGCCTGCATTTTTGTGGGTTTGAACTAGGTGGGCTTAAAATGGGGTGGGCTCAAACTACCTTGGCCCAACCCGCCCCACATGCGGCCCGCCCCCACGGGCTTTTTATTTAAATAATATTATATTTCTTTATTTGTAAAAATAATATAATTCAAATAAGTACTCCCTCCGTCCCACTCCAAGTGTCT
This sequence comes from Hygrophila difformis, assembly GCA_030278955.1. Taxonomy (NCBI): domain Eukaryota; kingdom Viridiplantae; phylum Streptophyta; class Magnoliopsida; order Lamiales; family Acanthaceae; genus Hygrophila; species Hygrophila difformis. Next base: position 50,339,305 of record JAOANR010000003.1, read on the forward strand.
TGTTACTGTTGGGCACGGGAATTAAGGTAGAGTTGGTTTGTGAGTATATGGTGGGGTCCACATAGTTGTTGGAGGGGAAAATTATTTCTATTTATAGAAAGAAGACATTTGTAATGAGACATCCAAAAATAGTAAGTAGGACATTTGGAATGGGATGGATGGAGTATTAACTTTTAATGTATAAATTAAAAATAAAATAAAGAGATTTATATTGATATTTAAGATTATAAATAATTAAGTGTGTATTTTTTGGCACAATTATTTACTTTAATATGGGTTTGTTGAATAATTTTTTAAAAGAATTTATAATTATTTTATTTTTAATACTAAATGAATATATTAGTATATTTTAAAAATATAGTATTTTGTACGACAAAAGTTTTATAATTAATAATTGGACTAATAAAAATGTTAGTTCTCGCAGATGAAGTCTTTGCGAGAGTTGTATTAGGTAAGATTGTCTGGGCATAATTCATTAATTTATATTTAAAAAATAAGACAATTGACGATAAAAAAAAAATTTATCTGCACTTATAATTTTTTATAAATAGAATAATAAGGAGTTTTAAACTTAAAAACTAGATATCCATAAGAAATAAACAATTTGTGTTAAGATTTGTAATTCTATGTGCAATCAATTCAATCATTTAAATGTTTTGATGACTTTATGCTAAACATTCATACCAAATAATATTTTTTTGGTAAACAATGACACTAATGTGTCGGCAAAGGTGCGTGGGAGCCCAAGTCACACAAATTACAAAGGGGATAAAGGGGAGGGATAGGGGGCCAGGTGGGGATCGAACCCCCAACCTATTAGTTAGTAGTCGGGGGACTTAACCACTAGAGTGAGTCCCCAACCCCAAAGAATATTAACTTCAATTGATCCACAACGTTTTTTTTTTTTTAAAAAAAAAAAACAAAACTCAAAGCCCGCGGGCCCACCCGCTCCGCTGCAGGCCCAACCCACAAAAGCCCGCCCCACGGTGTGTTGGCCCGTTTAGGCCTGCATCTAAACGGGCCTCTAAAGTTGAGTCTGCCCCGCGTTTTTTACCTTGCGATGCGGGCCGACCCAACACGCTAAGCCCGTTTTTATCTTGTTAGATTCGTTAAATTATATAGTTTTTGAATAGCGGAAATGGTATAGTGCGGATGTGCGGACAACGTCTGCTACCGTTGATCATTTTCATCATCCAACGATTGAGATCATTTGTAGTGTTAGTTTCGTAATTTTACTTGTTAGGTATTTAATCGTTGAATTCAGCGACATGACATGCACAACTCAATGATGGAGCCCATCGAATTCAGCGACGCGGTATATGAAATTCAGCGACATTATTGTATTCATCTCAACGACATTTGATGTTAGAGCCTTATGAAGTTCATTGCGATTTTAAACGCATCTCAGCGACGAGTGTTCTCACAATTCAGCGACTTACCAATAGAATTCGGCGACATGGGATATGCAATTCAGTGACATTATTATATACATTTCAGCGACATAGTTATGTGCATTTGAACGTATCTCAGCGACGGAACCTACACAATTCAGCGACTTGACATATGCAATTCAGCGACAGCACTGATACAATTCAGCGACTTGATATCTTCTCAGCGGCATGTTATAGTATATTTCAGCACATCTATACATATCTCAGCGACATGTTATACATATCGCAGCGACAAAATATAGTATATTCGGCGACATGGTAAATGAAGAAACCATTACACTTTTTTTTTGACAATTTTACCCTTTTTAATTTATAACCGTTAGATCTAATTCAATGGATAAGATTATGTCTTGACCGTACTTCCAAATATTTTGGAAGCACCATAATCGTTCCCTTTCGAATATATATTTTACATAATTTTTATTTGTATATATTTTGAGATATTAACGATTAAAAAAGTGCATTGGATTGTGTGCATAAATCAAATAAGACATCTTAGGTGGGACGGAGGAATTACATACTTATATTTAAAAAATTCAAAAAATATATATTTTTTTGTAAATATTTATACAATTTATTTTATTATGCAAAAATTAATGTTCCAAATATACATTAAAATATTACTAATATTCGAAATTAGAATTTTAAAAATCTAATCAACAATTAAATAAAACATACATAAATTCATTCATTTGGGGGTTCCTGCCGAGTACAATCTATCCGCTCTTGTCCTTAGCATCCGGGAGGCTATGTCACGATCTGTGGGAGTCCGTTGGTTCCATATTCTGAGATAAGGGAATTTTGTGGCTGATTTGCTTGCCAAACGTGGTGCCCGTTCGGTGGATTTTTCACTACGTGGGCTTTTCCACCTGATGCGCTTCGATTGTGCCTTTTTGCTAATTCATCAGGGGTTGTATTCCCTCGGATCTAGTTTTTCCTTTGCTTCCTCCCTTTTCCCCCTTCTGTAGATTTTTTTTTTAGTTTTCACTTCTTAGCCGACGCCTATGCGTTACGTTCACCTCCAAAAAAAATTCAAATACAATACCTTAGTTAAAAGATTTTTTTGGTAAACTAACAATAATTTTTTTGGTAAACATTAGTTAAAAGATATTAAATACTAACAAACTTGTCATACAATATAAACATTAAATAAAACATTAAACTGCGGGGAACATAAAAATTACTCAACGCTGTTGCCGAAGTGCATCCAAATATGCTCAACTAAATCATGTCGAAGTTGGTGATGAACTTGGGTGTCACGGATGCCAGAATTCCTTCGGGGGAAATGGAAAATTTTGGAAGGGTTGAATATTTTGTGGATTTTCATAATTGGGATCTTGGTTGAACCAATTGTTGAAAAAACCATAATTATTGTTGGCCATTGGAGGGAAAAGAATGGGAAATTGTGTTAGATGTAAATAAATAAGGAATTGAAAGTAGTAAGTTGTAGTGGATTTGGATGAAAAATGAGAAGAAAATATATAAAATTGATGTATTCTGTGTGAGGAAATAAGTGAATTTATAGAAGTAGAATGATAGTTTCCGTTTAAAGTTTAAAAAAATAATAAAGAATTTAAAAAATTTGAAAAAAAATTGCAACGTTCAACTACTCAACGTTCGGGTGGGTCCCAGAACTACCCGTTGGTCACTTTTCACTGTGTTTGTTACATTTTCAATTCACTTTTCAGTCCATAAATTCAATGAATAAGTTGAATTGAAATTGTAGGTCCCACATCAATTAACTCTCCCATCCTCAATCTCCAATTCATATCTGACATTAATTGAAAAATTCAATACGCGATGTGGGTACTCTTATTGTCTTTGTGAAGCATCTTTCTTTCTTGAGGCTTTCGTGATTCTTTCTGAGTTGGTCTTGTCTGTCTGTGTGAACAAGAGGGGGTATTGGAGAATTTTACTTGTAGCTCTGGGAATTCAAGTCCAACAACTCTGCATAATGGATGAACAACAAAAGGTTTTTACTTCTTACAACATCAAAGTGGAACAACTCTTACTATTTGGGGTTTGGATAGGGTGTTAAATGTGTGACATTTAGCAATTGTTGGTGTGCTGATCTAATTAAATATGTGCTGGGTATTTAATAGTGTATGAACTGTATAAAAACACCCAGCATATACAAAACCACTCTTTCAGTACATACTCTTTCAGCACATAAAAAATATTACTTCAACACTTCCGCACCTGATCTAGCTACCAAACCAAATCCAAGTATTAAGGAAAATTAATACTAACATAGTATATACTCCTATATTACTGCAACACAAATCTAAAAGTTAAAAACATATTTTCCACATATAAAAAATAAATAATAAAAAATCAAGGCGATCAAGATACGTGTAAAATAAATATTTTCCAAGATAGAAAAATTGGTACTATAATACGGACGAGGTATAATACAAAGGTTTTCTTCCAGTTCGGTCCATTTATGGTGAAATCTTGCAAAGACATTTTTTTTCTTCCATTTCTTTCTCATTTCCATGGTTCAACTCCCAGATATCCCATTAACTCAGTTTTCTAATCTTTCTGTCCCTCCATTTTTTCCTTTCAACTACTATTTGGGTTGGGTTGCTTGGGAGGTGATCCTAACCCAATCCAATTACAAAGGTTGTAGCAATTCTTAATTGTAGGATAATAAATACTCCTATATAGATAGATACTACAAAATAAAAAATTTATATTGTGACTGACAGACCCAAACCAGTAGATAAAGCCCTGTATGGTTGTTTAGACGTTATCTCAATAACCTGCAAATAACAACCAGAAATACACAAAACATAGTGCGAAAATAAACATTGAACACCTAAAATTTGGTCTCCCAGTTCTATCCGCAGATCTACATCTAGGGGCTCCAAGCCAGGATTTCACTAGATCATCACCAAACATGTTGCAAGGTTTTACCAACCCATTTCCCAACACCCTATTCACTAATGAACTTCCTTATCCCTCCAATAGACTAATGAAACAACTGGGAGCATCAAGGTGTATCTATCCAGTTGTTGTGCACAACAAATTCACTAGAAGATGTGAAAATGGTGTTTATGATATTTAGCTACTTAATCTATTCAAGCACATGGTGATGCAACACCCAATATAAGCCTCATATTTATGTTTACAAGAGATATATAATGAGAAATCTAACAACAAACCAAAACCCCAAATTAATGGCAGTAGACATACAACAAGAGATGTACCCAATAGCAGAATGGTTGTTTCTGTCTTCTGCAAACAACAGAAATGGGGTTTATGGCTCCAGCTTCCTCAGATTGCCATGGCGGTGAAGGACCTTGATGAAACTCTGTTTTCTCCTCAATATGCAGCTGTGCAAGGCCCATCTAAAACCCCTAAAAGTCTGCTAAGAGGAAGTGGCCACGTCACTATCCATTCTGTGCTTTCCCAGTGAAGTAGTATACCCGTTGTTGGAGCGTTGTCACAACAACCGAGTTTAGCAAATATCTTCACAATTCAGAAAATTCCCTAACAATCTTCCCCTTTGTGAAAATGATCGGGCCAAGTATAAAAATAGTGGAAGGTACAGGACAGAACTCCAAATATCATAAAATGATTCAAAATAGAGTAGGATCAAGATATCATCACAAATTATGCATCAAGATCAAACATATAAGAATATGTATACCAATATCTCAAAATGCCATAAGAGATAGATCAAAATAGAATAGGCATAGCATCCACAAAACCAGAAATCCAAATCCAAATATCAATTAAGTACAGACCCAAAGAAATCCAGAATCCAGAAGGCCAAATATCCAAAATCATAACAAAGTATATTCAATAGCATCAGACAAATGTTGTTCAAGTGTTGTTAAAACAACTATCCCTTTCCACTGAACTACCCTGGCAGATCATTCTGTCTCTTCAGAATCAGCCTCCATGGCTTTAGTGTCCATTCAACTCATCAAAAGAGTTCAGGAGCAACAAATTGGCAAGATGGAATTTACTTTTCTAGACCATAATCTTTTGGTTCATCACGGTCAGCACAGTCATTGTTGTGTGGATGTTCCAACAACGCAGTTACAACTTTAATATGACGACACGTAGGCTAAAAAGACCAGCATCCACAATTCTCCCCCTTAACCAATCAGATCAGTGTACCAAAGACAAAATAAAATCGATGAAGACCAAGAACCAAGCTGGATTGGGCAAATAGATAATCATGATAATCATGCCCATCCAACTTCTCATCCCTTTAGCAAGATAAATTACACTTGGTTGTTCCTCCAGAGTCAGGATCACCAATAGATATCAGGAACAAAACCAGCTTGCTTCTTTTACCAATGATTTCAGAATTTAAATCAGATAGCTTTCGACTAACCTTCATGTGACTCATATAAAAAAGTTCCAAGCATCTAGAGTATTGAATATGATCCATCAATGTATGATAAAATTGGACCTGTTTGCCTTTAGCAGAATTTCCAATAAAGCGTTGTTTCGACATCCTTTGAACAACTCCAGAACTAGTGTCATCTTGAGTCAATAAATCTTCTTGCACAGATTTCTCCAAGATATAAAAATGGTTAAAAGATCGAATACCTTTCATAACACAATTCTGAGATACATCAACCACTTCACAAGCATCTTTAGTAAAGTTAACAAAGAACTTATCATCACATAATTGACTAATAGATATGAGATTTGTAGTCAATCCAGAAACATAGAAAACTTTAGAAAGGGTAGACATGTTACCATCCTTCAGTTTATCATGTCCAAGAATCTTGCTCTTTGCTCCATCTTCAAATAAGACTTCTCCACAATCTTCTTCAACATAATCCATAAGAAGCTCCTTTTGGCCAGTCATGTGACGAGAACAACCACTATCAAATACCATCGACCATCATTTGTGGCCTTTTGAGCAGTAAGATAACCAAGCAGACTATCTTGTTCATTAGAATCCACATCATCTTGATTTTAACCTGTCTTTGTAGTTCGAGGGATGGCCAAACAATTGGTCGACCACCAAGAATATCTCTTGAAAGCTTCATACAAATATCAGCAGAGTGACCTTGAAACTTGCAATATGCACAATCTTTTCATTTTTTGGGTGATTCCATCAATGGATCATCCTATGGTTCTTTGGAAGTGCCTTCGCCAAGTGTACCTTCACTCACAAAAGTGGTTACAAAATTCAGTGTTGTTGGTGTGTTGTGCTCATAACCAAGTCCAGTTAAGTCAAAGATGTGCTTCTCCTTAGAATAAATTTCATCAAGTTTCTCCTTCCCTTTTACCATTCCTTCCAGCCTTTGAATCTTGATGGTGAGCTAAGCATTTTCTACCTTCAAACTATCCTTCTCAACAGATACAACAACCATAGATTTCTTTAGCACAAGAATTTCAGCATCTTTGTTATCAATAGTGACCAACAGATCTCCCTTTTGGATTAGTAATTCTTGTTCTCACTAACAGCACAGGCAAGATCTCCGTCTCAGTTTCATAAGCTTCAATAAGTTCTGCATGATCAAATTCACTTCCTTCACTATCAGATGCATGAGTAGCTGCATCAGATAGGCTTTCAGACTGGGATTCTGTGGTTGTTTGAACAACATCCTGAATAGTGAAAGCTACAACTCCTTCTTCATCGCTTTCTTCTTCATCTTCTCTAGAGACAGTGCTCTCATCATCATCACTAAGAGTAGCCTGTAACGCCTTTCCTACTCTCCTTTTGGCAGTAGGGCATTCAGATGCTTTATGTCTAATGCCACGACAATCATAACACTTTAAGCTCTTAAAGCTTTCAGGTAGCTCCAGTCTCTTATACTTCTTCTTCTTAGCATCTGATCTCTGTCTGATGGTTGTTCATGAGATGTTCCAATAGCACGTTGATAATGACCCCTGTCATCCTTCTTATAGTTCAGCTTTTTGGCTCTCTTGTCTTGTAACATCCTAGACAATTTCTTGGTGAGATAAGCTTTCTCCTCACTATTTATACATTGAATTTCATCATCAACCTTAAAAGCCAAGTTACGAGTAGGCTCTTCCTCCAAATAGTTCATCTCAAAGGTTTGTAGGGAACCAACATGAGCTTCAACTGTGAAGATTTTAGTCTTGTCAAGTTCTTCAAGAGTCGAAACCTTAGATTGATACTTCTTTGAGTCTGTCCTCAACATCTTTCTGACCAGATTGTCATTCTCATACTTCAACCCAAGCGCTTGTGCCTCATTCACCAACTTCTTAAAACGAGCATACTAAGCAGATATATTCTCATCTTCTTTTATTCTTATGCTATCAAAAGTAGACTCAATCCGCCGCAATTTTGATGCACGAACATCAGAGGAACCTTCATGAGCAGCTTCCAAAGCATGCCAAGCTTCATAAGCAGTAATGCAGTTAGAGATCATATTGTATTGCGATTCATCAATGCCATTAAACAGACAATTCAGGGCAGTGACATTTCCTTGTTGCGGACTCTTTTCCAATGTAGTCATCTCTGCCAGAGTAGATGGGACATGAGTAACGATAGCAGCAGTTGTTTCAGTGGTCGGTGTGCTAATCTCCTTCATTGGTTGTTCCCAGGGTGTCAGAATAGCATTCCAAACCTCCATGCCTACTGACATAATGAATATCCTCATGTGATTCTTCCAGTATGAGTAATCTGAACCATCAAAGAAATGTGGCCTCGAAATAGAAGCACATTCTCGATTCATTTTGGACCAAACTCAGCTAAATCTTAAAGCCCTTCTCTTATACCAATTGACAGGCCCAAACCAGTAGATAAAGCCCTGTATGCATTGTTTAGACGTTGTCTCAACAACCTGCAAATAACAACCGGAGATACACAAAACAGAGTGTGAAAATAAACAATGAACACCAAAGATTCGGTCACCCAGTTCGATTCGCAGATCTACATCTTGGGGCTCCAAGCCAGGATTTCACTATATCATTACCAAACATGTTGCAAACAACCCATTTCCCAACACCCTATTCACTAATGAACTTCCTTATCCCTTCAATAGACTAAGGAAACAGCTGGGAGTATCAAGGTGTATCTACCCAGTTGTGCACAACCAATTCGTTAGAAGATGTGAAAATGGAGTTTGTGCTATCTAGCTACTTAATCTAATCAAGCACATGGTAATACAACACCCAACATAAGCCTCATGTTTGTGTTTGCAAGAGATATATCATGAAAAATCTAAACACAAACCAAAACCCCAAATTAATGGCAGTAGACAGACAACAAGAGATGTACCCAATAGCAGAATGATTGTTTCTGCCTTCTGCAAACAACAGAAATGGGGTTTATGGCTCCAGCTTCCTCAGATCGCCATGCCAGTGAAGGACCTTGATGAAACTCTGTTTTCTCCTCAATATGCGGATGTAAATCCTCTCTATTAAGAACATGGATGAAGATGGGTATATATAGTTATGCAAGGCCCATCCAAAAACCTCTAAAAGCCTGCTAAGAGGAAGTGGCCATGTCGCTGTCCTTTCTGTACTTTCCCAGTGGAGTAGTATACTCGTTGTTGGAGAGTTGTCGCAGCAACCAAGTTTCGGCGAACATCTTCACAACTCAGAAAATTCCCTAACAGTGACCATTATCCGTCTATAAGTAAAATTAAGTATATATTGAATTTTGCATTAGACTCCAAGAATTTCTATCCAATTAAATTCCCGTAAATATGGAATAATGGCCCAGCAAACCAAATGTTGCGAATACAAGACAAGCATACCAAAATACTACAAATCTAGTACCCTTTCATGAATTATAATCTACTTTTGAAAAATAAAAATGTGGAATGACTAAATGACCATCACTAGAAAAATGTGCTAAGCTTTGGGGAGGAGGGTAGAATTGTCTTTTCCAATTTATGCCAACTTCTTCCCCTCCCCAATGTCTGCAACAGTCAATCCCCATCAAAATAAAATGTTCTCCACCATCTCTTTCCACCCACCTTTGTTCAAACATCCCTTCTCTAATTTGCACGCCTAAACGATGGAAGCCACCGTCCCACGAAGAAAAAACCAACGAAGGCAGGTGAAAGAAGCCAATCTCCATCCTCCCATTCGCGGAAAAAAGTCCCGTGCGCTCATTTGGGTTGAAGAGGCTGAGAAAGCTTGGTTTTCACGGTTCCAATACACCTAAGTGAAACTTTTGACAAGTTTCATTAACACGAGTATTTTCTAAAATATCCCAAGTTTGAATTTATTAAATAAAAAGAGTTATGATTCGTGGGAAAGGGGTTTAAGGATATATTCCACTTTTTATTACTCATGTGGGAGACTTTGATTTCAAACGGCGCTGTGGAACTCCCCGGCATGAAACTTTTGACAATTTCGTGCCATGAAGATCCTTGCCATGAAACTTTTGACAAGTTCCCACTATATGAGTATTTTCTGAAAAATAATAATCCCGGTTTTCAATTTTATTTAATGAAACCAATTTATGAAGATGGAGTTGGGATTAGGGATATATTATAGGTTGTCACGTTTTTATTACTCGTGTTAAGAAACTATGCCCCCGAAAGCGCACGGTGTCAAAAATTGCAGTAATTTATAGTAAGACCGGATCGTTCACTGGAGGATGTGCGATAGAAGCAGGGCCCACGCCGTTTACTAAGATTTTCCACTCGGTTACTCGATTCAAGTTTTGCAATGGTTTATAACAACTACTTGACAATAATTTAAACTAGACTATGAAAGCAATTAAAGATTATTCTACAAAGCATGGTAAATTTAGTCTAAAAAGCAATTAAATCTATTCTAAGAAAGCAATAAGAATTATGCTAACAAAGCGGGTAAAATTATTCTACGAAAGCAGATTTAAAATATGACAGAAGGGACAGGAGGGAGACAATAAAGATTGGACAAGATTCAGATGAGACACAATTAAACTTCCATTTTTAATACACAGATCTTTGCTTGGGATAGTTCGTCAGTTAGCTAACTCTCATGCTTTCTACACTATGTTCCCTTTAACAGACAGGTACTTACAGTGAGACTTTACATGCTCTTAAGACAGCAAAATCTAAGATACCACAGACTCACAACTGCCCTCACATGGCCATGTAGAGGCACGTTATTCATCTGTGGTGGACAAGCAACACCCAACATATCATTAGTTGATATGCCAAGTACTCCTATCATCCCCCTTGTCACACCCAAAGTCCAAATCTAATCCCGAACTAATCCATAACTCTTAAACCTCACAACCAGGCGGCCAACCTCTAATTCTTCCGAGTGACCTCTATGAAAGCATTTTTAAAGAAAGTGGTAAAGAAAGAAGTAAAGAAAGCACTTAAAAACCTATCACTCAGAAGTCTTAAAAGTCATCTCATTCCGTTAGTATAAAAGAGCCCCTGGTCTTGGTGACCAGATGCAGATTTAGAACTTCCCAAATATCAGTAAGCCACAGGGCTTATAACATCCGGTTGGTTATGAGATACAAACATGAGTGGAACAGACCTATGAAGATCTATCCCGAATGTACTCACTCGAGACTCAATTCTATGCTTTGGCGGGAGAAGATAGTAGTTGAAAGAATACTCAACCCTACCTTAGAAATTAACCAAGGCCTATATGTTGTTCCTCTCATATTATTTATCACATCTTATCCGAATCCAAGTGGACACTGATTTGATGCAATACTTAATAAAAGGTTTCCAACACACAGTAATTTTGAGAAACAAATAGATGTTTGAAAATCATTCCCTAAACAGGTACTAAACTCTCAATTAAAACACGGATCCTTTCAGTCTAGGTGAGACCTAATCGCTGACTCTGCTTCTAAGTTCTCAAAATCAACCCCCAGTAGAATTTGAGTTAGTCATAACTATCGAATTTATCCCTTACTCAGATCCGGATTTTATAAAGTGATTTTTGTGGAAATTTATTATGCAACATCTGATTTTAATCGAGACTTCTATGTCCAAGGAGAAGGATCTCCAAAATATTGTCGACCACAATATCTACATAATAATATCATGCATACATGTATATGAGAAGTAAAATAAATATCCCAAAATATATGGTGGGGTTAGACAGAATTTGGTACACAAAGATGGGTTAGCCGGAGATAAGAAGAGTTTCGGCTAAAGAGATGACAAAATAATTAGGGTTAATTGGATTGCAGTTACCTGTGGTCCAGTCCCCTAATCATGAAGGTGAGATGATTTCAGACAGCAAAAGACCTTATACGACAGTGATTGCTATCGTCAAGACTCCCACTATCTGTGAAATGAGAGAAAAATCTACATAATTTCTCACTGTAGTACTATTCAAAGAGTGTTGATCGACACTATTGGATAATATTACAGCTCAAAATTCAGGTTTGAAATTAAGATAAAGAAAAGGAAACTGTATCCGGATAGGAGTCAGCTGAGCAGCTATTATAATCCCGGATGGACGAACCGCCAAGGCTTCCACCGACCACTATCCGGACCATGCAAAATAGCAACTAATAATTAATATTCAGACTACGAGCTAGTTTATCCGTGTGGGAATACCCGCCAACATTAGTCTGATATATTCCTTACTAGCTGTTTCACACAATACGGAAAAGACCGAAAATAAAATAAGAGAATCTTTTTGTTACTGTGTGAGTGTTAATCACACAATAGTTTAGACACTCATGAATTGAGATGCGTAATGGATAAGAGTGGATGTAATGGGCCTAAGCCCATTACACCCATGCAACTTACACAATTCAGGAAGATAAAATGTTTTTTGAGGTTTTAAAATAGAAGGAAGAAAGCAATTCGGCCTATTGGGCAAAATGCAAATTAGACCGAATTGAGGATGCATGAGGTATGAAGTAATACCGTACCCAGTTAATCCTTGTAAAGTCATGAAGCGTCCTCTAATTCGAATTGTCAAAGCAATTCGGTCGACACCGAATTGGACAATTCGAATTGATAAAGTTATTCCTTCACTCAAATTTGGCTAAGGTATTTACCCCAAAATGAGGGTAATTCGAATTGCCAATTGAATTCGGTCTAGACCGAATTGGCAATTCGAATTGGTAAGAGACATAAAATAAACTAAGGCATGAAGGGATGGAATGCATACAATATCGTGTACAAGGTCAATTCGATCTATGGGAGGAATTCGGTCTAAACCGAATTCGCACAGACCGAATTGCTTGTACACCAAATGAGAGTAATTTTTGCTATGTAATTTGGTCTCATGGGCAATTCGGTGTAGACCGAATCACCCAGACCGAATTGCGTATAGATTTTCAAATAAGGCATTCAACAATTATTTTTGCCATGCAATTCCATTCTCATGGGTAATTCGGTTTAGACCGCATTGCCTCAAATCGAATTGCATGTCTTTTTCCACATAAAAGATATTTTTTGTGCTCACAAGTACAGGTTCGGTTTACACTGTGTGGTCTATGATGGATGAGAATTACCTAATCCTTCATTTCACATCAATGTCACCTCACAGCCACACTAGTGAGCAATTTAAGGAAAATAGGCATAATAGGTTACGTGTCTAGCAGGCATTTGGCATGAATTAAACCCTATTTCTACAAACAAGACATCAAAGGTTAAAGAACCTAACATACTAAGAAAATAAGAACTGCATGCATAAAGGCAAGAACACTTACATTATCTAAATAAAGAGAAGAAAAACAGCAACATAAGACATTTAAAATAAATTCTAACAACCCTAAAATCATCTAAAACCTAAGAACACTCATTTGAAGCACTAAGGTATAAGAACAAGCCAAAAACCCACTAAACATGCATTTATTGAGAATGTAAGTCAACTAGGACATAATAAATGTAACCTAGTTGAAACAAACAAACATTCTAACATTTATTGCTAAGGAAAGCATTAAATAAGTGCCAAACACTTGAAATAAAAACCCATTTCTGGATTTCTTCTTGTATTGACACTTGAAAGCAAATAAACAACCCTAAAACCATCATTAACTTGAAGGTAGGGTTCATTCTAACTACAAAGCATTTAAAGTGTATGGTAATGGCTACACTAAAGGTGGTAACAAGCTTCTATAAAAATAAACTAAGATCAAAAGCATTAAAACTACACTACAAGCTTGAAAAATAAACTAACTAAACTAAACTACCTACCTAACCCTTAAGGGGTAGAGAGAACCTTCTGCTCCTTCTTTTTGTCTCCCAACAAAGTGTCCAAGTGTTAGTCGGTATTTTTTCTTGTGTTGAGGAAGGTCAGCTTTTATACTTCTTTCGGAACCCTAGGCCCATCAGGGCCCATCCACAGTGCCATGCATTTCTCACGTGCTCAAAGCTGCAATTTTGAATGCGATTCGGTCTCCTCAAGCAGTTTGGTTTAGACCGAATTGGTGAAATGAGGTCTTTCTTCTTGATCTTGAGCATGGAATGTGGTGATTCGGTCTATGGGTAGACCGAATTGCCACAGACCGAATTGATGATGGCTCCTGCTTGGCTTCCTTGCTTTGAGGCAATTCGATCTATGCAATCAATTCGGCCTAGACCGAATCGTATAGATCGAACCCCTTCTTTTCTTTCTGCTCAGGGTCCTCTTCTTCTCATATTGCAATTCGGTCTAGGGGTCAATTCGGTTTAGACCGAATTGCCACAGACCGAATTGGTTGCTCTGCTTCTCTTCTTCAACACCTCTTTAGTAATTCGGTCTAATGAGCAATTCGGTTTAGGTCGAATTGCGTATAGACCGAATTGATCTTCAACACTTAACCAAAATTTCAGTTTGTGGGATTTTCATTCTTTTTCCCATCTTTTTTATTTTTGTGGGCTATTTTATTCTTTTGCCCATCTTTTCATTCCTTTTTCTTTTCTTTTTTCTTTTTTCATGTTTTTGGATTTTTCTAACACAAATACAATTAAAATTGCATATTTTTGTGTCTTTTATTACCAACTTATTTTTCTTACAACTTGCATTAATCTGTCGAATTCAACTGCTTTCTCATTGGAATAAGATGGGAATACGATCAAAATGTCCGTCTCAGACACGGAAATGGATTGGAAATAATGGACAATTTTGGCCATTATCACCAAGCAAAGAGGAAGCTTTTCTGACCAAACTAAGGTAGGTAATGCAATGGGTTTTGTGATGTTAGGGTTTTCGTGTATTTGCTTAGTCATTATTTGCTGCGGTTGAAAGAGGAATTTTACAATGTTTTAGGGTTATGTGAACAATTAATTTAGGAGTTTGCAAATTTTTTTGATTTGATACTCGTTTTCCGTCACTATAAAATTAGAGATAATTTTTACAAGACACCAATGATGTTTTCGAAAGGCTGAACATTTTGATCGCAGATGTCTCCACTACGTACTGCTGCCCGTGATGAAGGAATTCCACTGGTTCTTAGTTGCACTAGACCTTAAGAAGATGGAGATTATAGTCTACAACTCCATGTGTTCGACAAGATATGTACCTCCGCAATAAAAGATTATAAGTATCCGTGTTCCAGAATATGGTACTCAGACTTCTATGTCCGGTATTACACATTACAATATTTGGTATTTGTTCGTATGACGAATGGTATAATGTATGCTCCACCTCGGTATTTGATTATGATCCACAGGCAAATTTCTTAAGATGGTACATGAACCTCAACCATGGCTTGGAATTCGATGATCACGCCGTGTCAAGAAAGACTTGCAGGCAGCAGAGAGACACTAGTTTGGATTGTGGAGTTCACATAATGTGGTGGCCCGAGGCTTTCCTGCGAGATTATAGTGAATTCTAAGACACTGAACGGGTTGTTGATATGAAGCTATACCACGCTAAAGTCGCGCTGCAACTTCTCGAGTATGCCAAAGCGCACGTCGATCTGATGTTCAGGAGCAGGCGGAGCCAATGGTGGCCACGCCCAGTGTTGAGCATCAGGAGAATAGGACGGAGGGGTTTGAAGAGTGATGCTGATATTACCCGTTCCGCGACAAAAGATGTTGATACTACCCCTCCCGTGCCGAAGAGTGATGTCATTGCCCCTCCCGCGCCGAAGAGTGATGCCCCTCTCATGATCCGATAAGTGATCCCACTCCTTTGTTTGATCCAAAGATTGATGACACGGCTTCAACTAAATTTGATTGATGATATTGGTTAATGGATTGTTGGTACTGGTTAATTGATGGATTAATAATGTTGGCAGTGTTTATGCATGACATGGTGTTTGAAGTAGTGATGTTGGTACTGGTTGTGTGTGAACAATATTGTTGTTTAGGGTTGATTGTTGGTATTAGTTTTCTGCGGAATGGTATTTGTTGTTGAACAGTGGTATTCGAATTAGACAAATGATAGTTTTGTCTTTCTTTAATGGTAATTAAATAGTGGTGTTCTTATGGAATCCCACAATAAACAATATTAATTAGAGCAATTATGGAATACTCTATACCCCCATTACGCGGTGTGTTGTTCACATTCCATTAACATTAACCATTAGTTAAATTATTTTAACAATTGTGGTTTAATTCAAGTATATAGCTAAAAAATAAGTGATGTGAATAATTTTGAAATACAATTTAATGTCAAGAGGACGTGAAATGTTGTTTAAACGTAAAGAACGAAATACCCTATAAAGTAAGTGTTCAACAATAACCAAAAATAAGAAGATTATAAATAATTATGTTGCAATTAAAGCACATTAGCTTAAAAGTAAATAAGTGAATAAAAGGTGTCAACCATAAGAGGACTATTGCAATATGGTTTGAATGAGGTATTCAATGCCAGGTTCTTAAGTGAAGCTGAGGTGTTCATACTATTGTGGTTGGAATTGCATAAAGGAACCCGAAACCAAGAATTTATAACAAATAAGGTGCTTAAAAAGTTCAAAAATATTGAACATAAAGAATAGTATTGAAAATCAGGTATAACAATATTGGAATCGAAACCAAACGGTACTGCATTGGCTAGAGGTCAATTGTTCTCCTTAATGAGAAATAATACTTGCATTGAGTCAAAGAGTTTATCCTACAAAATAGCTATGGGGACCACAACATTTCAAAAAATACAGAGTTGTGTGGCTCTATAATGGCATCTACAATCAAAATCAATAAATATTTGTCACTTTTCACATCCTAGTATATTTGACTTGTCATATACTCATACCCTCCTGCCAACTGTGTGGCAATTCAATGAGATGAACATGTCTAGAGGACATGAATAGAGGACATGAATAGTCTTGGTTCAATTCCAGTAACATTCAATTAGATTTTAATGTCAAGTGGACATGTGCAATGTGGTTTGAATGTAAATAATGGAATACCCCCATGAAGTAAGTGTTGAACAATAACCATAAATAAGAATATTCTAAACAATTGTGTTGCAATTCAAGCACATTAGCTTAAAAGTAAGTGTTGAACTACATTTCACCCCATGTGTATTGATATTCACTATGTGGAGAAGTTATTAAGTGAATAAAAAATGGTTAATCATAAAAGGACTATTGCAATGTGGTTTGAATGAGGTATTCAATGTTAGGTTATTAAGTGAAACTGAGGTGTTCACCTTATTGTAGTTGGGATTACATAAAGGTACCCGAAACCAATAATTCGTAACAAATATGGTATTTAAAAAGCCAAACATACTGAACATATAAAATAGTATTGAAAGTGAGGGATAACAATATTGGAATCAAAACCACACGGTACTACGTTAACTCTAGGTCAGTTGTTCTCCTTAATGAGAAGTAATATACTACATTAACACCATCTACCAATGTACCTCCCAATGTCTTTTACTTGTCATGTACCCGCCTACCAAAGTAAATGAATTTGATTTGTTCTACATTAACACCCACCTACCATAGTTAATGAGTTTGACACACTATTTCCCTTCTCCAACTACATAAATAGATTCATTCGCCCAAAACACTACTGCTATTAAATGAGAAAGGAAAATGGATAGTGAAACAAGGTATGAAAGTTACGATACAATATTGGTAGATCAACGTAACATTGAAACCTTGGACATGAGGTTTTCTCGTTGAAGACGATGTGTATGTGGGGAGAATGCCCAGATTCGACTTCTTGAGCCTGTTGCACCACAACAGTGATGGTGGAGGCGGGGCGATATAGTCGAAAGTTTTTTGGTATTATCATTTCAATATATTGATGTTATGCATAAGGTTATTATTGTATTACTAGAATAGGTCATTGGACTTTTCAGTATTTTATTTTTGTGTAAATATCCTGTATCATTTCCTAGTGGTGGCATTGTGTGGATTTGTTCACAAAAATCTACACAAAGAAACCGCCATGAGATGATCCAGAATATGTACACAAAAACCGCATGTTGTATATGCACTGCTTTGGTTCTTGAAGTATCTTTGTGTAGGCACTGTATAAATTGTAGAAGTGAAATTTGAAATATTTCAATGTTTTGTATTAATATGGTATCATACATTGAAACCATCCGATCCAGAATAATTTCACAAGCTGGTAATTAAAAAGTCACGCTTTGTTTCAAAGGACAAAGCGTGAGTTAAGATATTGATATTCCCTCGTAGTACGGATGATACGGTTATGTTGGTAACATCGTGAACCGAAAGCGCACGGTATCAAGCTTGCAGTATTTATTTAATTGTCGGGGTCGTTCTCTAGAGGGTATGCGATAGAAGCATTTAACAGCGTATGAAAATAAAATGTATATCCTTTGCTATTCGAATAATTTGATGTTTGATCTAAGTTCCTAATAATAGAATTTAAAACCTAAAGCAAGTAAATGAAAACTTTTAAAAAGATGAAGTGAGTATCAAATAGAATTCATGGATTAAGGAGTTGTGAAGACAAAAAATACAGAAAAGAATAAAATTTGATCGAGCAGTGTTTAAGACACATTTTATGATAAAATATGTAGAACATATAAATTATGAATATGAATAAATTATTTTATGAAGTTTGCTTAAGATAATCCTTCATGTCTTAAATCACTTTCCCAAGACGAGTACTTGTGATTCAGTGTCATGGCATTATAAGTCCTGAAATCATAGAATACTTCAATCATGAAATAATCGAGTAAGACTTATCACATGATTGAAGCTAGCAATTATCTTTCAATCAGTTTCTTCTGAATTCAGATTAAATTCAGTTTGAAAGTTCGTGGTTACATCCAACCATTTTAGGACTCGTCTTAACTCATTGTTATAAAGTATTACCCTATTGTAAAAAGATATTCATAATCCCACTTCAAGTGCCCTCTAAAAAAATGAAATAAAAGCATGTATATAATCTATCACTCGAAGGTTTTCTGTTACTCAAATCACCTAGAATAACCCAATGAGAATTTTTAAGAAATACTAATAGTCAAGTGAATATGGCAAGATAAAATTGCTAATCAAAATCCTTGATTCAATTAAACTACTCAAATTTGTGGAAAATTAGTTGGCAGGAAAATTTTCTGTGGATAATCACCTCATTCCATGGTTTGACTTAGGATTAATGAATTTTCATCATTTATAACTTCCTACCTATAGCATGTGGTTGTTACACCACAACGATCAATAAACTCTGGAAATTATACTAAATGAAATCTCATTATTTTGTAGATTGCAAAAGTTGATTTTGAAAAGTCTTTCCCTTTGAAATGACAGGTATTTGAGATCCAACATTAGTCAAAGTTTGTTTAATAAATTCCCTAAGTAAATTTTGACAGAGCAAACTTCATATCTTTATCTTTTATTCAATATCATTGTGTAGGAGTGAAAATATAATGACATGAAACGGTATGATATGTGATGAATTAATGGGATTCATATGTTGTCTTTTGTAAAATATTTCACTAAACTCAATCTGGGAAGAATCCCAAAAATAATGTGTACTATGTATACTATATGCATAAGGAGAAAACGATAAGGATTCTGAGTCCTTGAATCAAAATGCTAGGGTATCCCAAAACTATAGAGAAGGGACTAGACAGAATTTGGGTTTTAATACCCTGAACAGAATTTTAGGATTAAATTTGCAAAATAGATGTCCAAATTAATTTGCAGTAACTAATTTGGGGTTTGAAACTATGAACACTCTATTTTTCGGCACGCTATAATTGGACAGCATGGAGGGAGTTATTATTCATAGAGTGTTCCTCAGATTTAACATAATACAGAGGAACTAATAGTCCACGCTATGAGGTTTGAAAAGATGAAGCGTGTTTATTCTATTCCCCGTTTATAAAATAGATGGTATATATGTATTGTATGAATTCTTATTCAGTTTCCTTGAAGTGGAAACCTAATATTGATTTGCTTATGTGTTTCTCACGCTTTGTTGGAGATAACAGAGCGTGAGTAATTTCAAAGCATGCTATCGTTATGGATGGATGTTTAAAGTTTTTATGACTCAGAGAAAATTCCTACGCATTTTTCACTGAGGGACAAAGCGTGAGAAAGTGTATATGACAATATTTGAAATGAGATGTCAAATTTCACCATCCCCAAGTTGTGTTTCTTTACAACATAGCGTGGGTCAGTTTATGATCTGAATGTTCAAGTATGTAAATTGAGGAGTTATGTTCTGAGAGATTCTCAAGCTATATTTGGAACAGCATGGGTCTCCCAGAAACATTGCATAAGTTAAGGTACTTGAACAGTGACAAATATATGCATAACATGCAAATTCAATTAATAGTGCAAACTTTATAGTAAAGCAAGTAAACACTCAAACATACATCCAAAGCAGAATTTAAAGTAAAAATGCAACTTAAAGCCCTAATCATACTTGGAAAAATAGTTGTGAGATGCTTGAAAGGTGATATTACTGTTCTGCGATATGAATTCAGAATTTATTCTAGAGTGTTGAGATTAAAACATTCTACAAACACATGCAAGCACACAGAACCTCGAAATAATGCAGAGACTTCAGTTTAAAAGTAATAAGCTTGGAATTCATCAAGAAGAGCCATTCTTTTAGAGTTAGCAGATTATGTAACTCCGCTTTAAAAAAACATTTTAATAAAATCTCAAGTATGCCCAGAATTACGTGTTGAGTTCATTCCAAAATGAGTTTTTAAGTTCATCGACAGAAAGCATTATAAGGTTAAAGTTGGTTTGCTCAAGATTGTAATTGTAAAGGGATTAATTTACGAAGAACATCCCACTAGCGATGAAATCAGAAATTAATTCTTTAGACGAAATTGTAAATTGATCTTAAAACAGGATGTGAAAAGTAAAGCAGAGTTATAAAATCTTCATGAAACACAATGAAATAAAGCAAATAAAGAAATGAATACACCTGGATTTCTGAATAGATATTATGAAAATTGGATCGATGAAATGGAATAAACAGGACGTGGAATCATTCGGGTATTCCATTGAATGGGAATTCCTTCAGGTGCTAATCTTCGTCCAGGCGAATCCAAGATTGTAAATCTAATTCTACTTAATGCAGAAATTTAATCTAACTAAGAATTACAACTCAATGCAAAGAAACAATACAATGATAACGAAATCGAATTACAAGACTGGAGTTAAATCTACTCTAACCTACCTAGAAAACTGTAAAGTATGACCGGGATATCTAGTTGTGAAAAATCCGATCCCTAGAGCTGAGCTCTAGGTCTTCTATTTATAGATATTGCGGAATAATCGCCTGCCAACTATTGAAGTAACCGCCACTCACTTCGTTCCTTGGAAAAATAAACTCTGTTCTCTTCCTTATGCTCAGTGGTGACATAGCGTGCGTTTTTTCTCCTTTCTGCCTTTTCTTCTTTCAGTTGCCAGCATTCTGTGTTTCCACGCTTTGTTCTTCAGCTTCCTGTTTATTCTTTAGCTCAAGGCGTGTGACTCCTTTCTTTTCATCTCAGTCTTGCTTCGTGAATTGTTCTTCAAACTTTATCTTCTCACATTTTGTTCCATGTAAACAAAGCGTAGGACACTTAAACCTTTTAATGAATCTTCCAATTCTTGTTTGGCTACCCCCACGCTCTACGCGATGTTTTCCTTCTTCATGAATTATACCGTAGGATAATTGTGTCCAGTCCTTTATTCTTCTTCCTGGCTTTGTTCCACGCGGTGTTTCTTGTGTCTTTCACATGGCGTTTTCCTGCTAAAAACAAGGCGTAAATCAGTTATTGCTAGGAACATGGCGTGAGAAATTCTTTCTTATTTTCTTTAACTTTTCCTGCTATCTTTGTCAGATTTCCATACCTTTTCTCAGAGTGAATGTTTAGCCTGGTTTACATACTTTTTGCCTTATTTCTCTCATTTAGTATGGAAAAGTGATCATATCTTGTTATTTTGGACACAAATTTGGACGAGTATGACAGTCAGATTTGACTGTCATCAAAAAACACCCTTACGCATCAATGCCAACACCAGTCTTCTGCTTCATGGAACATCGCGGTCATATATACGTACTTGGACATACATTTCTCTATTTCTCCGTCACCTTTCCATACACATTCGAAAGAATATCGCTTTCCCTTATCCGCACAAGATGGACTTCGGAGTTATAGTGGCAAAATAACATAATCTCTTGCCTATGCCCTTGCTCGTGACCGCCGTTCATCTTTCTCCCGTTTTCTCCCTTCCGAAAATCCTAAAAATGTGGATGTCGAAAACCCTAAACACGAAAACCCTAAAAAATGTGGCTGGCCAAACCCGTCTCTTCTTTGCCCTTTACCACCCTCTTAACCCTTATTTTTCCACCACCCCAATGTCGCAAATTAAGTCCTCCACCCCTTACCATCTGTTGTTCCCGCATCGATTGTCTCCGGAAGCTTCTTCAACAATCTTCACAAAACCTACAAAGAAAACCCAGGCAGGTTGCCTGCGCTTGTTCTCTATCGTCAAGACTACAAATGGGAAGTCGTCCGAAGCTTCCCTGCCCTTTCCCTCGGTTGTAGCTTCCGCAGCAAGCTTTCAAAATCTCAACAATGGTGGTGGCTGAATTTGTTCTCTCCAATGAAGAAGAAGAAGAAAACCGTTTGTTCAATTGTGCCTAGCAAGAATAAATAAACTTTGCTCTTCTCTCCCCATCAACATCAAATGGCAGAAAAGGTAATGAATGGTGCTTGATCTTGTATGTACTTAGTATTTGGGTATTAGTATATAAAGTAGAGAAGTATTTCCTCTGTCTCAACTAAGATGTCGTGTTTGACTTCTGCACACAATCCAATGCATTTTTTTTAATCGTTAATATCTCAAAATGTATACAAGCAAAAATTATGTAAAATATATATTCGAAAACTATACAATTAATCGAATCTAACAAGACCAAAATTGACTATTTTTTTCAATTATATATTTACAATAATATTGAGTCAAAGTTGGACCACGAACAGTGTCAAAAAGTCAAACAGGACCATCTAAGACGGAACGGAGGGAGTATATATTATGCTTGTCTTATATTTGCAGTATTTTCGAGCTTAGGTCTCTAACAATAATTTACCCATTAAATTCAAATAAAACTTTTCAGACAAATCTGTTGTATTGGTAGTGAACAGTGATCCCCTTAATAACGGCCCACCAGCAATAAGCTCCCATTGCTGCTGGAACCTTCTCTAAGAGCACCCACAATGGTGGGTAGCAAACTACTTCGTACTACACTACCTTTACTTTTTCATTACAAAGATGACAAATGAAATTAGTAGAAAAAGTGAAATAGCACTGTCACTACCGAGTAATATGCAATGATGGCGTTTCTTTTATTATTATCATTTTTTTTTAATTTTAAAGTTTGATTGAAGTAGTAATGTTTTGTCCATATGTTTTATCATTTTTTATTTTATTTTTCTTTAATTTGTATTTCTATATGCTATTAATTAAAATTGTGTAAATTTTAATAGTTTAATACTGTTAATGTTAATTTTAATAAAATTAAAATTAATTAAATATTTATAAGACAAATAAGAAATAAAATAATAAAGTAATGATGAAATGTGGGTCCATGTATAGTAGAAGTTAGGTAGTGTTGTAGTGGAAAAATTTAAATATATAGATAGTAAAGTAAATAAATACTGATGTGGTGCATATGTGGAAAAAATGGAATAGTGTTGTTGTGGATGCCCTAAGGGCATCTCCAACGGGGTAGCTCCAATTTTTGGCTATCCCGTGGAGAGTAGCTTTTGCTACTCCCGTGGAGAGTAGTTCTGTGCCGGCGGCTTTATGTCAAATCATTTTTTTTTCTTTGTTTTTATTTTTAAAATTTTAAAATACTATAATTACAATTAAAAATAATTAAGTAATTTTGTAAAAAGAATAATTAAAAAGAATTTATTATATTTTTTATTTAAATTTTTTGTAATAATGATATGGAAAAGTTTGAGTTGTTTTATTGATGACACGGGAGAAAGAGGATATCACATGGAACAAAAAATTGGAATAGCTAGGGGAGGAGATGGCCTAATTCTCTCTGCACGCACCCGACGCCTCCAATCTCTAGTATCCTCATTTGCAAATGCACTCCACACTGCCTACTTCATATACTTCGTCGCAAGCTCCTGAATTTTGGGATTTTTCTTTTGCGGCTTCTGTGGAGGGTTATCATCTCGCCTCTGTGTGGGTGTAGGGTCTTGCCGTGTTGTGTTGACTGTTGATCGGGTAATGCAAACACATTACTTGTTTGAGTCCAGTTCGATCGATGCTCGTTTCTTCTTGTGTGAACTTACTTCTCTGATGACAACATCTTTTGCATTTCCTCCGAATAGGCTCCGGTTGCATTTTAATTTCATCGTTGGGTGGTGCAGCTCTGGACGGCGGACGTCAATTTTTTGGCCTTTGTTTTTTTTAATCAACTGAGCTTTTTAATCAGCTCTGCATGTAGTTTGTCCCAAAATGGATTCATAAATCCCCTTTGCAATTTGCAAAGTATAAAGCCTCAATTTTTCAAGTAATTGTTCGAATTGTTTATGTTTGGGTGAGGTCTGCATCTCAATAGTGAAAATTGATGGAGCATTTTCCGAGCCACAAGCTTGGATATGCTGTCGACGACCACTACAACGTCAGTGGTTCCAATGGCCATTCACAGCGAAGTGGAAGAAATGGCATTGATGATGATGCAATGGACTCTGATTTCGAGGAAGAGTTGGAGCTGGTAATCCATTTCATATAGGGTCTTCAGAAGATCATCTTCGAATATTGTTTGTTTATTAGAGCCGTTTTTTCCCCTTCGTTTTAAACACTTTTTGGACTGACATGCCTGCAACAGAGCATACCAAGCACTGATACATCGGCTTTTGAGGCAAGGAACGGCAAGGACATACAGGGTATTCCATGGGAAAGGTTCAACTATACAAGAGAGAGTTATCGTCAGACCCGATTGAGGCAATACAAAAATTTTGAGAGCTTGCATAATTCACGAGGTGATCTTGAGAAGGTGATATATTTCCTTTTGTTTCAATAGAGTTCAGCTGCTGCATTCGGCTAAATGACTCTAAATTAACCTAATTTTAATACTATATTATTACTCCTCATTTGTCCATTCATTTGCCCAAGTAAAAATGAGTAGCTTTTGTTTTATGGCAAATTATGCTTTTTTTTTTATTTTGTTTATGTCATTTGTTAAGGTAGATATCATTATCATCGAACTTGTTCTTGTAGCGTACGCTTTTGCATTCCAGGAGAGATAGATTCACAGACAATACACAAAATAATCATGGTCCACAGCCTTAAAACTGAACTGATATTAATTCCAGATACGAAACAGAGATCATTAATTTTGACCTGTTAAAACTTAAAACTGGTTTACATAGTTTGCGAAAGAAAATTTGTGTAAGCTATGCCTTCTTGGATGGATCATATTTCGCTTTGCACCTTCGTTGTTATCCATCTGATATTTTTGCTTGCCCTAGAGAAGCTTAATATGATGGTTACTTTGTTTGGGGATAGCAAGTTATTTTACCCTGATTATGATGTGGGTTTAAGGTACAAAAATGGTATGCATGGGATGCAACATTTGAAAACAAGACCGTCGATGGCAATACATTGCACTAGTTTTAATTTTTAGATGCTTACACATAGCCCCATTTTCTCTGGTGCCACTTGTAATGAGTTATTTTTATTGTGCTCTTTTAACAATAATTTCATTATAATCTTTTTGCACACTACATAATACTCCACCAATATCTTTGTATCTTGTTATCTTTCTGTATTTGTAACTAAACTGATCTACTTTCATATTAGTAGTGCAAAGAAGTGGAGAGTGGACACAATTTCTATGGCTTTCAATACAATACGAGAGTTGTCAAATCAACGATAGTACATTTTCAGGTAGAGACTATATCAGCTAGATCCTGTCATTTCATGGCTATAAATAAGTTGTTGATATGAAGTTCATTGGTTTTTCAAGACATGTTCATAAGTTGTGGGTTATTCTCATTCTTACTCCAAAACCATATTGATGTTCTTGCTTGGACTTTCATATGTTACCTGGTACCATTGCGACTTGATAAAAATTTTCTTTCATTATGCGGATCTGTTGGTTGGATATGAACTTTGCGCTTCCTGCATAGTACTTACAGTTAACTTCTTGAACTTTCACTACTTTATTTTGCATTTGAATTATTTTATTGAAGTAATTCTCGGCTGTTTATTCATGTCTGACGGCATGGTAACTGCTATGGATCCTAAATATGTTCCCATCCATCATTACTAATAGTCCGATACTCTCTGGCCTGCTCTCTGTACGTCTTTGAAGGTATGAATCAAATTATTTATTTGTTTAAGTTTAATCTCATGGGATGGTCATTATCATCTGTTATGTTGACTCACTATTTCCACATTTAACTTCTCAAAACAATTCCATGGATAAGTTGCATTGCTTGATGGGAATTCATAAGTTTTTTTTCAACTTCTTAATGTGCATGAGTAATTATTAGACGACTTCTTTTGATCAAAAAAAGTCTACGCAGAGCACCAAGTTTTATGGGATTAACCTCTACAGAAAGTGAGATTGGCTTTTTGAAACAAGTTTACATTTGTATATTTTGATTCCAGGTTGCAATGTTGTGACCTGGTTTCACTGAATCCTTTTTGTGCAGATTGTGATCGCTTACCAATCGCATTAGGTGCCATATTGAATACTTGTTACCATCATATCCAGCCACTGATAGTGTCTAAGACCAAGATATGGTAATGGAGGTGTTGGGATGGGCTATAGATTGGCATTATCAAGATCGATAATGATGTAAATTGTGCATGTGCCTTGCTGGTGCTAAATCTCCTACTTAATCTCAATTCATGGCATGATGCAGACTTAATATGTATTTAATTTCCCTGGTTTCATTTTATTGCATGTTGTATTGGAGTGATTTGAAACATCAATTGTCTAAAATATTTTCATCCATCATGCTGGTTGAAGTTGAGACTATATTTTCAGTTACAAGATACTACATTTGATCTACTGAATAGCCTTGTAGTTTAACTCATGGAAAGGGATCCCCTGTTTATCTTTATTTCAGACTTAGCCCAACCTATCAGACTGTTGTTCTATTTGAGCAGCTGGTGCAGTAAGGGCTTGCTCGGTTGCTCCTATGTGATGTGATGGGGGTTGCTGATCATCAAAGAGACATAGTTCTAGTTTGTGTGGGTTTTGGGACTCCTCTTTATTATTATTATTATTATTATTATTATTATTATTATTATTATTATTATTAAGCTTTTCAATTGCATGAAGTTGGATGCATTGCATTGATCCATGCTTTGGCATGCTCGTGTTCTGTTTATTCAATTGATTTTCTTACCAACGATAAGGTGTGTCTTTAGAACAGTAGGTCTATTGTCTCTCTTCAATTTCCAAAGTTTTGACTTTTGATGCTGCTGCCATGTTTGCTACTCTACTTGTTTAGCATAACAATCTGTCTATTAACTATGTAATGGTATTATATTCTTTATCCTGCATCTGTAAATGCTAGAAATAAAATGTCTACCGTAAAAAATTCATTTTTGTTACATTCAACCTTGTAAAATGTGTGGCCTTAACATCACGAGTTCTTTGTCATTCTATGCTTGTTGCTTTCTAATCATATCTGACCTAGGTACCATCTCTTTTTGTTCTTTAGCTTGATTTCTTTTTTCTTCTCATTGATGTTTAAGGGCATAGACTTGTTTCCAATGCATTACTCTATCTTTGCCTTTGCCTTCGTGGCATTGATGTACCAAACTTTTCATCATTAGCAGTGATTGTGAAGTTTTCAAGTTTTAGACAGTAAGTAAAGTGGTTAAAGCTTTATCTGGAATGTTTAGTGAAATATTGAAATACCTATATTATATGTATTCTGTTTCAGCATGACCTAACAAAATTTCCTGATTTCTTTATCTTGTTACTTTCCTGGCATGTTCCCATCTGAAATGGTGGATGTGGCCGAATGCATTATACAACAAACTATTTTTGGTTGTTTTTGCTGTAATCTATATTACCTACGATGCTTGATCATCAAGCCTCTATTAAACGGAAATTTATGCCATGTAACTTTTTTCTCTCTCACAGCTAAGGAATCTAGTCTGGGCAACCTCAAAACATGATGTATATCTCATGCAAAACTACTCTGTTATGCATTGGTCTTCTCTGCTTCATAAGGCTAAAGAAGTACTTAATGTTTGTAAGCCCATTCAATCAACACTGGTGAGTTTTTGTTTTTATTTCTAATATTTACCTGTGAAGTTTGAAATCTTTTGACGTATTAGTGGTCTGTTTACAGAACTATCCTGAATGTCAGGCTCAAACCATGTCAAAGGTTTATATAAGCACTATGGCTGTGAAGGACAATCTAGTGGTGGCTGGTGGCTTTCGGGGAGAACTTATTTGCAAGGTAATATTACAGGGATACACACTTCTGTCGTTGAACAAACATGACTGAACGTTTGTCAGCACATAGTTAATTGAGTAAACTATTCAGTCGCATAAACTCAATGTTTGTGTTTGTTCTGCATTTGTGCTTATGTTCTTGTACAGTATCTAAACCAACCTGGAGTTATCTTCTGCACCAAACTAACCACAGGAGAAAATGATATTACTAATTCAGTGGACATATATCGTAACTCAGAGTACGTAAATCACATTAATCACCTTGGTTATCATTGATTAATCCTTGCCCTGATGTTAATTTCCAATTTATTTCGACAGTGGTTCAATGAGGGTTTCCACGGCTAACAATGACTCTCAAGTCAGGGTTCATGATGCTTCTAGCTTTACTTGCCTGAGTCGATTCACATTCCCATGGTGTGTGA
Organism: Hygrophila difformis; assembly: GCA_030278955.1. Classification (NCBI taxonomy): domain Eukaryota; kingdom Viridiplantae; phylum Streptophyta; class Magnoliopsida; order Lamiales; family Acanthaceae; genus Hygrophila; species Hygrophila difformis. The sequence goes on from JAOANR010000003.1 coordinate 50,367,856, forward strand.
ATGTGAGTGAACTCTAATTAATAAACAATTTCCTAATGTCCATTGTTCGTTCACATGTTTTTCTCGCAACCATTTGATGACTGTACTGCATCATCCTTATTTAAGAACACCTCTGCAAGTCCAGATGGGAAGCTGTTCGCAATACTTGGGGATAGCCAAGATTGTTTGCTTGCAGATGCAGAGTCAGGAAAGGTCAGTAATCCACAAAGCGCGTGTCTAAAGGTATTCAAACCGGTTAAACATCTAACAAATCGATTGGTTGTTGCAGGTCCTCAATATCCTAAAGGGCCACCTCGATTATTCATTTTCATCCGCTTGGCATCCTGATGGACACATCCTGGCTACAGGGAATCAGGATAAAACTTGTCGGTTGTGGGATATAAGAAACCTATCGGAGTCCTTGGCAATACTGAAAGGAAGGACGGGCGCAATCAGATCCATAAGGTTCACTTCAGACGGGCGATTCATGGCCATGGCTGAACCAGCTGACTTCATTCACATTTTCAATACACAATCTGGTTATGAAACTGCACAAGAGATCGACCTCTTTGGGGAGATAGCCGGAGTCTCCTTCAGCCCCGATAATGATGCATTCTTTGTGAGTATTTCAGACAGGACTTATGGCAGTTTACTAGAGTTCAAAAGAAGACAGTATAACCATTATCTTGACTACATGATCTAGTTAGTTCAGTAAAACCTTGTATTTTTTATATATTCGGGCCACCTCAAAGCTGTAATTGAATGCATTGCTTGCAAGTATGTATGTATGTATGTATATATGTTTGTTCTGGACTGGGCTTGAGGTTTGGAACAGCCAAGACTAAAGACTCTACATATTTCACTGTGTAGCGTTGGCAAGCAACTTCTTATTGGATGTATTGAAGAAGCTATCAGTTTTAAACTGTAGAGCATTGTTATTAAAAACATAACATACTGCATTATATTATATTCAACATGTTTTATAAAATATTTATGAAATTATTTCTGGATTAACTATTTAAACTTGTGCTTAATGATTTGCATTACAAGCCCGTTGAGAAATCAAAAGTCAACCATTTCCCATCAATTACCAGAGACAAAGGGATAAAAATAAGGATTGTCTCCAGGGCATAGTTTGGTCAACCAAACCAAATGACTTACTATTTATTTATTTTTAATTTTGCCTTAATAATTTATAAATGGAGAAAAAAAGGTTGTAACTTACACCTAACTCTTCTCAACAATAGTTATTCAATTGTCATCAATGAAATTGCGTGTAAAATACTGCTAATTCACTACAATAATTTTCTACTCTAGCGATCGAAATTTTTTTGGAAAATTCAGTCACTAAAAAGGTTAGCGACCGAAATTCGTTAACTATCAAAATTTTAGCGACCGAAACATGTAAGCCACCACAATTTTAACGACGAATCCGTAATTTTTTAAGTAGTGTAACTAATGATAGTCTTTGGTCTATTTTTTAAAATTTAAAAAAATAATAAATAACTAAACTAATAGACACTAGTTTTGAACGTCAACTCATGTCTTTAATTCTTAATCGCCCACGTTCTTTTCTCCTTATTGTCAATCCTATTTGGATATTATTTAAATTGCTACTAACAATTAATATTACAACAGTGTCTATTAGTTTAACGGTTAATATCTTAGAATGTTTAGAAGTAAAAATTACATAAAATATATATTTTAAAATTATGCAAAAATATGAATCTAACAAGATCTCAGACTATATTCTTTTATATACTCCCTCCATCCCACGAAGTTTGACACCTATTCTTTTTTTGGGTGTCCTACGAGGTTTGACACCTTTCCAGTTTTAGATAAATTAAATTAATATAAGTTTGATTAGAATTTTAATTATTATCAAATTCCATTAAAAGTAATCACTTTTACTATTCTGCACAAATTCCAATACAATTTTACTTTTCTACACAAAGTCTCATGTATTTCTTTAATTCTTAATATTTCAAAATTGGTACATATAAAAATTGCATAAAATATATATTCTAAAGCTACAAGATTAGACATTCTAACAAGACCACAATTGATTATTTTTCTCTAATTACATCATTACGATAACATTAAGTCAAAATTAAATAATAAACAGTATCAAATTTTATTAGAATCTTAAATACAAACACTCACACCACTTTAACTACTAAACCCCACTACCTAAATTATCGTGCCCAAAAGAAACATGTCAAACTTCGCGTGACGGAAGGAGTATATAATTGCAATAAAAAGTTAGATCAAACTTATACAACACAGTATAAAAAAATTAAAATGGGACAATACAAGCGGGAACGAAGGAGTAGTATTTAACTGTAGTGCAGTGCTTTTGTATTATTGTTTGTTTCAATGAGTTGATTTTGATTTGAAAGCTAAATTTCACTCAATCAATTTGGTGGATGACTTGGGCTCTTTGGCTTCAAATTCACTAAACGAACCCTTAATTAAGCTACTATTCAATTTAATTTTACTTCAATCCAATTTTATCTTAAAATATAAATGATGCAATTCAAATTAATATCGGAAAATTTTAGGTATTTGTCTAAATTTTTAGGCTAAAATTCCATTAGTGATTAAAAAAAAAATCAAAAATCATTGGCCATCATAAATTTATATACTTGTTTGCGCAGTGGGCTTAATACTAATTAAATTTAACCCTCTGGTCTCTGGATGCATGTTAGGAAAAGGGTAGTTCGAACACTCTTCCTTCTCATACATTTTCTCCTTCATTTTTATAAATTTAAATTTGGAATAGAACAGTCATTATTTACAAGAGGGAACGGTGAAGGGATAAATAGAAACTAGGTGGGATCAGATTCAGCCTCCAATTTTTAGGTTAGAATTAGTAAATGTTTGACTATTAAGCTAAATTATGATATTACCAACCTTAATATGTACAAATTAAATAATACACCAAATGTTGTATTAACTAAATGCACAAGTACTATTATTCTGTAATGCAAAAGTACTATTCTTCTGTATTTATTTATTTATATTTATATAACCGATGGAGTTTTGCATATGTGTATATTCACGTATATCGAACTTCAAAGCTTTGACTTACGATTGGGGACGATGTATATGTACTCCATCATTAGGGTGTTGATTAAGAAACTACATTTTCTAACATTACATTCATTATAATAATGTTTTCTCGTGACCATGCATGTTCTAAATTACTACATCCGTCTCAATATAATTGTTACATTCCCTTCCGACACGTTTGCCGAACACATTTTTAACGGTTTATAACTTAAATTGTGTGCAATAAAAAATTATAAAAATTTGATTGTCTAAAACTACAAAATTGGACGAATCTAACAAGATCTCACTTGACTATATTTTTTCTTACATAACTATGATAAAAAATTGAATGAAACTTAAACAGTGAATAGTGTCAAAAAGTGCAACGTAACAAGTGTTTAGGGTTTAGGGTTTAGGGTTTTTGACGTTGGACTTTTTGACACTATTCACTGTTTAAGTTTCATTCAATTTTTTATCATAGTTATGTAAGAAAAAATATAGTCAAGTGAGATCTTGTTAGATTCGTCCAATTTTGTAGTTTTAGACAATCAAATTTTTATAATTTTTTATTACACACAATTTAAGTTATAAACCGTTAAAAATGAGTATTGGCATACGTGCCAGGTGGGTCCGTGACAAAAACAATGAGACGGAGGTAGTATATATATACTACAAGAAAAACGCGTTTTACCGACCGAAATTACCGACCGACATGTTGCGGGTCGGATTTACCGACCGCAGGGCCGACCGCAACATGCGGTCGGTAATTTAGAGCCGTTATGGTTGACCCGATTTCCGGACAACCGCTGCACCGACCAAATTTAATTCGGTCGGTGTTACCGACCGCATTACCGACCGCAACTGCGGTCGGTAATTTTTTTCAATTTTTTCCAATTTTTTAAATTTTTTATTATTTTTTTAAAAAATAAAATAATCTACCGACCGCATTACCGACCGAAATTTCGGTCGCTAAATTTTTTTCACATTTTTAATTTTTTATTTTTAATAAATATTTCTTTAATTTTCTTATTAATTATTTTATTTAATTTAGTGATTTTAGGTTTTTTATTTAATTATTTTATTTTATATTTTAGAATTTAATTAATGAATTTTAATATTATTTAATTAATATAATTTTAATTTTTATTTTATAGTTTAACCAATAAGTGATAATATTATAAAAGAGAGAGAAAAAAGAACAAGAGAAGCGAGATGAGGTAAACCTCGGAAAAACAAGAAGTTAAAGAAGAGGCCAGTGATCACGACCTAAAAGATAGCCGGGCAAGGCATACAATTGCCTACCCGGGTTCGAGGCTTCTCTTCAGCAAATTCTTTCAACACATATGGGAAGGTGTACTATAAAGGACACATGGTGGAATATGATTGATGTGTTAGACACCTAGCTAAGCTGGTTAGGGTTGAGGATTGTGATGGTGAGGTGGGCGGTTCGAGCCCTCCCGAGAACAATTTTTTCATAAAATAGAATTACCGACCACATTGCGGTCGGTAATTCGGTCGGTAAAGTTCTCCAGGACCTCTTAGGACCAGATTGTACCGACCGCATTTGCGGTCGGTAATTCGGTCGGGAAATTTACCGACCACCGTGCGGTCGGTAATGCGGTCGGCAAGGTTCCGACGGCAAATTTTTTTGGTCGGAGAAAAAATACCTACCAAGGAATTACCGACCGACCCTTGCGGTCGGTGGTGCGGTCGGTAATCCCCGAAACGACTCGCATTTCGGGGTTACCGACCGCAGGTGCGGTCGGTAAAACGAATTTTTCTTGTAGTATTTTACTAATATATATAGTATAATATATTCTCAATCCTTAACATCTCAAAATCTGTTCAAATTTATATTCTAAAACTACATGATTATATATTCTAACAAGACCTAACTCGACAATTTTTTTCAAATATATACTTGCTATAAAATTGAATCAAAACTAAACTAAACAGTGTCAAAAAGTTAAATCGGACATTTTATATGGGACGGTAGTATTTGTTTGTGTGGGTGTGTTTATAATTCACATATATATTTCAAAAATATTAAAAGAGTTTGCCTAGCCCTCTTTTTTTTGGTAAACATTGACACCTATGTGTCGGCAAAGTTGTGTGGGAGCCCAAGCCACACAAAATACAAAGGGGGATAAAGGGGAGGGATAGGGGCCGGGTGGGAATCGAACCCCCAACCTATGGTTAGAAGGCAGGGGACATGACCGCTTGAGCCAAGTCCCATTCCCCCTAGCCCTCTTTTCTCCCCGGAACAAAAAAAATAAAAAAAATAAATAAAGAATTTGGCTGAGGAAAATTGCAGTTCAAGAAATTTGTATGCGTCAATCAAATTAAAACCAACAAACAGTTAGTTTGATGAGTACCGAGATTCTAGCAGCTTAAGGTTCCGGGTTCAAGTTTGTCAATGCAAAGAATTAGGGATGGCAATGGGTCGGGTCTGGGTCGGGTCCAGCCGGACCCAAGACCCGAACCGAGGAAAAATATAGGACCAAGACCCGACCCAGACCCGAGGTGTTACTCCTTGGACCCGAGCAGAACCGAACCGATTGGACCCGGACCCAGACCCGCGGACCCGTGGACCCGATAGAATTAATGGAAAATAATAAGAAATACTTTGGACCCGACCCGACCCGACTCAGGACCCGATAAATTTTTTAAAAAAAAAAAAATAAAAACAACAAAAATAGCTATGAAACAACACTATAGTAACAACAATTGAGCAACAGCAAACTTTAAAAAAAAAATAACAGCAAATGTCAGCAACAAAATATTAATCACAACTAGGGATGGCAATGGGTCGGGTCTGGGTCGGGTCCAGCCGGACCCAAGACCCAAACCGAGGAAAAATCTAGGACCCAAGACCCGACCCAGAACCGAACCGATTGGACCCGGACCCAGACCCTCGGACCCGATAGAATTAATGGAAAATAATAAGAAATACTTTGGACCCGACCCGACCCGATAAATTTTTTTAAAAAAATAAATAAAAACAACAAAAATAGCTATGAAACAACACTATAGTAACAACAATTGAGCAACAGCAAACTTTAAAAAAAAAATAACAGCAAATGTCAACAACAAAATATTAATCACAACACCAAAAGAAGCATAACAATAGCAGTAAAACAATCCACCTGCAAAATTATACAATTTGTTCCAACTTCCAATTAATACATACAAATCAAATGAGGAAATCCAACATGCAAATATGATGAGCAAAGCAACAAACTTCAGTTCATCATTTAAAACATTATAATAAAACATGAAAATAGTGAAATAGATAATAGATAATACACTCGGGTCGGGTCGGGTCGGGTCGGGCCTGGGTCAGGTCTGTCCCTAGACCCCAAGACCCGACCCAGACCCGAAAAATCTAGATTGGACCCGACCCAAGAACCGACCCAGACCCGAAAAGAAGGACCCGAACCGAGCTAAGCGGGTTGGGTCCGGGTCGGTTCTCGGGTTCATCGGGTCCAATTGCCATCCCTACAAAGAATTGCTTTGAAAGACATATTAAGCTCACTTGTACCTTGAAATTTACTCTTGAGTTTATAAGAGGCCCAAAAAATATATTGGTTCATCCAAAAAAAATTAAATTATACATGAGACGGGAAAGAATGAATTAGGGGAGTTAGAAAGATATAAGAATCAAGATGCAATGTCTAGGAGTAAAAAGGAAGGAATGCCCTAAAAAATCCCTATGTTCCTAGATCCCAAAACTTTGAACATGAAGTTTAATGCATTTGTTTAACAGTTAATATCTTAAAATATGTAGAAGTAAAAATTCTATAAAATTTATGCGAACAAAGATCTCACTCGACTATACTTTTTTTATATAATTATAACCAAAAGTTAGATCAAACTTAATAACATAAACAGTGTAAAAAGTCCAAATTGAACGCAATAAGTGGGAAGGGGAGTATAAGTTATGGGTGCATATTGGTCCAATGCCCCATACAAATTATTATATAAAGAAAATCATTAGTTTTATATATGACACAAAATCGGACTTAAAAAAAAAAAAAAAAAAAAAAAAAAAAAAAAAAAAATTGTAAAGTCACACGTCAAGATGCAAACTGATGAATATGATCTATAGAAAGATTCGAATTCTTAATCTTACCATAATGTAAATAACTAATCTAATTGTATTCAACAAATTTTAAATTTTTGGATAAGGCCATATAAGGGTTTAGCGTAGCCTTCCTCTCTCTCTCTCTCTTCAAAATTTTAATTTTAATTAATTAATTTATTTATTTATTTTTAACCTTTGTACTTTCGCCCTTATCAAGTTATCACCCCTTTGAAACAAGAACCCTTTGTGTCTCATGTACCTAAAAAACAAATTGTAAGTTTTTGAAAAAAATACTCAAATATTTTTGTTGTCGTATTCAAAATATCCAAAACAACATCAGTTGACTTGAGTGGATGGGGCTCTACGCTTAAGCAAGGCCTCGAGTTCGAGCCTTGTGTATGCAAAAAACTGCTTTGGGAGAGGCACCCTTAATTGCCCTAGCAGATTCTCGAGGGATTAGTCTTGGGTTCAATGTGGTCTGGGAATACCTTGGTATTCACCTAAAAAAATATCCAACATGCTGGTGGTTGTAAAATTAATAAATCCCTTCAAATATAAAATATTAATTGCATGACTAATGGCTTATACAACAAAATATAAATTTAATGCATCATTCATTTCACGTATCATCATTCATCAATAATACTCATGCCTGGAATAATTCTATAGGCAATTTTTAAAGGAAAAAATGTTTCGTAGAGGACATAAACTTAAAATATACTACTACATTAGGAATTAAATTTTTTTTTTTGGTAAACGGTGACACTCATGTGTCGGCAAAGGTGTGTGGGAGGGAATGAAAAATATTCAAATTGGTTATTCATATTATATATAAAAATATACTAATAAAAAGATTCTATGGTTGAGGCCATGGCCATGGATAAATTAAATAAGCAGAAATGAACACATACAAAGAACAATAATTTTAAAATAGGAACGGAGAACGTAACGGCGTAATATGGAGATACTGTCCCCAGCAGCCGCAGCTGTACACGTGTTCCGCCCACTTCTCGCGCCGTCGATCTCCGCCGTAAGATCCGCCGTTGTCCAGATGTTCCTTGACCAGACCAACTCCTTTCTGTCATACCCATGTCTTGACATTCTTTTTTAGGGGTAATGTTTAAAAAGACCATCGGAATGAGTCATTTCCACTTTTATATCATTATTTCTTAATTTATAAAAATAGGCCATCAGAAACATAACTAGAAAGAATTTAGGCCATGAGGACTTATTTGAAAAATCAACTGAACCTAACAACTTTTCATTTCTTTCATTTGAACCCCAAATAGTTTGACTTTGGACATCTTAGTCCTCTTCCAATATACTTAATTTTTCATTATATAAATGACACTCAAAGCGCTTGAAAATTGGTATCAGAGCCTAGGTTTTATTGAAGAACATATGAATTATATTATTTATAATATTTTATTTCTTAATGGAGAAGATTTAATTATTAAATGGATTCAATTAATTTGAAACCAAGGAGTTATTTCCAAATTTTGGAAATAAGAAATAGAAATTTCCAAAGGAAATTCTTAAACTTGTCCATAAGACAAGATTTTATTAAAAGTAATTTTTTTCATGAAAATGAGAGGAACTGACTGGAAAGAAATTGATCCGGATAGCTCTAAGTTCTCACAAGACTTAAGAGAAATCCAAAAGACGATTCAAGATTATCGTAACCGGGTATTAATTTTACCTGGAAAAATAGATAACTTGAATCAATCAACAGAGGAGATCTTGAAATTAGATCTAAAGAAAGAAATTTTAAATCTGAAATTTGATATTTCGGATATCAAGAAAAGACAGAAGGATATTCCTGGATCTTCCAAGAATAACCAAGCTAATATTAGAGATGCATTCGGACCCATACAAGCTTTACATTAAAAAGGTAAAGCAACTATGGTTCCAAAGCAGAAATCACAAGAAGAGCTTATGATCGATCTATTGAAAACAGTCGAATGAGTGTTTCCAGGGCAGATCTATCAGATCTACAAGAATTAGCAGAAACATTTTCCCAACTTGGGATTATGGATCTGGTCAATGTAAAACCCAATGAAGTTCTTCAATTGGGTTATGCAGAAGAATCAGGATCCAACGTAACCCACGATGGACCGCCTGATGTTCCAATGAGAGAAAGTACAAATTTCCACATGAATAGGTATCCTGAGGTACATCTCAATGCAAGATGAAACCCAGGACGGAACCCAAGTAGAGCTCCAGAATCCACACCGTGGGTCAAGACGATGTTACAACCATTAAATCCATATGGCATAACACTGAATCTCGATGTTATCGACTTCCGAAACATCGAAGATCTGATTGACGAATGGGTAGCTTCAATGAAGATTGCAGCAACCACACTGGATTCGATAAAGAAAACTTTGTCAGATTAATAGAGCTAAGTCTCGAAGGATCGGCAAAGCTGGGCTGGAAAAACTCCACGGCGGCGTTAAAAGAGCAAATACTCGAAGGAGAATCCAAAAGCACAATCTGCGAAAGATTTGGCCTCTTATTCAAAACCCATTTTGTAGGAGATGGGTATTTTGAAGAACAGAGAACCGAAAAAATCAAGGTCTATACCCAAGCACTATTGGGTATGGAGTTAAGAAGTATTTGCGCAGTAGACGAATATATCTACTGGTTTTGTAAATACTATTTTTGGAGTAAAATGACAGCTGAAGTAGCATGTCCCATGTTCTTTGCAAAAATCTGCAGCCCATGGAGAGAGATGTTGATCCAGTCGTACACAGTACCCCCTGGTACAGTGGACTCAATAGCCCGAAGAATGTCATTCTTAAAGGATAAGCTCAGAGAATGGTGTCAGCAGGCAGCAGCCCAGAAGAACATCAAGAGACTAAGAGGTAAAATAAAAAGAACCCCTCTTTGCTGTGAAAATAACGATTTTCCAACAATTATAGGAGAATCAGAAGAAAAAAAGAAGAAAGAAGAAGAGTCGAGGCTCATACAGTAAGAGTTTCAAAAGACCTCCATTCCGAAGAAGAAGAGCATGGTGGTCCAAGAGCAAGGCCAGAACATACAAAACTGGACAAAGAACGGGAACGACGAAGAGTTCGTCACATGGCTCAACTAGCTCAGCAGCAAGGAGCACGGGGAGAACGCAGTCCAAGAGAACGTTCAGACGAGCCCATACCCGAGCCAACGAAAGCTTCAAAGACTGCAATTGTTGGAAGTGTGGAGCTAGAGGTCATATCTCACCCGAGTGCCCCCAGAATCGTGAGATACGAATGTACGAAGCCACAGAGGATATCGTGGAAGCGGTCTACCATGGAAAGCTGGTACCAGTCTATCAGTTTGAAGACATCCCCTCGGATGAAAGCATCTACGAGGAAGAATTAAGAAGTGAACTCGGACTCATATTCAGATGGATCTTCAACCGAGTCTGACTGAAGAGGACAGGATTCAGACCACTGAAAACCTGTCTGGATTCTTTTTAAGGATGACGATTTCGAATTGAACCATGGAAAAAATAATGCGACAAGATTCCAACCTCAGCCCATATGACGGATTCCGAATTGGCGGGATTGGACGAGTTCTTAACCAGATGGGACTCAACCAGAGAAGACATAACATCATATCCAAGATAAGTGCAGGTGACTTTGCAATTCCTATGAAACTTACTTGTAATGTTATGGATATGCAATTAATTCCTAAAGAAGAAATTCTTGAGGAATTAAGCAAAATGAAGGAGGAAATCGCCATTACTATGAAATGGATCCACATAGGAGCCATTGAAGTAGTAATTAAGGCAACCTTCAAAGAAGGCATTGATTCTGAATTACATCTATCAGTCACTGATAGAAGAATCAATAACCTTAGATATGGTCTTCTTGAGACTATGGTAGGAAATTTATATGCTGGGAAGTTAATGTTTGACATACATCCTAGAATTTCCTATAACTTAGCTGACCAAGATTTTAGTAGAGTTCTAACCCTTCATCAGGATTTTAAAAGAAAAGATCTGATGAAAGAAGGGAACATGCCATATTCTATAACTTATAGAATCTCTTATGCACTTTCCAATAGTCATCATTCTGACTTATTTCTTAGGAAAGAATATATAGAAATTCCTAGAATTTTCAAGGAATTTGCTAAAGTTATGACTCCAAATCCTACCCAAATTCCAAGGTTATGAGAGTAAACATACAGATAAGAGATCATCCAATTCTAGACAGATCAACGAGTGCTAGAATTGAGTACGCATGCCGTATGTCTTTTTTGGAAGACAGAATTATGGCGTATAAAGGAAAGGAGTTCATCAAAGATCTAACTCCTCAATCCATTGGGGTAGATAATATAAAGATTAAATGCCCTGAAGGATGGAAAGAAATACGAGTAATATTTGAAATCACTGAAAAGATTAACCGTTTCCCATATGATGACTTATACTACTTGCAGCAGCCATCAATTGGAACCTATGAAGGAACAATTGAAATCACATGACACGAGATCAGAGTCTTAGGCACCGCCGGAAAAGACAATGGGGTTATGATTTTAGGATTAAGTTTTCTCGAAAATCATAAACCATGGGTAAGAAAATATAATGGTATAGAATTTAATCTGAAGGGTCACACCATCAGAATTAAATGACAAGTCCATTTTCCATTTATATCTCGGTAGGGATAAGTCAGAATATTTTGCAGCATATATTGATTCAGGATCAGGTATTTGCATAGCAAAACCAGGAGTTTTTCTTAGCGAAGCTATGGAATCATTACCCATTATTGCAGGAAGAGATTTTTCCCAAAAAATCTTAGTACTAAATAAGGGTATTCGACATACCAATATCATGATTGGAGGAGCATTTAGTACACCTTGGTATAAGGTAAAAACGCCTCCTATTTACTTTCATGATACAGGAGCGGATATTTTGTTTGGAAGTAATTTCATACAATCCTTTACAAAATATATTCAAGACAACAAAAGAAATTTGTTAATATTTACCACAAGTTGTGGAAATGAGATACAGGTGTTGCGCAGAGAAAAGGCATTCAACATGTTAATGCCTATATTATTTCGCAACAAACGTGGTGATGATGCCAAACTAACACATCCAAAAATGCAGGATAAAAGAAAGTTTGGTAAGGCTTTGTTGTCTTTTAGACAGCAAGGATTTGATGAAGCTTCTATTGAGGAAATTATAAACCTTAAAGAAGCAATGCAGGAAATGAAATCATTAAAAATAACTTCATTAGACATTGATAGGGAAACTAAATTGTCCCTCGAAAATGTCAAAAGACTTATCCAGAGAAACTTTAACGAGGATCCTCTATCATGGTGGGATAAAAACAAGATCGAAGCTACTCTACAGGTAAAAGAACAATATAAATATGAGTATGTTCGATAAACCCATCTTAATGAATATGCAGGATAAGAAAGATATGCAGCAAATTATCAAGGAGCATATCGACCTTAAACTCATCGAGCCCGGAGTCTCAGCTTATAGTAGCCCTGGATTCTTGGTAAGAAACCACGGTGAAATAAAGAGAGGTAAACCCAGGTTGGTAAACTATCAAGGTATTAATAAAATAATACAGTTTGATGGTCATTACATTCCGAGTAGAGAACAATTAATTGATTGCATCAAAGGTGCTAAAGTGTTTTCTAAATTTGATTGCAAATCTGGTTTCTATCAGATTAAGATGGAGAATGAGTCGAAGAAATTCACAGCATTCTCCACCCCACAAGGGCAATATATTTGGAATGTTATGCCAATGGGACTTTCTAAAGCCCCTCCGATATTCCAAAGAAAGATGGATAATCTATTTAAGGATTATCTAGAGTTTATGTTCGTCTACATAGATGACATTCTGATTGCATCTCGAAATATTAAAGAGCTTACTAAACATCTTGAAATATTTTCTGATGCATGTCACAGGGAAGGTCTAGTTCTCTTTGAGAAAAAAGGCCACTATCGCTGCTAAAAAATTGAATTCTTAGGAGTTCAAATCGATGAAGCAGGGATAGAGTTACAGGAATACATTGTGGAGAAAATCTGCAATTTTCTTGATATATTAAAAGACAAGAAACAACTTCAGAGTTTCTTGGGAGTTGTAAATTTTGCGGGTATATTTATTAAAGACCTTGCAAAATATAGAAAGGATTTTAGACCACTCCTGAAAGAGACTGAAAGCTCTAGATGGAAATGGGAAAAAATCCATACCAAGAGATTCGTGAACTAAAGCAAGTCTGCAATAAGTTGTCAAAACTCGCGATACCTCAAGATGAGGATGAGCTGATAGTCTACACAAACGCCAATGATTTTCGATGGGCAGGAGTGCTCATGAGAAAAACAACTACGGGTCAAGAACCTTGTAGATACACAGTAGGGTTGTTCACTAAACAACAAGCCAAACTTTGGCACATTAACGAGAAGGAATTCTTTACAGTATGAAAAACATTTAAAAAATGGCATTTATTCTTGCTTGCAAAGAAATTTGTATTAAAAGTTGATAATACTAATGTTAGGGCTTTTTTAAAAAATAAACTTGAATCAAAATTTGAAAAAGCTCGTATTATCAGATGGCAAGCTGAATGTCAATATTATACTTATGATATTGATGTTATAAAATCTCATGAAAATGTTCTTGCAGATTTCTTGACGAGAGATGAAAGCATTTGAAGCTGATTCCATCATTACGAGATTCAGGCACCTCAGAGAAAACCTAGAGGAGCTATCAAAGCATTTTGGACAACTCGAGATCAATGCACGAGCAGCTGGCCAAATACAATAGAGCAATGTGGACATGATCCGCAACAATATACGAGTCTCCCATATAGCAATGACTGCACTGTGGGAAACAGTATTAGAGCCAATCAGGAAAGCGTCAGCCTCCCTGGTAAACAAAGAGAAATGTGCCCAAAAAGCTAAAGTGGTCACATATGAAGAAACAGATTCAAGCACTGCTTCAAAGGAACCATTGTTGGATACCGACAAAAATGTTGAGCAAGAGGAAAGTCACATTTCCGAAAGTTCAAGTCAACCTACTGCCTCTAGGGTAAAAGAGGAAGAAATTAACCTTAAGCCAATGACAGGCACCTCTAAGGTTAATTCAGACGAGAAGGTCCTATCTACTGCCTGGCTGGACTACCAAGGAAAATGGGAACAACTGGTTTCCAAAAGGGGAATTAACCCCAGCAAAACAGTAATCGAGACATCCGGGAGATGTAACAGGGTATGGATGCTCGAAGGATCGAAACAAGAAGAGGTTCGAAAGTGGTATGACTTTGAGCATTAGCATCTGTTCATACTACATCACTAGGGTTTCCGGAAATCGAAAAACTTCCGGGATGGATAAGTAGCGCGGTGCAAGAATCATGGCAGAACAACCCGCACCTGCAAAGAGAGATATTCTGGAGCTTAAGTTCATTTCAGCAGTACCAGAAATAGTCAGGAAAGGTTCTTATCCGGTCTTTCAATTTATTAAATTACAGAGACCTGATATGATTGCCTTCAACAGAGTTAAGTCTATGGATGAGAGGGCACCATTGGTATCTTCAATCAGCGAAGATGAAATCTCCACCCGACGAGCATGGGGATTCTGGGTCTGTCTCACCGAGATGGAAAAGGTTAAATATCCGTTTAAAATATTCTCAAACAATTTAAATGGACCGTTCCTGGTTAATTCTTAAACAGGGAAAAGCACAGAGTTTGCGGAAACCTCCTTCGAAAAGAAGAGGTTGTTCATCTGGGAAAATAAATTGCCAGCAACCGAGTCTACCAGAAAGAAGGCATGCAACATGATGCATGTTGGCCAATGGGATAACCACATATGTCTATATTGTGCATAACAGGAGAAACCCCTATTCGGTACAAAGATCCGGGTAACCCAGAAAAAATCCGGACCCGAACAGGACAAAGGGAAGAAACGTCCAAAAAACTTTCACAAGCCAAAGTAAGATTAGCTGGATGTAAAAGAAAGAGCGGTGTTGGCAACACTCATAATTAAAAGCCGACAAAGAAGGGCAGTAAATGGCCAACAAAAGAAGGTGGAGAGTTTACAAAAAGCCACCTAATGCAATAATTCCAAAAGGACAATAATGTAGCCAGTGGAAATTAAGGCCAAGTGACGAACGCAGTGACGTCACAAGGATTTAGAGGAAGATTGGAATTCGGGATTTAAGTCTGCGGGCGCCTATAAATAAAGGAGTTTGAAGCAGATGGAAGGCATCAGAAATCCTCCGAACTCTTCAAAAAATAAGTTGTATTTCCTTTCTGCAAAATTTCCTTTCTGTATTTGTTTTCATATGGGGTCAGTCCCCCAGAGTCAAGCATCCTCATATATGAGGAGCTAAGTGTCAGTCTTCTCCATTAGGAGAAATATTTCTGTAATATTTTCAATATTTCTTCAATAAAATCCAGGCTTCCAGTATTCCAAATATTCCGATAAGTTAGTAAAAAAAAAACCTTTATCCATACCTTGTTACGTCCTAAGGTAGGAAATGAAATAGGACTGTGCTGTTTGTTGCTGAAGGAGCCAAGAATCGGTGAACCATCGGTCGCGACTGCGTGGTTGGAGGAGGTCCGTAAAATTCCGGAGCTTAGGAAACCCGGCAGCAAGGCGGTCAAACCCAAGGTATGAAATTTAGTGCTTAATTTAATTATCGGAAGCATGATGGGCTGTCATTGGACTAATTTAAATGAAAAAGCTAAAGTTGGGGTAAAAGGGGAATAAGGCTAAGTTGGAAGTCAACTGTTGGGGTAAAAGTATATAATAAATCAAAGTCGGCAGGGTCAATGGTAATTTGAAAAAGACTAAATGGCCTAATCTGATCAAAGCTGGTTTCTAATGGCCTAAAATCAAAAATGAAGTTTTAATGGCCCAAAACTGGAATAGGTGCCTTCTCATGGCCTATTTTATTAATTACTGCTTCTTTTTTATTTCATTTAATTACAGGAAAATTAAACTTGAAAAAAATAAAAAGGAATCTAAACTGCTTTCTAGTAGTAATACCAAATTGTAGTTCGGATTTAAACTCAATTGAGTTGATACTTCTTTATCAATGTAAAAACTCAGTGTATGTTAGCAAGCATCATATCATCAGTTATGAAAAGCTTTCAAGTGTTTTCTTATTACACGATGATATGCATCGAGCGTCGGCCAAGAGAAAACTACAAAACATCTCCCAGAAATACTTCACTTATATTGAGATCAGTATTAATGTATCGAGCTTATATGTAATTACCATGACCGGAATTTCTTGAAGAATTAACTTGATGCATCATATGTAGCCAAGATATCATATCATATACTTTACTAACACTATTTTTCAGTTTTTGAATTAAATAACAAGGTATCTCTAGACCTTATTGGACACAAGAGTAATACCTCAAGGATTGGGTAGGCATTGAAGGATTGCATCTCCCAAAGCAAAATCTGCATACACTTTGGGCCTGTTCTGCACGTCGAGCTGTAGCTGCAAGCTGTAGCTTTTGGAAGCTGTGGGAGCTATAGCTATCAGTTTTTGCATAAGTGTTCTGTACAAATAGCGGTAGCTGTAAAAAATTATAATTTAAAGAGAAAAATTAATTAAATTTGAAAAGTAGCTTCCGAAAGCTCCCAAAAGCTACCTCTTGTAGCTTCTAAAAAAAGCTTCCAAAAGCTCCCAAAAGCCAGTGCACATAACGGAGCTTTTGTTTTGAAATAAAAGCTAAAGCTACCAAAAGCTCCCAAAAGCTGCGTGCAGAACAGATCCTATAAAAGTCTGGAACCCGAGAACTTTGCTTAAACACTTTTTTCAGTTAATATACATGCTCACACTTTATTAAAAAAAGAAAAAAAATCCCTTAATTAATTATCTATTACCGGAGTATATTTTTTCATTTTAACTTATACTACTTCATGTACTTGGGCAATAATGTGAGACAGATTGAAGATCAGCTTTCGATTTTTTTGTACGGGAGAAAAGGGACAAATTTTGACTAGAATTTTAAATGAATAATTTAAAATCCTCATCACATATACTATAACTCAACCAATTCCAGATCGACTGTATCAAATGATAAATTAATGCCATTATGGACCAACTATATTTCTAGTTGCATTATTAATGCTGAGATGATGGAATCATCAAATTTTATCTTTTTCTATCTCAAGCCAATTACGACTATTTCGAAACATTTAGTTCAAGACAATTTTATAGTTTTAAAATTATTATTACAAGAACAAATTAATTAATTAATTAATTACTCTATTCAATTTTTAAATAGTTGTCTTTTCAATTCAATTTTAATCACTAATATTGTATCAATTAACCCATAAATTTCAATTTTAACCTTCAACTAAACTTTTTCGTAATAATATGAAGAAATAATATTTACATAAAATAAATGGTAATATAGTAAAAACATAATATAACTATCTATAAATGACAACTATTGTGTAACACTTTTTAATTTAAAAAAAACAATTAAAAAGTAACGGGGATTAATTAATGTTAATTACTCAATTTTCAAAATTTTAAAGTGGTGGGCTGGTAGTTGAAACAAACTAGTCACTAGTTAGCCATCTGGATCATTTATGATTAATCATCATTATGACATAAATTGAAATCCCCCTTTGTGGCATTTTGTGATTAGTTGGAAAATGGGGTCCTTCCAATTATAAATTTATATTATTTTTATTTTTCCGAACAACCTATACACTAGGCTAGAAAATGATAGTGAGAGTTCATGCCACACAAATTGCAAAGGGAAAAAAGGATAAAGGGGGCCAGATGGGGAATCGGACGGAGTTTGGGGACTTGACTACGATGGTAAATCCTCAACCCCAAATTTATACAATACTAATCATTGTTATTTGTTCAATTATTTCACTCATGCAAAATTAGGTGCAAGTTGTGAGTTCTTGACTTTTTTTTTTTTTTTACAATTTAACAAATGACAATTGTGGTTAAAAAGTCCACTTCTGCCTATGTGGTGAAATTTAAATCCACTCCTAGAAGCATGTGATTTGATGATTGTTTATATTTCTGTTGTTTTTTTTAAATAGTATTATTGATTATATATAATGTAATGTAATTTATTATCATAGAGCTTATATATGCTTCATAAATGAAATCTCATTTCCTGCCTACACTTATAAATAATTTTTTTAAAATTAAATTCCATGTGTATGAATTTATGATATGAGGTGTTTTTTTCACTTTAAGTTACTAGCTAGGCCACGTTTGATACGTGTCACTTTAAGTCCATGTATTGATTTTTACGGCAATCCGATTATGATGCATATAATTGAAAATTCTGTATATGATGAATATTGAGAGAGTATGGTTATGTGATAAGAGAATAGAATTATGTAAAGTATTTAAAGTGACACCACAAAATTATATTCGGAAATCACATCATAAACATTATAAAATCCACCCGTGACATCACAAACCCTCTTCTGCTAGCACATTCTGCTTGTGCAGAATCTGCTCAATAACCGATTCCTATTTTTTAATACTATTTTTATATATTAGAAGTTTTTTTTAAAAAAAATATTTTAATGATCGATGTAATTTGCTATCAAAACTCATTAGTTAATAAAGGTTAACCAAAAATAAAGGCCCATGTTTGGCAAATAAGCTAAATGAAATTAGCTTATTCTAATTAATTTAAGATAAATTAGCTTATTTAAAAAGACAAAATAACTTAAAATAGTTCAATCAGCTCTTGTTGAATCTGCTGCAAATAGCAGCGTTTTGGAATTAGCTTATTCTACGCAAAAAAAATTGTCTCAAAACTACCAAACAACTATTTTTAACTAATTTATTACTCAAATTACTCACATTAGTTAACATCTAACATCTAATTCCCAAACAAGCCCAAAATATTCCTGTAATGATATTTTTATCAATGCAATTGCTAACCCTAGATTCAAGGAATTTTCAACAATGCGCATTCGAACACTAGAAACTGCCCGCAGCTATGAATTAAATTCTTAGTAAATTCCCCTTATGAAATCGAATCGATATAATTTTCATCATTAGCACCTGCTCTATGAAAAAAAAAAATGATGAAGTTCTAATCCAAAAAGCATGTAACTCTCTACGTCTATGGAAATTCTTGTTGTGAACACCTACTGTTTCCCATAGATATATATCTATGGGAAACAGTAGGTATTCACAACACGAATTTCCTATTTTAATGACCGGAAAAGTGGTAAAATTCGGTTGCTAAAGAGATTAGTGACCGAATCTGCAACTGAAATTCGTCAACGACCACAATTTTAACGACCGAAATTCGTTAGCGACCACAACTTTAGCAACCGAATCGAGAATTTTACTAGTTCTGGTTGTGTAACACCCCGGTTTTTGGTCACCCAGGTCGGGATGTCACCGCCACATCCCCCTAGTAAGACACGGTTTCTCCGAGCTTACTAAAGGAATGCAAGGCTAGGTATTGCAGTATTTAAAACATTTAAAGCATTCAAAACAGCCCGTACGATATAATTCGAAAATAATAATATCATAGCGCAGGGGAAATAATTGTTTTAGTATAGTATCGCAGCGGAAAATGTAAATAGGGCCGACATGGCCAAAACACGGGTTAAACAGACCCGTTTATAATATAGTCTAATGTACGAATTTAAAAACAAAATAATGTTTCCCAAAAGTAAAGTTCCCATGCATGAACGTGCTCATGTTCATTCTACGTACTCTGTAAGAAAAGAAAATAAAAATGGTTTGGTCAGCACAACTTGCTGAGTAAGTTAACACATGCATGATTGTAGGGTTTAAAAGCCATTAATTTAATATTTAAATAAAACATGATAATAACATAAATAATTCAGTCTAATTTAATCAACTATCCAGTTTGCATAATTCAGTTCAGGGCTTCCTTTAACAGCACATTTCATATAATCTATAATAAAAGCCACAATTTAAATAAGCATTTAAATAATTTAATTGGACAACAAATATAATTTAATTTAATTTAAATTTCCCCCTTACATCCCAGATTCAGTATTTCAAATATTTCACGATTGCATCGCAATCTCAACAAGTTTAGCCGGTAGCCCGGCGGCCGCAACCGTATCAGCCATACCCAGTACCACTCCGGAGCCTCGGGAAACCCATGTGGATATTCTCGAGAGTGTAAGCTCTATATCTCATGCCGTTTTGGCAATATCATATCTCAATTTCGCGCGGGGTCACCATCGTCCATTAAGGCATGAAGTGAATCGTTAGGGGGCACCCTGCAGAGCACTCACCCCTAATTTTAATTTATCAAGTTTGTAAGGGGATTTAGTTTCAAAAATCTGATTTCAATTTAGTTTATTCAACAATCATGTTTCAACTCATTTCAACCCTAAAGGTTAATTTCATGTTTCAACAAGATTTCAAGATTTGACTTTCGGTAAACCACTGTTTACTCTAAAATTCGTCTAAAATCAGATTTAATTCCAAAAATTCTGAAATTTCACGACTGACTCAGAAACGTCGAGATCTACAACATTCGTGTTTTAACGTTTTCAATCCGAGATACCGAAATAGGTCAAAAAAACCAATTTTCACAGAACCACAAATCTGTCCGAATTTTTACAGACCACAGTTTAGAGATATTGAAATCTACCATAGCAAATCAACTCCAAATTTAATGCCATTTTACAGAGACCATCTTAAGACATTTATCTACAACTTTCATGTTCGGCCAAAGATCTAAATCGGTCTAGAACCTATGTCAAAAACGTGATCAAGATCGGACCTAAGTTCTGTCAAGAATTTCAAGATCTAGTTTCAAGCAGTTCGGTTTCGGATGGTTTTCACATATCAAATCGTCTCTAAAAATTCTGAAAATTTTACAGTAGATATATCTAAGCCTTAGGAACGTTTTTTATGTTTTAAGGTTTTCCTTTTAACGTCGTTTTAAGGTTCGGAAAAATTCGACAAAACTGTTGCGCCGGTAAAAACAAACATTGGCAGATTTACGATTTCTTGTTAAATCTTTTAGTTTCGAACGTTTTAATTCATCCCAAAACCATGTAAGGCTAACTTACTGAGTTGTGAACGTACAGGACCGTCTATTTCGAAGGCGTGGCTTCCAGGTCACCGTTTCTCCTCTCCGTCCGTCGGGTTCTACGTTCTAGATCCAATTCGAGGTGTAGAAAGGAAAGAGACGGGGTTAGAATCCGTTTTCGGATTGAAACTAAAAAGAATCTGATGGCTAGAACTTACCACACGTCGGAAATCCTTTGATTTTCGTCCAAAAGCTGCTGCCTTGGTTTTTGATGCCTTCGTAGACTTCCGGATCTAGGGTTTTGTGTATAGAGAGTATCGTAGGGTGTTGAAAAGGGTTTAGGGTCAGTCAAGAGAGTTATTTATACAGGTTAGGACCTAGGAGGACATCCAACTCCGCCTCTAAGGGTCTTGAGCTGATAGATCTTCAACCGAAGGTCGAAAAATCCGCGTTCGGGCGAGAGATTCACGCAACGGGCGAATCTATCGCGTGGCGCGGTCGTGGCGCGCTCCCCCTTCTTCGACCGCGCGGCCACCGCGCCGGCTTCCCCTGGACTTCGGTCCGGGCGGGTCGTGCTATCCGTCGTGCTTTCCCTCCTCTCTTTCGGACTTCTATCCCTCTATGCTCCCGTTTTATTATCTTCGGGGTCTCTTCGGGTTTCTACTTTCTCTCTAAGTTTTTACTCGGGTCTAATTGGATGTTTGGACTCGAATTCTCGAGTTCATTGGTGTCGTGTTCCGGTGTATAATTTATTTACCTTTAATAATTCCTTTTATTTAATTAAATTCCTTTAATTCCTTTTTAAGTAAAAATCTCATTTCTCATTCCCTTATCTTTATTTATTTCTTTATTTGCTGGATTTATTTATTTATGGTATTTATTGTATTTATTATTTATTTATTTAATTATTATTTTATTTTATGTTGGAAAATTCTCGGGTATTACAGTCTACCCTCCTTAAGAATCGACTTCGTCCTCGAAGTTGTGTTACGGCCTTTCTCGTGCTAAGGTCTTTTGTTTGTTTTGTTATTTTGTGACTGAATTTAGAATTAAAACTTCTAAGCTGCCTACGTACCCTGTGAAGGGATCAAGCCATAACGTAGTTCAAAAGTTTACAAAGATGCACGAAAAATAGGTGGTAAAAATAGGTGGTATGACATCCTCTCCCCCTTAAGATTGCAGTTATGTCCCCATAACTGTGTCGGTATCGGTTTGGAACAATGTCGGGTAGCGTTCTCTCATGTCGGATTCTACTTCCCAAGTTGCCGTCTCACTTTCGTGGTTCGACCAAAGAACTTTGACAATTTTGATGGTTTTATTCCTCGTTACTCGTTCCTTAGTGTCGAGAATACGCACTGGGACTTCTTCATAAGTCAAATCCTCATCGAGCTCAATTATCTCCGGTTGAAGTACATGTGTCGGGTCCGGCACATACTTCTTTAGTTGTAAGACATGGAAGACATTATGAACTCGATCTAATTGTGGCGGTAAAGCCAGTCGATAGGCTAGAGTTCCGACTCGTTCTAGAATTTCGTAAGGTCCGATGTATCGAGGACTCAACTTTCCTCGTTTGCCAAAGCGCATCACCCCCTTCATGGGTGATATCTTTAGCATGACCCTATCTCCCACTTGAAATTCTAGGTCTCGTTGTCTCACGTCAGCGTAACTCTTCTGACAGTCTTGAGCGGCTTTCATTTTTTCTTGAATCACTTTGATTTGTTGAGCCATGTCTTCGATAAGTTGTGGTCCCACTACCACCGACTTATCGTTTTCTTCCCAGCTCAACGGGTTTCGGCACTTTCGTCCATACAACGCCTCGAAAGGTGCCATGCCAATGCTAGCATGATAGCTATTATTATAAGAGAATTCGATTAAAGGTAAATGGGATTCCCAATTTCCCTTAAATTCCAACACGCATGCTCTCAGCATGTCTTCTAGAGTTTGGATTGTTCTCTCGGTTTGACCATCCGTCATTGGGTGGAATGCGGTGTTCATTTTGATTTGAGTACCGAGAGCTTTTTGTAACTCCGTCCAAAAGTGAGAGACAAATCTACTGTCTCTATCGGAAATGATGTCATGTGGTACTCCATGTCGTCGTACCACATTATCAATGTAGGCTCGGGCCAATTGGTCCATAGTCCACGTGTCCTTCATCGGGATAAATATGGCTGTCTTTGTTAGCCTATCCACAATCACCCAAATCTTGTTCATGCCTTTAGGTGATCGGGGTAATCCCGAGACAAAGTCCATCGAGATGCTATCCCACTTCCAACTTGGAATCTCTAGTGGTTGCATCAGTCCTAAGGGTTTATGTCGCACTGCCTTAACCTTTTGGCAGGTGAGACATTTCGCCACGAAGTCTGCCACTTCCTTCTTCATTCCCGGCCACCAATAGATCTTTTTCAGATCTTTGTAAAGTTTGTCGCCTCCGGGATGCACTGAATATGGCGTGTTGTGCCCTTCCTCCATCAACCTTCGCTTCAACTCGGCACATTTAAGGGGCACGCACCATCTCCCTTTGAAACAAATGCTTCCATCCTCATGGACAGCAAATCCTATTGCCTTTCCTTCGGCAATATACCCCCTTATCTTCTCGAGTTTCGCATCGCCCGGTTGGGCGAGCTTAATCTCGTCCAATATTAGAGTTTCTACGACCATGGCGTTGATCGTTTCACTCACTGTGCCAGGATGCACAAGTTCTAACTCCAATCTTGCTAACTCATTGTACGATGCCGGCGGAATTACCAACGAGTTTGTCACGTGTTGGGTTTTCCGACTTAGGGCATCGGCTACCACATTCGCCTTCCCCTCGTGGTATGCTATCTCTAAATCGTAGTCTTTAATAAGTTCCAACCACCTTCGCTGTCTCAAATTCAACTCCTTCTGAGTGAATATATATTTCAAGCTCTTGTGATCGGTGAACATTCGACACTTCCGCCCATAAAGATAATGTCTCCATATCTTTAGAGCGAAAACGACCGCTGCCAACTCCAGGTCATGTGTCGGATAGTTTTCCTCGTGAGGTTTTAATTGGTGTGATGCATACGCTACGACTCTCGAGTCTTGCATCAAAACACAACCTAAACCTTCATTCGAAGCATCGCTGTAAACTTCAAAGTCACCATTCTCTGATGGTAGTGTTAATACGGGTGTGGTTGTGAGTCGTTTCTTCAGCTCTTGAAACGCTGTCTCACAAGCCTCTGTCCACACGTATTTTACTCCCTTCTTAAGTAGCTGGGTCAAAGGTCGTGCGATTTTAGAAAAATCCTTCACGAGTCATCTATAGTACCCGGCTAAGCCAAGGAAACTCCTTATCTCAGTTTGGCTTTTGCGAGTTGCCCATTCAGTTACGGTAGAGACTTTTGCCGGATCCACTGAAACTCCATCAGCGGATACTATATGTCCAAGAAATGCTACCTCCTTCAACCAAAAATCGCATTTGGACAATTGCCGTATAGCTGATCCTTTCGCAAGGTCCCTAACACTTGGTGCAAGTGCTGGGCATGCTCCTCCTCGTTTTTCGAGTAGATCAAGATGTCATCAATGAACACCACTACGCACTGATCTAACAGCTCTCGAAATACATTGTTCATGAGGTTCATGAACATTGCCGGAGCATTTGTTAACCCAAAGGATAACACCGTGAACTCGTATTGACCATATCGAGTTCGAAACGCCGTCTTCGGAATGTCTTTCTCGGCAATTCTCAACTGGTGATACCCAGATCGTAAGTCAATCTTCGAGAATACTGAAGCTCCCTTCAGTTGATCAAATAGATCCTCTATTCTCGGCAGAGGGTATTTATTCTTAATGGTCACTTGGTTTAATCCTCGGTAATCTATGCAAAGACGTAATCCTCCGTCTTTCTTCTTAACAAATAAAACCGGTGCTCCCCAGGGGGAAGTACTCGGCCTTATGTATCCTTTTCCTAACAGCTCCTCGAGTTGGTCTTTTAACTCCTTCATTTCCAGTGGTGCCATCCGGTACGGAGCTTTTGAGACAGGCTCTGTGCCCGGAATGAGATCTATAGTAAACTCAAGATCTCTCTCAGGTGGCATTCCCTGGATGTCTTCGGGAAACACATCCGGGTATTCTCTTACCACTGGTATCCTATCAACCTTGTTCTCTTCCGCCTCAAGGTTGTGCACATAGCACAGCATACAGTTCGTACCTCTTACGCATCAAGTTACTTAGTTTAAGTGCACTAACGATTTTGTTAATTTTCTTAGGGGGCTGAGAGTAAAAGATAACTCTCTTTCCCCTACTTTTTGACAAGGTGATCTTTTGCTTTTGGCATTCGATCACCGCCTTATACTGGGATAACCAATCCATCCCCAGTAAGATGTCAAAGTCTCTTAAGTTAAATTCTACTAAGTTCGCGAAGAATTCTACGTTCTTTATCACTATAGGAATTCCGTTATATCGTTTAGGGCAAGATACTACTTCTCCAGAAGGCAATTGAATTCCTAAGCTAATTCTCTCGCACTTAGGTAGAACTAACTCAGGCACTATCCTCGATGCTATGATTGAGCAGCTAGCTCCAGAATCAAATAGAATTCTAAGGGGCGTATTCAAAACGTAAAATGTACCTGCCATCACTTCTCCTTGAGCAGGCACGTCCGCTTGATTAACCACGTTAAGCCTCCCCATAGGGCGTCCCTGATTGCCCTGCTGGTTCGCATTCGGCTGCTGATTTTGTTGTTGGTTTTGATTCTGAGGGTGCGGAGGTCGTTGGTTCTGATTCTAGTTTTGCGGCCTATTTTGAGGGGGTCTGTACCCCTGGTTATTTCCGTTCCGCCCGTTTTGATATTGAGGCCGTTCTTGCCCCGTGACCAAATCGTCCCTTCTCGTTATGTTCTCGACCCTGGTTCGGAAATCCCGTCGAACGTGACCCATTCGACCACATCGGAAGCAGACGCCCTGTTGAGGGCATCCCCTCGTCAGATGGGGTCGTCCACACCTTGGACAGGGTGGTATGGGTTCTTCTTGGTTAAACCTTCTCCCATTATTGTTTTGTTGGGGCCTATTCGGCCCTCTCCGCTGTTCGTTCCTTCCAGTGTTGTTCTCGCTTCTCGAGTCCCGGTTTCTCTTATCTTGGGGACCCCTACTGGACTCCCCACTCACCCTTCTCTTCAGTTGTTGCACACGCGCTACCGCCACAGCGCGGTCAGACACAGCTTGCAAATCGGGGTAGTGTACCCCCGCGATCACCTCGCGAACAGACAGGTTCAGTCCCATCTCGAACTTCTGTGCTTTCTCTGCATCCGTGGGGTACGAGTCTCGGTGCAAATCTCACCAGCTCCTTGAATCGTGTGTAGTACTCTTGTACGGTTTGGCCTCCTTGCTTCAGTGACAGGAATTCTTCGTACATGGCGGCTTTAGTACTCAAGGGATAGAATCGATCCCTGAGTAGTTCCATCATCTCCATCCACGAGTAGGGCTCGTCATCTTCAGTCAGCTTAGCTTGAGTCGCCTGCCACCAGTCGTCCGCTTCGCCTCCCAAGTAGTACGAAGCGACATGCACTCTTTCTCCTTCCGGACATTTCACTGCTCCCAGCAGCTTATCGAAGGTCCGGATCCATTCCTCCAGTTTGGCTGGATCCTCCTCACCAGCATAGTGGGGTGGCTGGTAGGGATTCACCATAGCCAGATAGTTAGGGCGAGCTTGGGGCGGAGGTACCGCCGCAGCTTGGCCCTGGTTGACTTGCGCGTTTCCGAGCGCAATCAACACCTCCTCTATCGTCCGAAGACGATCGCCCACATTGTTCGGTGCGGGGGCATCCTGTGCACCTTGGAGTTGTTCCTCTACAGGTTGGGCCGGTTCCGTGACATTTGGGGGTATTTCGGTAGGTGTTTCAGTGGTGGTTTGGGGAGCGGGTTGAGTTCTTCCTCTTCCTCTTCCTCTGGGTGCCATTCTGGTACAAATAGGGTGGATTAGGACTTGTGAATTTAACATATAGTCTAAGCAATTTCTATAAATATATATGTGTTTGGTAATTTAGCACGTGGTGCTCGATCGAACTAAGAAGCGCCGTACACCTCGGGGTTTTATTTTAATTTGTTTTATTTCGATTTTTTTCTGTTGTACGGACAGGTCTGTTCGTTTTTTTTTTTTCGATTTATTACAAATAAATCGGGCATTTTATTTCCTTAAACGAAATTTTAGTACAAAAGTAGAAAGATTTTCCTAGCAAAATAGTATCTAAAAATAGAATCTCTAGCGTCTCAAGACGTCCTCCGGTGGGGTAGCAGGATCCTTCTCCGGGTCTTCCTCCTCCGAACTCGGCGGCAGTAGATCATCAAAGATAGTGTTCAGGTCTTGCCCATGGGCATCGATGTGTTCCTTCAGTATTAGGTTTTGTGTAGTGAGGGTTTGGACTTGGCGTTCGAGTTGGTTTATGCGGTGGTGATCCGCCTCTCTCAAGTTGCCCATGTGGTGCAAATTGGCCTCCAATTGAGCCATACGATGTTTCATTTGGTCTAGGGTTTGTTTGGAGTCGAAGTGCACGCTCATCATTTTGATCATCAAGTTCACCATATCTTAACTAGCCATCTAGCGCAAGCAAAAGATCTAAGTTAATTTCGCCAAGATTCTAAGTTCAATTTCACCAAGATTCTAAGTTCAAATTCGCCAAGATTCTAAGTTCAAATTTGCCAAGATTCTAAGTTCGAATTCGCCAAGATTCTAAGTTTATAGAAGAGATGCAATATGCATATGCAAATGATGATCCCCCCCAAAAATAATTTAATGCACCATACATGTTTTTTTTCCATGGGTTTTAAAATAAAAATTTTCCATGGAAATAATACTTTAAAATTTAAAATAATAGTCAGAATATTAATAGTAGTTTAAAAATAATAGGGGTTTAAAAATAATAGTTTAAAAATAGCCGGGCTCTGATACCAACTTGTAACACCCCGGTTTTTGGTCACCCAGGTCGGGATGTCACCGCCACATCCCCCTAGTAAGACACGGTTTCTCTGAGCTTACTAAAGGAATGCAAGGCTAGGTATTGCAGTATTTAAAACATTTAAAGCATTCAAAATAGCCCGTACGATATAATTCGAAAATAATAATATCATAGCGCAGCGGAAATAATTGTTTTAGTATAGTATCGCAGCGGAAAATGTAAATAGGGCCGACATGGCCAAAACACGGGTTAAACAGGCCCGTTCATAATATAGTCTAATGTACGAATTTAAAAACAAAATAATATTTCCCAAAAGTAAAGTTCCCATGCATGAACGTGCTCATGTTCATTCTACGTACTCTGTAAGAAAAGAAAATAAAAATGGTTTGGTCAGCACAACTTGCTGAGTAAGTTAACACATGCATGATCGTAGGGTTTAAAAGCCATAATTTAATATTTAAATAAAACATGATATTACCATAAATAATTCAGTATAATTTAATCAACTATCCAGTTTGCATAATTCAGTTCAGGGATTCCTTTAATAGCACATTTCATATAATCTAGAATAAAAGCCATAATTTAAATAAGCATTTAAATAATTTAATTGGACAACAAATATAATTTAATTTAATTTAAATTTCCCCCTTACATCCCAGATTCAGTATTTCAAGTATTTCACGATTGCATCGCAATCTCAACAAGCTTAGCCGGTAGCCCGGCGGCCGCAACCGTATCAGCCATACCCAGTACCACTCCGGAGCCTCGGGAAACCCATGTGGATATTCTCGAGAGTGTAGGCTCTATATCTCATGCCGTTTTGGCAATATCATATATGAATTTCGCGCGGGGTCACCATCGTCCATTAAGGCACGAAGTGAATCGTTAGGGGGCACCCTGCAGAGCACTCACCCCTAATTTTAATTTATCAAGTTTGTAAAGGGATTTAGTTTCAAAAATCTGATTTCAATTTAGTTTATTCAACAATCATGTTTCAACTCATTTCAACCCTAAAGGTTAATTTCATGTTTCAACAAGATTTCAAGATTTGACTTTCGGTAAACCACTGTTTACTCTAAAATTCGTCTAAAATCAGATTTAACTCCAAAAATTCTGAAATTTCACGACTGACTCAGAAACGTCGAGATCTACAACTTTTGTGTTTTAACTTTTTCAATCCGAGATACCGAAATAGGTCAAAAACACTAATTTTCACAGAACCACAAATCTGTCCGAATTTTTACAGACCACAGTTTAGAGATATTGAAATCTACCATAGCAAATCAACTCCAAATTTAATGAAATTTTACGGAGACCATCTTAAGACATTTATCTACAACTTTCATGTTCGGCCAAAGATCTAAATCGGTCTAGAACCTATGTCAAAAACGTGATCAAGATCGGACCTAAGTTCTGTCAAGAATTTCAAGATCTAGTTTCAAGCAGTTCGGTTTCGGATGGTTTTCACATATCAAATCGTCTCTAAAAATTCTAAAAATTTTACAGTAGATATATCTAAGCCTTAGGAACGTTTTTCATGTTTTAAGTTTTTCCATTTGACGTCGTTTTAAGGTTCGGAAAAATTCGACAAAACTGTTGCGCCGGTAAAAACAAACATTGGCAGATTTACGATTTCTTGTTAAATCTTTTAGTTTCAAACGTTTTAATTCCTCCCAAAACCATGTAAGGCTAACTTACTGAGTTGTGAACGTCCGGGACCGTCTATTTCGAAGGCGTGGCTTCCAGGTCACCGTTTCTCCTCTCCGTCCGTCGGGTTCTACGTTCTAGATCCAATTCGAGGTGTAGAAAGGAAAGAGACGAGGTTAGAATCCGTTTTCGGATTGAAACTAAAAAGAATCTGATGGACTAGAACTTACCACACGTCGGAAATCCTTTGATTTTCGTCCAAAAGCTGCTGCCTTGGTTTTTGATGCCTTCGTAGACTTCCGGATCTAGGGTTTTGTGTATAGAGAGTATCGTAGGGTGTTGAAAAGGGTTTAGGGTCCGTCAAGAGAGTTATTTATAGAGGTTAGGACCTAGGAGGACATCCAAGTCCGCCTCTAAGGGTCTTGAGCTGATAGATGTTCAACCGAAGGTCGAAAAATCCGCGTTCGGGCGAGAGATTCACGCAACGGGCGAATCTATCGCGCGGCGCGGTGCGGTCGTGGCGCGCTCCCCCTTCTTCGACCGCGCGGCCACCGCGCCGGCTTCGCCTGGACTTCGGTCCGGGCGGGTCGTGCGATCCGTTGTGCTTTCCCTCCTCTCTTTCGGACTTCTATCCCTCTATGCTCCCGTTTTATGATCTTCGGGGTCTCTTCGGGTTTCTACTTTCTCTCTAAGTTTTTACTCGGGTCTAATTGGATGTTTGGACTCGAATTCTCGAGTTCATTGGTGTCGTGTTCCGGTGTAGAATTTATTTACCTTTAATAATTCCTTTTATTTAATTAAATTCCTTTAATTCCTTTTTAAGTAAAAATCTCATTTCTCATTCCCTTATCTTTATTTATTTCTTTATTTGCTGGATTTATTTATTTATGGTATTTATTGTATTTATTGTTTATTTATTTAATTATTGTTTTATTTTATATTGGAAAATTCTCGGGTATTACAGGTTGTATGGGACGCATAATAAATTTCAATTTTTAAAAAATGTATTTTCCATTATTTTTTTTTTGATAAAAATTGACACTAATGTGTCGGCAAAAGTGTATGGGAATCAAAGTCACACAAATTACAAAAGGGATAAAGGGGAGGGATAGGGGACGGGGGAGAATCGAAACCCCAACTATAAGATTGAAAGTCGTGGAAAATGAACACTAGGTCAAGTGCTCATTCAATTTTCCAATAATAAGGTTTTAATACAAATAAATTTCGAATATAGTACAAAATTTTATAGGTTCTTGTTTAATTTCTTTTTAACGAAAAATAATATGGGATTTGTTAGGGTGCAGAGACATGATGTACTGCGGATGCTTGTACACCGTTGATGCATTTTGTAAATTGATGGTTGAGATTAATTTAAGGTTAAAATAGTAAATTTGTGTAAAAGTAAATGTAACGGAAATGAGAGAATTTTTTGCTACTAATATATGAGTAATATATAATTCAGCGACAGTAATGTATAATTCAGCGAC
This sequence comes from Hygrophila difformis, assembly GCA_030278955.1. Taxonomy (NCBI): domain Eukaryota; kingdom Viridiplantae; phylum Streptophyta; class Magnoliopsida; order Lamiales; family Acanthaceae; genus Hygrophila; species Hygrophila difformis. The sequence continues at coordinate 50,398,978 of JAOANR010000003.1, forward strand.
GAAACATGTATTATTCGGTATAAAAACGTACCTGAAATGCTTTCAGTTGAGTCCTTGAATTGTTGATGAAAAAGTCGCTGAATTGTTCTTGATAGTGTCGCTGAAATGTTCTTGGTAGCGTCGCTGAATTGTTCCTGTAAATGTCGCTGAATTGTTTTTGATATCATCGCTGAAGTTTTCCGTAGCATCTCTGAATTCTTCTTGGTTGAGCCGCTGAATTATTCTGGGTAGTGTCGCTGAATTCCTTTACTTAAAGTCGCTAAAATATATTTGATAGCATCACTGATTTATTTTCTGTAGCACCACGGAATTATATTTGGTAGCATTGCTGAATTATTCTTGGTAGTATCGCTGAATTATGCTAGATACGGTCGCTGAATTCCTCTACTTGTGGTCCCTGAAATATATTTTATAGCATCACTTAATTGTTTTTGGTAACATCGCTGAAATGATCTATTAATAAATTTGATACATATCTTTGATCATAAAAAGATATTATTTGAAATATTAGATATGGATTATCAAATATTTGATATGATTTACCAAATATTAAATATGATAACATACTAAATATAGAGTTACCAAATATTAGATATGATAACATGTCTAAAATACTTGTCTTGTCGCTGAAATGATTTGTTATTAAAATGGATTATCATTGTGTTATTACAATTATACCCCTATTAACCTACCACCGTTGAATGCTTTTGAATGACTATGATTGATGTCTTAATGTGCTGCGGACTCCATGATTGCACCATAACTGAACCCATAATAATATAGTTTAAAAAAGGAAAATTGAGTCCTAGTTGTATAATACTTGTTCGTGTGTAACTTGAAAATTAAATTAATCATGCATGAGAAAATAACAATTTACTACAATATACCCTCTTTTTAATCCAGTTACCTCTCGTGTAATTATAATACGGAGTATATACAATTAGTTTTAAAATCCTGAATTAAAAAAACACATCAGGTGATCAAACAACTCAATAAAACTATTTTTACGGGGATGCGGTTAGGGATGTAAACGGGTAGGGTAGGGTACGGGTAGGTCACCTCCACTTACTATCCGAAATATAATTATCCTACCATTACTCTATCCTATTACCCTAAAAGTAAATATTGGGTAGGATTTGGGTCATACCAGTCGGGTATGTAGATTATCCACGGGTTAACGGATACCCGAAATCTTAAATATTACATAGTTAACCGACTCTACCCGACCCAAATTTAATAAAGAAAAACTTATTTTTCACCATCAAAAATAAATAAAACCTTCATTATTGCACGAGAACAAAATTTAAAGAATATTCAAAAGATACCGCTAAAGCAACATAAATAAATACTGTAATATTTAATAATATTAAGCAAAAAATTCATAAATCTTTTTACTGTCAAATCTCAAAAGTTAATAAATTTAAAATATAAAAATAAATAAATAAAAAATATATAAATATATCTCAATATATAATATAATTTAAATATATATATAAGTATATTATATATAGATAAATAAATATATATATTTTAATCGGGTAATCGGGTAGGATAATCGGGTAATATATGAAATCCGTACCCTACCCGCACCCGATATGATTTAGTTCGGTTTTGGGTAATACCCTACCCGTTATCCGATTATTTCTACCCTACCCTACCCGATACCCGATTACCCGACGGGTTACCCGACCCTACGGGTAAAGTTGACATCCCTAGATGCGGGACTTACGCTAGTAGTGAGGTCTCCCAATTCTTAATCTATAGGTTGGAGGTTCGATTCCCCACCCGGCCCTTATCCCTCCCCTTTATCATTTTGTAATTTATGTGGTATGGGCTCTCACCACCCTTTAATAGCCTGTATAAAATTAAAAAAAAAAAAAACTATTTTCACATTTCTTGCAAAAATTTCTCAGGTACTATTTAGAATTACTTTGTTACTATAATAGAAGGTGAATCGAAACTAATGCATAAATTTAATGCCCAAAATTAAGTGCATGGATATCTTCTTCTTCTTTTTTTTTCATGAAAAATTGCTCTCAGGTAATATTAAAATTCCTGCAAATACAGAAGTTTTTTTTTTTAAAAAAAATGACACCAGCAAACTCCACTTTACCGTTGAATGGAATATTGGAATCTAAACTAACACGTAAAGTTAATGCTAAAATTAAATGCTTGAAATTGAATCTTGTAATTTTATGGTGTATTCTGCACAATTATCTGTACCTACCAGCGGGAGCTTTAGGAATTATACGTAGATTGATAGGGATGAGTAGGGCTGGGGAAAAATACCGAATATACCGCATACCGCACATATCGTGCCGAAAAAATACCGAGAATACCGAAATTTTTGGTATACTGTAATTTTCGGTACGGTATGATACCGTACCGTAAGATTTCGGTACGGTAACGGTATAAATTTTTTGATACCGCGGTATACCGTTACCGTACCGAACTTCACTATATACCGCGGTATCGGTATATCGGTATGTACCGATTCTTCGGTATATCGGTATATACCGCGATACCGATATATACCGCAATACCGATATGCTGGTATATAGAGAATGTTCGGTATGTCGGTATATACCGCAATACCGGTATGTCGGTATGTTGGTATATACCGTGATACCGGTATTCCGGTATGTACCGAAAGGTTCGGTATATCGGTATATACCGAACATACCGAAATGTCGGTATGGCAACGGTATGGAAATATTTCATACCGAAAATTTCGGTATACCGAAGATCGGTATACCGAAAGGTGCGGTACGGCAACGGTATAAAAATTTCCATACCGTAAGGTTCGGTACGGTATACGGTACGGCGAAATTTTTTCGGTATACCGTACCGACCCACCCCTAGGGATGAGAGCTATAAAATTTATATAAATTGTTTATTAAAAATAATTATAGTTTTTAAAATAATAAAAATATAATTAAATTGAAAAATAGTTTCGAAAGTTTCCAAAATTTATTAAGGGTAGCTTTTGTTCGCAAATTACAGAAATTACAGAGTTGGTTTAGCATCCATATTCCATAGCCTTCAAAAGCTTGTGTTTTCCAGAAGGTAAAAAACACACCCTTAATTAGTACGGATACGGTTTGTGTATAGAATTTTAGGGTTGAATATGATAGTTTGAATTACTCGAAAGTTGCCTCATATTCTTTTTTGGGCTATTTCATGAAATTTGATCACTTTTCATTTTTAAATATATTAAATTAATATAAGTATTTTCAAAACCCATTAAAAATGGTCACTTTTACTATTCTATACAAATTTCAATACATTTTTTATTTTTCTATACATAGTCCCTTGCATTTCTTTAACTTTTAACATTTGAGAATGGGTACATATAAAAATTGTATAAAATATGTATTCTGAAACTAGACGATTCGACGATTCCAACAAGACCACACTTGAGTGTATTTCTCTAGTTGCATCATTAAAATAATACTAAGTCAAAGTTAAATAATTAACAGTGTCAAAAGTCAAATAAACAATGAATAAAATTATTAAAATCTTAAACACAAATACTTACACAATTTTAACTACTAAACACCATTGCCTAAGTCAGGGCCGTCTCCAACTTTTTTGGGACCCGGAGCAAAAATTTAAATTAGGCCCTAATTATAATATTAGATAAGTATTGAATACTTTATTATTGAATTACAAGTATTTTAAAAAATAACTAAAACAAGAATAATTTAATAGAGTATCATTTTAAAACTCTTACCCTTCAAATGAAGTAAATTTATCAATCAAGTCTTCATAACCAATATAAATTGGTTGCCTACAATAACTGCAAAAATTCAACATTATTTAAATAATACTTCATTCATATCACAATGTTTCCATTTGGTAATGCGCTACCATTCACTCAGAGTCTTTTACTTAAAATTTTATCATATTTATCCAAGTTAAATATAGTCAAATGAGATTTTGTTACATTCGTCTCGTTGTGTAATTTTTAAATATCTACTTACAATTATAAAAATAATAAATTAATATAGGTATATTATTAAAATATTTGAATGTGGGGCCCACACATGCGTGGGGCCCTGAGCACTTGCTCATAGTGCTCCCTATAAGAGCCGGGGCTGACCTAAGTTACGGTACCCAAAAGAAATGAGCCAAATTTCGCTGGACAAGATGGAGTATTATTATTTATTTATTATTTTGTGATGGATCTATATTTTGACATATTAGTGATGTACATTATTTTTGTTACACTACTAGAAAAATGTGGATTCAGTAGCTAACGAATTTCGGTCGCTAACTTCTTTAGTGATCAAATTTTACCAAAAAATTTCGATCGCTAGAACAGAAAATTCTTGTAGTATTATGAATAAATAGTTACACATAATAACGTATATAACCAATTTTTATTTTTATTTTTATCTTTTTTCTGAACAGCCTTTAAATACTAAGTAATGAGTATAAGTGTATAACCCAGTTTTATGTATTTAGTGGGAAATTAGTTTTTTATAATGAATAAAAGAACTACCATGCATTTTTATAGGAAATAGGGACTTGGCCTAATGGCCGTGTCCCACTCCAACCTTATGGTAATTTTTGTCGCTTGAGCTCCCACATACCTTTGCCGACACATGAGTGTCTTGTTTACAAAATCAGAAATTAAAAAAAAATAAATAAATAAAAATGAAACCATACAGGTAATCTATACGATACGAATGCATACATGTAGGGTCTATGAATTCCTGATAGTGTATTACTTCCATTCTGGGGGATCCATATGATGTATACACCTTTTTTTTTTTTTTTCCCTAATTAGTGATTACCCACCACATACTTTTGAATGATTCATTACATAACTTCCTATATTTATCACTAGCATGTAGCACAGGACCAAAGTACCTTTTTCTTTTTTTTTTTTTTTTTTGTATGATGCAGGCTGGGGATTTTTTTTTTTTGGCCAGGAAGCCAGAGCGTCAGAAAATAAGATAAAAAATTACAGCAGGGAGGAAAGGAAAAAGAAAGAACAAAAAATAAAGAAAAGAAAAATCTAGAAACGAGTGAATCAAGTTCCCGACATGTCTGCGACTCTGCGTTGATCAGGGCCCAAACCTCATCAGGAGGAAACGTCCAGGTTGTAAAAAAACTCCACAGTGCGAGAACTAGGGGTGTACGCAGTGCGGGTTAGTGCGATTTCGCACCAAAACCAAACCAAACCGCAAAAAACCGGTTTGAGAAAAAATTAAACCAAACCAAACTATTTTAGCATTTCAAATCAAATCAAACCAAACCGAAAAAAGCGGTTTGGTGCGGTTTGGTTATAGTTTAACCAAGGTTTTAAAAAGAAAAAAAAATCATATGAATTATAGTCGTAAGTGTAACAGCCCAAACTCCGAAATGCAAATTAAAAGTTAAAAAAAATACAAATTTACTGTTTACAAGCCAAATACGTAATAATCTAGAACTATTATAAGCTATTGGAAAAAAAATAAAACTACAAATATAGCATAAGAAAACAACAGTAGTAGTAGAGTCTAAGAAAACAACAGTAGTAGTAGAGTCAATGAAGGGTAGCAGTAGTAGCATGTGCTTTCTGAAGCATATCAGAATTACAAATATAACCTGTAAACAAATAAACAGAAGCCAATGAAAGGGCATGAATCACGGTGTAATACCCGAGAATTTTACAACATAAAATAAATAAATAATAAAGAGAACATAATAAATAAATAAAGAATCATAAAAGATGAGAAATGGAATTTAAATTAAAAAGGAAACAAAATTCCGAGAACCCGGGAAGCCGAAGACAATTTAATCGAATAAATTGTTACACGGAAACCCAACACCGATGGACTCAATAACCCGAGTCCAAATGTAAATTTAGATCCGAATAAAATTAGGATAGGAAATCGGAGCCCGAAGATACCCCGGAAATCGGAATCTGGGAACATAGAGGGATAGAAGTCCGAAAGAGAGGAGGAAAAGCGCGACGGATCGCACGACCCGCCCGGACCGGAGTCCAGGCGTGAGTGGCGCGCTGGCCGCGCAGTTGTTGGCCTTAGACCGCGCCACGACCGCGCCACACTGGCAGCAACAAACCAAGCGAGATTTTCTCGCCCGAACGCGGATTTTTCGACTTTCGGTTGAACATCTTTCGACTCTAGACTCTTAGAGTCAGATCTTGGATGCCCTAGGCCTTAGTTATCTATAAATAAGACCTCCGAAAAGCTCCGAATACGTTTTAAAAACCCTACGAAATCTCTCTACACGATTGAAACCCTAATCCCGGAGTCGTCGGAGGCACGAAGGCAAGAGAGGGGACTGGGTTGGACGAAAATCCAAGGACTCCCGTCATCGTGGTAAGATCTGATCCCTTCCTTACCATTTGTGATTCGAAAACGAATCCTAATTAAACCTCTTTTCTATTCTAAACCCCGATCCGGACGCTCGGAGGGAGAACGAAGAACGTGGAAGCCACGCCTCCGAATCATCGAGCCGAGACATCCATAGATCTGTAAGTTAATACTTACATGGTTTTGGGAGTGACTAAAACATTCAAACCTAAAAGTTTAAACGAATCTTTCATAAATCTGTCAATGTATGTTTTTACCGGCGCAACAGTTTTATCGAATTTTTCCGAACCTTAAAACGACTTCAAACGGAAAAACATAAAACACAAAAAACTTTCCTAAGGCTTAGATCTATCTATTGTAAAATTTTCAGAATTTTTCATGATGATTTGATATATGAAATCCACTCAAAACCGAACTGCATTAAATTTGGATCTTGGAATTCGTGACAGAACTCTAGTTCGAACTTGTTGGTGATTTTTACCTTAGTTCTAGACCGATCTAGGATTGGCGTTGAACATAAGAATTGTAGATCTATGAGTTTAGAACATCTCTGTAAAATTTGAGAATTTTTCGTTAATATTTGAACCTCCGAACCTGAGCCGATCCGATCTGCGTTCGTACCGAAATCAAGAAACTTGAACATAATGAGTTTCGAACTTGATGACGTTTTTGACATTAGATCTAAACCGATTTGGAACTTTAGCCGAACATGAAAGTTGTAGGTATATGTCTTAGGTATCTCTCTGTAAAAGTTCATCAAATTTGAAGTTAGTTTGCTATGGTAGATCTTGAAATCTTGAAACTGGTGTTGAAATTTTCGGACAGATTAACATCCTGTTAAAGATTGACATTTTCCACCTACTTCCGTGTCTCGGATTGAGAAACTTAAAACATGAAACTTGTTCATCTCTGTGTTTCAGTGTTACCGGTAAATTTTCAGAATGATCTGGTTTAAAATGAATTTTTAAATATTTTTGGAGCAAAACAACGACTAGTGAAATTATATGTTGAAACGTGTGAAATTTGTGAAACTTGTTTTGACCTTGCGGGTTCGATTCCCCAAGGGCGTCCGTGTCCCTGCGGGTTCGATTCCCCAGGATGTCTGTGTCAAATCTTGCGGGTTCGATTCCCCAGGGTGTGTTTGAGTTCTTGCGGGTTCGATTCCCCAAGGGCGATTGTATGTTTTCCTGCGGGTTCGATTCCCCAGGATGTCCGTGTCAAACCTTGCGGGTTCGATTCCCCAGGGTGTGTCTTTCTGCGGGTTCGATTCTCCAGAATATGTGTTGATTCCTACGGGTTCGATTCCCTGGGATGTATGTGAGTTCTTGCGGGTTCGATTCCCCAAGGGCGATTGTCTGTTTTCTTGCGGGTTCGATTTCCCAAGAATAAATTATACTAGATTATATCGAATAAAAGTGGAAGAGTGAAATCCTGAAATACTTGAATATTGTCCCTATTTAAATTATGTCTTGCGATTATTTTATCATGTTGTAGAACAAATTACATTATGCACATGTTTCCTTTAAATTTAAATAATGGCTTTGAAACCCCTTAATCATGTTTGTGTTAACTTACTCAGCACGTAGTGCTGACCAAACCATTTTTATTTCTTTTTCTTCTATAGTTGAGAATTATGCATCGTCATATGCATACACGGGAAGCTTGGGGTGATGTATTATTTCGACTGGTTGTATTAGACTAGATCTTGTATGAACGGGCCTGTTTAACCCATGATTAGGCCATGTTGGCCCTATATTTAAATTCCGCTGCGATACATATATGTAGATATTATTTTCCGCTGCAACTTTGATGTATTATTTATTTAAATTATATATAAATGGGCTGTTTGAATGTTTTAAATTCTGAAAAACCATAGCCTTGCATCTCTTTAGCAAGCTCGGAGAAACCGTGTCTTGCTAGGGAGGTGTGGCGGTGACATCCCGACCTTGGTGACCAAAAACCGGGGTGTTACACACGGTCTCTGTACCTTGAACTAATATAAAGTCATTTGTCACTAAATCTAATTCAAATCTATAAAATTCTAATAGTATATTATTATATAATATATATTTTTATTAAATATAAATAATTGCGGTTTACGGTTTGGTCCAATTCGGCTCTTTCAAATTGTTTCTCATTATTGAGAAAAGGTAACAAAGATAAAATACGAGCTAAACCGCAAACCACGGTTTTCTAAAAAAAAAACCATAAATTTTAAACCGCAAACCAAACCAAACTGTCAAAATACGGTTTGGTTGGTCTGGTTTATAGTTTGAACCGCACTCTTAACAGCCCTAGCGAAAACCACACTTAACAAGAGCATCAACCACATAGTTTCCCTCCCAAATGATGTGGTACCATCTGTAGCCCGGGTGAGCCGCAAGAATATCCCGAATATTGTTAACCAAAGCAAAATATCTACTTCCCTTACGGACATCGAGTTTGATTTCAATTTATTTTAGTTATGGGAGTGGAATCAACTAAAATAGGAATTCTTCCCATAAATTTTGGTTAAGCAAAAAAAAACCATCACATTTTCATGAAAAAGTATCATAGTTTTAAAATTTGCAATATACATAAAGTTTGAAATATATCATGGTAATATCACAAAAAATTACACATAAACTAGTAAATAACCCGTCGAGACTCGACGGGCATAACTTTATATTTTATATAAATATATACTTATATTATATAAAGCTATAATAAATTGCATTTTGAGTAATGAAAAATGTGTAATGATTTTTTATACATTCAAAAGATGATGTATATGATAATATAATTTAGTTATTTTTAAACTAACAAAGAAATCATATTATAACATATTCTTTAGCTTCTGTGGCTTGTCCAGTACAAATCTAACAAATCAATAAAAATAACTATTAAAATAAACTTAAAAATAAGTATGAAGCATAATATGAAAATTTTCCTAACAATTTGCTGAAAAATTCATTGGTGAAAATCTCATTGATAGGGGCGAGTATAAGACTATCTTTAAAATGTCTGAATTTGAAGTGGTGCAGTTTATATTTGTATATGTACTTTCAAAAATTACTGCTATAGGATCACCCATAGAGTTTATAAGAATATCATCCGAAAATGTCACATCTAATTGTAAATCTCCAAAATCAATACCCGCTTTACCATCACCTATATCAACTATCCATTTTGTAAATTTTCTGCCATATATAAATTTCATTGTAAACAACAATTTCTTGTAGTATCTTGAGTTAATCATTCTAAATTGCATATTAATACTTTAGCTACATCTTGCTAGTGGCACGAAATATTACAACATAACTGTTCATGGCTAAAAATTGGTTTTGGAATATAAAATCCGACATTTTTTAAAGATTAACATTGACTTTTGTTTATAATTATAGCAAAACAAACTGTGAGTGAGAATTTTCTCATCTCAAATCGAACAAAAATTTTGGTTAAATCAAATAGACTCATAAACATTCTACCAATCAAGAATTTTCTACTTTCTTCCGAAAATTAGTTTAACCTCAACTATCTAGTTCCAATTATTGGTTACTATCAACCTACTTCCATTACATAATTTATTTGATGGATATATATTCCTAAGAAGCATGACTACGGAACCCTCATTCAACTATATTTCATGATTCAGTAATCCAGAACAATTGATCGTGTCGAGATATTCCAGTGAAAATAATTAATTGGCATTATCTATGTTTTCACCCTTTTGACAAATATTGTTAAAACTGGTATATATATATACATACATTTTCATTTACAAACATACGCTCCATGATGTAATTATTGATTGTAGCAATAATCTCATTGGTAGGGGTTAATATATAGTAAAAATATTTGGATTTGAAGTGGTGCAGTTTATATTTGTATAAGTATTCTCAACAATAGCCGCTATAGAATCTCTCGTATAATTTATAAAATTATCATTTGAAAATGTCACATATAATTGTACATCTTCAAGATTAATACCAACTTTACCAATTACGATCATGTACATGAAGTATTTATTGTGGAAATTTATGCCATATATAATTTTCATTGTAAATTACATTTCTTATAGTATCTTAAGTTAATCAATCTTAATTACATATTAATACTTCGAGTCCCACTCTTTACAGTGACACGAGATATTAAGGTAAAAACTGATTTTTTGAAGATAGAGTCTAACTTTCTTTAAAGGTTGACATCTACCTTTTTTTTTTGGTTTTTTATAGTCATAGTAAAACAAACCGCGAGTGGAATTTTTTCCTTTGAAATCGAATGGAGAATTTGGTTAATTCAGACGGGCTCATAATCATTCCACCAATAAAAAATTTTCATCCCAAATATTGAGTTTTGTTTTAATGAGAAGAGAGGTAAAATAATTTTCTAGAGAGGTTAAACAATTTTCTGATGTAAGTTTTTTGCAGGTAGACTTCTCGTCACAATCTAGTGGAATACCAAATCTAGAATGTGCCGTCCTACCTCTTGGAATGAGTAAGGGTGCTATTCAATTGGATCCTACAGACAACACAATATTACATCTACCATGAAGGGTTAAACATAATATTTTCTAGATAAATTATCGATAAATGTCTAATCAGTTCCACCACGTAGAAAAAAAATGAATCAACACCCAGTACTATCAACTACATACATTATTTTATTATAAACATTATTCTCATCATCAATCAACAAAGGTAATATTAGCATGATCCATTTTCATTTCTTTCTTACTATAATATGTTTCTTCTAGTTTCAAAAGATTATTTGTTTCAGACGTTAAAACTTCATTCAATACTGGCATTCCAAAGAAAATTTTCAAACTTATAGAATTTGCAGCAATTAGTTTTTCAATATGAACTTACTTTGATCATTCACAATCATAATTTTCTAATAAAGCTAGATTTATATTTATTTTTTCATCAATTGCAAATCTGATAAAATATAGATTAATGAATTACATTATCTGTTTTTAAGTGTTACACTTTCCCTTTTTGGGTGTTGGAATTAAGTGTTACACTACCATATTTGAAATGTTTTGAAGGTTAATAATTTTTACTAATTATACTTAATTTATTAATTTTTTATGTTCATTAAAATAAAACTCAAAAGGAATAAAGTCAAATGTGACTTATTTTATTTATTTAATTACTTCAACTAAATAAATTTTATTAACTTACCTTAAATCTTGTGTCATTTCCTAGTGTTATACTTATTGTAAAATGGATGGAGTATTTCTTAAAAAATATTCCCTCTGTTGCACTCAAAGCATCTCATTTGGACTTTTGAACACTGTTTATTGATCAACTTTGACCTAATGTTATCGCAATTATATACGATAACATTTAGTCAAATTCGGTCTTGTTAGATTTTTCTAATCATGTCGTTTTAGAATATATATTTTACAAAATTTTTATATATGTACATTTTAAGATATTAAATGTTAAACAAATGTATTGGACGGCGTGTCCAAAAGTTTTGAGACACTGCAAATTCCATTTAAATTTGAACTTCCATTTTTTAAAAAAACTGAAAATTGTGGAAACGTCATATAAATTGAAAATTTAATACTCCCTCCGTCCCACTAATCCTATCTCATTCCTTTTTGGTATGTCCCACTATATTGTCACATTTCTCTTTTTAGAAATAATTAAATATTTTAATTACCAAACCCACTACCATCATATCACATTAATAAATAAATATATTAAAATTTCAAACACACAACTATCACATCACACATAAATAAATCAATTCATTATGTATCAACACTTTAAATACTAATCTACCCCGACATTAAATACTAACTATCCCCACATAAAATACCGTGCCCAAAAGAAATGGAACACTATTAGTGGAACGGAGGGAGTATCTTTTAAAAACTAATATATACACATTAATATATATTTAAGATGAATAAATAAATCTGACCTGCAATGTACATTTTGATTACATCATTCACCATACAAAAAAATTATAACCAAAATTGAGACCAAACTTATACAAAATTACCGGCATTACAATATATTCACCATATTGCAACATAAACGCAACATAATTCTTAGTTTCCAGTGCAAAACTCGTCATAATAATTCTATGGTGTAAAACTAAAAATCTATAAATAAATACAAAATGAAGCAATAAAATTTAAAATAAATAAAATAAAAAATGCAAAATAATAAAATTTCAAATAGATAAAATAAAAAAATACAAAAAAATAAACTCCAACATAGATAACATAAAAATGCAAAATTTCATCTTTCAAATCTTTTTAAAAGTGAATATATAGTGACACTGATAGAGTGAAAATTTATAAGTAAATGATAGATTTTATACACGGAAGACACCACATTAAATATAGGATAAGTTGTTCACTAATGCTTTAATATATATATATATATATATAGATTACATTATGCGCACCACTGAAACATTGAATTCTGCACTCTAACCAAACTATGTTGGGGCCAAGTTCTTTTTTGACTTAAAGTAACCCATTTTACTCTTTTTTTTTTTAAAAAAAAAAAGTATACAAATCATCATGGAAAATTCAACAATCACAGCATTAAAAAGATATTAATATATACTCCTTCCTTCCATCCCAATTGAAATGTCTTACTTTTGGATATCCCATCACAAATATCTTATTTCTATAAATAGAAATAATTTTTCTTCCAATAATTATGTGGACCTCATCATATACTTACAAATCAATTCTACCTTAATTCTTGTACTCAATAGTAACAAAATAAATCCATCCCAATTGAAATGTCATACTTGTTACTTTTGGATATCCCATCACAAATATCTTATTTCTATAAATAGAAATAATTTTTCTTCCAATAATTATGTGGACATCATTATATATTTACAAATCAATTCTACCTTAATTCTTGTACTCAATAGTAACAAAATAATTCCAATGGGACGGGAGTAGTAAATAATTAAAAAGGCATATATAGAAATATAGCTGAAAACGTAATTTTATTTTGGTATAACTAGATTGCGCACACAATTTTTCTATTTTAAATTAGACGAAACAAAAATTTTTTAGGTGAATACCAGGGTATCCCCAGGCCTCATTGGACCCAAGACTAATCCCTCGAGGATCGGGTGGGCATTGAAGGGTTGCCTCTCCCAAAGCAGAATTCTGCATACACAAAGGCTCGAACCCGAGATCTTTGCTTAAGCTGCCAGAGCCCCATACCACTCAGGCCAACTGCGCTTGGTAGACGAAACAAAATTGAATAGTTTATCAATAAATAAAATAAAAATTTGATATATTTTTTTATAATAAAATATTATTGATTATTTATAACTGAGTATTATACCCTATTTCAATAGTAACTAAATTACTTGCTTTTATAATTTTTGTAGTATGAGCTCCCAAAATGCTCACACAATTTTTTGGCATGAGCTCCGATAATGATCCCATATTCAACAATCACCACCCTTACTCTTCTTCGAAAAAAATAGTGTCAAAATGCTGGGGGAATGGAAGAGTGCCATGTCATGCTCAGACATAGGAATTGAGAATCTGATCCCACATATAAATAAATAATACTCCCTCCGTCCCATTCCAAATGTCCTACTTACTATTTTTGGATGTTCCATTACAAATGTCTTCTTTCTATAAATAGAAATAATTTCCCCTCCAACAACTATGTGGACCCCACCATATACTCACAAACCAACTCTATCTTAATTCTCGTGCCCAACAGTAACAAGACACTTGGAGTGGGACGGAGGGAGTAGTAGTATTTGATTTTTCAGTATCCCCTCCCTCTTATTACCGTTACTGTATTTTTACTTTATACCGTTAACTACGGTGAAACGGACGATCGGGAACGAGAGTAGTAGTAGTACAACGGAAAAGACACGGAAGCGGCGGTCAACAGCACCGCCACCGGTGGATCCCGATTACGTGGACAGATCCCATTGGCTGATGCCCAAATCCTGTCTTACATAAGACCAAGCCAAACGAAAACCGTGTATGAACAGGATATGAACGGACAAAACATTAAATTCTCCAACGTGAAAACATTATGATCCGAAAACCCAACCTTATCCATCGTCATCAACACACACTTTGCTTTCTCATCCGATTCATCCCAAACAAATGCACGATCCCTACATAGATAGGACCCCTAATTTAAAAACAAAAAATACTATATACATACATACAAGCAAAACCAAGTGGGGGCTGGCTGATCGCTCTTACTTTCTTGAACTTTAACATGGATTATTATTTATTTCTAGAAAAATAAGAGAAAGTGAAGAAAGAGTATCCCATTAGGAGTGTCGTGTAAACTAGTTAGGCTCGCTTGGTCATGACTCAAATGGCTAATTATGAGGCGGTTTAAGTGGGAAAACAATTAAACCTATGGGCTCAATTCCACCTTCCTTTCTTTCTATATATACCCTTTGTCAAGACTTGGAATCCCACAAGAAAAAAAAAAGAGAGAGAGTGAGGTTTGAGGGGAGAGAGTGAGAGAGATTTCTTTTCTTACTCCTTTTCTTTTCTCACTAGCACACACTTCACTTGAGAGTTTGTCATCTTTTTAGGGTTCTGGTTCTTTTGGTAGACTTGTCTTCTCCCCCTTCTGATATTTCCCCACTTCTTTGGATCCCTTTCTGCATTTCATCTGCTTTTTCTATGGTTTTCTGAACCTTTGGGTTTGTTCTTTTGTTTGTGGTATACTTTGAAACAATTACTATAATTTATACATTTGGTGAAATGGACAAAAGGCAAACTTAATTCCTTATCAGGACTTCAAGAAATCCAGGTGTTTTCAGAACAGAGATCATTTCTGTTGCCTATTTTTTCATTGTTTTTTCTTCTTTTTAAGCACAGATTAGCTCACATCAAATGGCTGGTTTTTGTTTGGCCAAAGGGATTTCAAGGAGGGTTGTTTATTTGTAAACCCTTTCTTAATCCACCAATTCTTTTTCCCCCCCTCTTCTATTTTCTTTAGAAATTAGAACACAAAACCTGTTCTTTAATTTTATTAAGAAACAGGCCTTTCTTTCTTTCTTTCCATCCTCTAATTCTTTAATTCAAGGGAAAAACGAAAAAGCAAAAAGAAACATATTTATATATTATTATTATTCTTTTAATTGTTTCATTTAGAAGGGCAGGTGCTATGGATTTTTGGAGTAGCACACCATCTGTAGATGATCCCTTTGGAGGTGGTGAATTGATGGAAGCACTTGAGCCTTTTATGAAAAGTGCTACCTCCCCACCTATTTCTTCTTCTTCCAATCTCCCTCCTCCTTCTTCTTACCCTTCTTTTCCTAGCTCCACTCCATTTTCTTCTATTCCCATACCCAATGAGAGCTTCTATCCCTATGTTACCTCTTCCTCAAGTTCCTACCCCTACACTTCTTACTACCCCTCTTCCCAATTTGATACTGATTCCAACATGGGCCAGTACCAAATCCCGACCCAAGATTATTCATTTGGGCTGGACTGCACCCAGCCTAGCTACTCAGCTGGGCCTGACCAATTTTCATCCTATCAGATCCAGGAATATCAAGGATATAATTCTTTGGGCCAAGCCCAATATCAGGCCCAACTAGATTATACAGCAATGCAAAGCAACGAATATCTTGAGCCGCGGCCCATTTCGATGAAGCGGGATGGATCGCCGCAGAAGCCCACGAAGCTGTACAGAGGCGTCCGGCAACGCCACTGGGGAAAATGGGTGGCGGAGATCCGCCTGCCGAAGAACCGCACGCGCCTGTGGCTCGGCACCTACGACACGGCGGAGGAGGCCGCACTGGCCTACGACAAGGCGTCGTACAAGCTCCGGGGAGACTTCGCCAAGCTCAATTTCCCGCACCTGCGCCACAGCGGTTCCCACATCGGCGGCGAGTTCGGCGAGTACAAGCCGCTCCACGCCAGCCTGGAGGCCAAGCTGGAGGAGATTTGCAAGACGCTGGCCGAGGGCAAAAGCGTACAATCCGGCAGGGCCAAGAAATCACGGTCGTCGAAGCAGAAACCGGCCGCGGCCGCGGCCGCCGAAGAATCAATCGGTAAAGATAAAATCTTCGGCAAGGTGGCGGAGTCCGAGAGCGACGGATCGGGTTCCGGTCAGGATCCGGATCCGAGGTACCCGGACTTCGGCGCGGCACAGGAAACCAATTGGGAAATGGGCGCGTTGAATTTGCAAAGATATCCCTCTTGTGAGATTGATTGGTCTGCTTTATAATTTAATAAGAGTAGAAACCATTTCTTGCAAAAACAAACTGTATTTTTTGGTGTTTAATGTAGTTCTGCAATGAAATTTTAGGAAATTGCAGGGCCAAGGGTGCGTTTAGGTTTTAATTTTCACTTGGGAAAAAATATTTGTATTTGTAGGTAGGGGTTAAAAGTATTTTAAGTTTTGGGATTAGTGTGTAAAAGTGGGTTTTGTTTGACTTGGTTTAAGGCCAGATTTTGTAATTTGTTGAAGTTTATGTCACTTGTAATGTCCTAGTTGTACTCTATTTTTTAATTCTATTCTTCATTGTTTCATCAATGGCGAGTGTTGGAGGAATCTTTAAGCATGATGAATGATGATAAATTATAGTTGGCCTATGAATGAAAATGGACTAATTTCAATTGTGATTGCAGATAATATGAGAATCATGAAACTGAAAGGAAACCATAATAATTTCCAAACATAATTTGGGATGAGTATGTAGTTATTTTCTTGAAGTTTCTAGCAAATAAGGACTTTAAGATTTCAGTGCAATGCAAGTTTGAATTTATTTCTAACCATCGCTATCTTAACTCCCACAAGGAGAATGAGAAATGCCCAGTCGTATATATATTGATCATGTTTGGATGGCAGCATATTCACAAGCATATAGCGGATTGAAACAATATATTTTCTTACAGTTCTCTCTCCAAATCTATTATATGCTAATAAATCAGCTGACTCCTGTTAACCGAGAATTTTTTTGAGGGAGAAACCTCTTTTTTGATTGATGAGTATCAAAAGGATTACAAGAATTGCAGAAAGAAAATACACGAAAATAAGAAAGCTGTAAAGGAATGGAAAATTTGCAGGAATGTAAAAGCAGGAATTGAACTGCAGAATAAAACAAGTGCAGAATGGAAATGCAGGAAAGTAAATCCTCTTGAGAGGGAGTTGTGTGAAGGTGTCTGTGTTGAGTGCCTCCCTTCCTCCTTTTATAGGAGGAAGCCTCCTTCTGTAGAGTCACGGGAGGCTTCCTGTGGAGAGGCGTGATGCCTCTGTAGAGCCACGGGAGGCCTCTCTACAAGCCTCCTTCTGTGAGCCACGGGAGGCCTCCTGTGTAGAGGCGTGATGCCTCCTGTAGAGCCGCGGGAGGCCTCCTGTAGAGAGGCGTGAGGTCTCCTGTAGAGAGGCGTGCAGTATAGGAGGCTTGACTTCAGGGGTGGCATGAAGCACGCGGATGGCTTTGATTGGCAAGCTCTGGTTATTATCCGGAAAAATCTTGAATTGGACCGTGCCAAGAAAAATAGATTGGGCCTTTTGGAAGTGTGTTCTTTTTTCCGGATATATTTTCACGGACTGGGCCTCCGGATATATTTTTACTGAACTGAAGACGCGTCTTCTCTTCCGGATATATTTTCACGGACTGGGCCTCCGGTTTTTCACGGACTGGGTCATGTAAATTTGGATGGGCTATAATTGGGTTAACAGATGCCCCCCTCGCGCATTTTGTCTGATTAGCATTTTAAGACAAATTTGCGCGCTTAATTTGGGAAGTTTCAGCCCATTAAGGCCCATTAGGGAAAAACCCTAACCATATAAAAACTCTTTCAAATCTTCTAACCATCATTTTCCTTCAACATTTCTCTCTCTTCTTTTCTTCCTCCCTCATTCTCTCCCTCTCTTCTTCCCTTATTCCTCCACCGGCCGTCGGAAATCGCCGGGAAGCCGTCGCCGTCGTTCAGATTCCGGCCGTAGAGATCGTCGCCGGACGTCGTCAAGGCCGCCGTGCCGCCGCCAGGCCGCCCGTCGCCTCCGCCAGGCCGCCTCGCCCAGGCCGCCCCGCCTGCCCAGGCCGCCTGCTCGCCCAAGGCCGCCCCCTCCTCCGGCCGCCCAGCACGAGCCGCCTGCCGCCCGGAGTTGCTGAAGCCGCCCGGAGTATCGCCGAGGCCGCCTGCGCGCCGAGGCCGCCCGTGCCATCGCCGAGGCCGCCCGTGCCCATCGCCGAGGCCGCCCGTGCCCATCGCCGAGGCCGCCCGTGCCTCCGCCCGAGGCCGCCCGTGTCTCCGCCCCGAGGCCGCCCGTGCCTCCGCCCGAGGCCGCCCGTGCCTCTGCCAAGGCCGCCCGTCACCACGCGCAAGGCCGCCTGGGCGCCACGCTGAAGGCCGCCTGCTGCACACCTGGAAGCCGCCCGGCCGCTGTTCGAGGGCTCTCTCTGCTTGCAACCAGGTCCTCTCTTATTCGCTTCATGGGCCAGGTTAGTGAGCTATCCTCCATTTTATATTTTGCTATTTATATTTTGGTGGAGACTTATATGGGGATATCATGAAGGTTGACGGGTATTTTATCATGTTTACGATTATGGGAGGGATGTTGGACTGAATTTTGTGAACTTTGCTTGCTTTTCTTGATTCCGCTGGATTCATGCTTGTCTTTGCTAAATTTATTGCTCGTATGATAATCTCGCATTTGATATCATAGAACATAGCAAGATTACTCACATTGCCTTCTCTCATAGACTTAGAGAACATAAAGCATCATACGGGATTTAGAGAAAGTATCAGATCGTGTTATCTCTTGCTTAGGCGTTAGGTTAACTTAAAGTTAGCTTCTAGTCATCCCATACTTTGTTCATGACATAGGATCCAGTAGAGGACACTACACGGGCTGCCACTTCATTGGCTCAGGCCGCCCCTCACCAGCCCGGGTCCTCCTCGGCCGCCGCTGTTCAGGCCGCCTTTCCTGTGACTCAGGCCGTCTCCGATCGTCGCCCTGAGTCGTCATCGACTGCCACTCAGGGGCCATCAGCCGCTACTGACCAGGCCACCATCTCGTCAGCTCGGGCTGTCCGGAGTCGTCAGCCAGGGCAGGCCGCTGCTCCCTTGACCGGATTTGCTGCCTTGTCGAGCAGCATGACTTTTCAGGTTAAAATGGCTTGATTAGCACCTTCTCATGTTGACTTAAATCTTGTTAGCCGCTTGACTTATCTGGGTATCTATGTAGGACATTGCCAGGTCCACACAGCCGCATTTTGTTCAGTTCACCACCCCTAGTACTGCTCAGGCCGCCACTTCGGCTTCTCCTCTGACTATTCAGGTTTGTCTGATCTTACCTGCTTGTTCCGTTGCCTATGTTCGTATCCTTCAATCTCATGCTTGTTTTTCTCATCTGCAGCGTCCGCTTATTCCGGATTCTGATGGTGAGGCATATGAGTTCGATCGTCGGCAGGAGTCGGAGCTTTTTCTTCGGCCGTTTCATAGTACGCCTGAGCGCGCGAATGATTCGAGACGGTTTTTATCTTGCAAGTTACTTGTCACCGAGGCCGCCTTTAGCAGTGCCCTTGTGTCTCGCACTAAACCTATTAAATCCCAGCCTCAGCATTTCGGTATTTCTACCTCCAAGTCCAAGGCTAAAATTCCCAGGACTCAGATTGACGATGATAGCAACCTAGGTCAGTATACTTCATGGGTGCATCGGATGTCGGGTCGCACTTCTGATTGGCGTGAGTGGGGGATCGATGAGGCCATCCGTCTATCTACTAAGCCTGTGGTGATAGACCATCGCTTGCTTTACTATCTTATGGGCTTCTGGAACTCTTCTGTTAATGCTTTTCAGCTTCCCTGTGGATTTGTCGGTCCTACACTTCTTGATGTGGTGATGATCACGGGGCTTCGTGTGGTCGGATCGGAGTTGACCCAGTCCGCTGTTGATGACCCTAGACTTGGTGCGTCGATTTGCCCTAAGGGCAAAGAGGCCAGGCGATACCCGGCTTACATTGTGCACAATAAAACGTCAGGGCCTTATCCTTCTACGCGAGACGAGCACGTAGCCTTCCTTTTACTGTGGTTTAGCCGGTTTGTTATTTGTTCCAGTGCACGTACTGTTCTTAGTACTGCACTGCCCCTCGTCTTAGGGCTTATGAGTACAGAGACTCGAGCTATAGGCTCCTACTTCCTCGGCACTCTGTTTAGCGGCATGGCTAAGCTTTCTGACAAGCTGGCCGAAGGACTAGATCCCTCTACCACTGCTTCTGGGCCGCTATGGTTCTTGCAGTTATGGGTCCAGCTATATTTTCCCCAACTGTTCACAGGGGTAATACGCCCTAGTCCGCAGGAGGTTTCGGAGGGTGATCCGATAGGTGAGATATTGGCTGCTCAGTCTGTGAGTATTAGCCGGGACGGCCTTCTGAACCGAGATGGTCTGGGGATTATCCACTGGCTTTATCATTATCGGCCGTCCTACCATGATCTATTTGTTTATGCCTCCGTTCCTCGGTTGCTGGCTACGCTGATATGTTTCCCTACTCATCCACGTGGCATTCATGGGGAGTTTACATGGAATATCATCATGAAACCTCACATGCTTTTGAGTGGGGTGAAGAGGACGGACGCTTATAATCCTTTCATCGCTGAGCCTTATTGCCCTCACCTGCTTGCTCGCCAGTTTGGCTGCCACCTCGGGCTTCCTCGCCGGGTGAAGTGGCCGACTCGTTTTACCAGGAAGGAGAGGATGACACCCGCAGCTATCAAGGCTGTGATAGCCTTTTCGTCTCGTCTGACGCTCTCCAGCTATCTCCCGTTTACTCCGACTGGATCGCTGGCTGCTGGTTTTATGGCGTGGTGGACGCCGTATATCACTTCTATTTTGCCGCCTTATGATCAGCTGGCGTCTCGTTTTGGAGATTCAGTCACTTCGCGTCAGTCTCGTGTTTCAGCTTCTCGCGGGAGTACCTCGAGGTCCAAGAAGTCCCAGTCTGGTCCAGCCTCTTCCTCCCGTAAGCGCCGAAGAGGTATGTTGAATCATTTCATTGTCAATACAGCGTTTCATACACTGCCCTTTTTGATATTGTCTCTTTGTCTGCAGTTGATGATGATGTTTCAGTTAGCGCCGAGCAGTCTGGTTCTGTCGAGGAAGATGCCAGTTCAAGTGATGATGGATCACGCTCAGGTGGTGAGGAGGGTCATGAGGGTGATGAGGAGGACCATGAGGATGAGTCGGTAGACCCCTATGATGATGATCATGGCCAGGCGGATGATCATGTTGATTCCTTGCCTGCAACTACTGCCGACCAGGTATGTTTTGCCACTGTTAGACTTTTTATTTGCATTTTTTTTTTTTTTTTTTTTTTTAGTATCGTAGTGACATCGCGCTTGACCGCTCAGGTTGATCCACGTTTCTCTCGGTCCGCGATTGGCTCAGCTGGCCATGACTTGGTTCCACAGGTATTTCTTGGTTGTCTTCCCTCTCCTTTTATGCTTATTTTGTTTAAGCAATGAATTCTAAGGATGTTTGTGTCCTCCAGGTTCCTCCTGCAGACATTATTCGGGTTGCGGATCATATTTTCCAGACTAGTCAGGTTGGCCCTTCGGTGATCTCTCAGGTATTTTTATTGATTATGTCGTTTCTGTTTTTCTTTTCCAAGGACATGTTTTAAGGATCTCCCATTCTAGCTTCCTATGGACCAGGCAGACCATCCTACTACTGCTGCTCCTATTACTTCAGTTGATTCAGTCGCGCCGCCTCTTCCGGTATGGCTCACTTCAGCTTTCGTGTTAATGAAATTTTCTTGGCATATACTTATGTGAAGCTGTCTTCAGGTACCCATGATCCGTGCCTCAGTCCCAGCGACCTCTGTTCCAGGTCCTTCGGTGCCTACTCCTGCTGACAGGATTGTTTCATCATGCGAGGCGTTTGACCGCCTTCTATCCACTCATGTTGATCGGCTCTCCACTGAGGTGTTCTCTAGTCTTGATCGCCTGTTAGACGACGTCAGCGCAGTTTCTGCCTTTACCGAGGATGCTGACTTTCTCAGCTTTTCAGAGCGCGTTGCTGATTTAGCTGTTTCTTATCCTGCTCACAGTAGCTCTGCAGATCAGTCTGCTCACGATCTGACGCTGCTTGATGACCTCGAGGCACGATACCGCGAGGTTTGTCTTCAGATAGAGGCTATCCACCCTCAGCGCGAGCAGTTGTCTACTGATCGCGGGGTTAGAGAGAGTCGCAGATCCCATCTTAGGGATGTTGCTACGCGAGCAGAGCGTGATATTGAGGAGGCAGAGCGTTTCATTCTTGAGAGGAGGCGTATCCTCCAAGAAGTTAACGAGGAGCTTGCTACCTTAGAGCCTGTCTTGGCTGATATTTCTTCCCGAGCTGCTGAGTTAGAGACTTCCTATGGTCGTTTAGCCGCAGATGAGCGTGACTTATCGGCTGAGTTATCGGGAGTTCGGACTCGTCGGCTTCGGTTGTCGGTTCGCGCTCGTGCTTCGGCAGCCGCACTTCTTCGTCTGACGGACATGTTCGAGCGCACTCGTGATCAGTGGGCCCTTATGCGTCGGCGTATACTGAGTGGTGTTAGGCAGCCTCTTCCTTAGTTTTTTGCACTGTTTTGTTTTCAGTACACTTTTGGGTCAGCCCATCGGCCTTGTGGTGGGCAACTCTTGCCTTTACTTTGGGAGATTACTGTTACTTTTTTGGCCGGGCTTGTGACTTGGCCACTTTTTTGATGCACTTTGCGTTTCTTATTCAGATTCCCACACTGATGGATAGAACACTTTGAGGTATTTTGCATTTATACTCTGTTTGTGTTCTTGGCCATCGATGTCCATTAGTTTGTATGCACCATTAAGCAGTCTTTGCGTAACAATGAATGGTCCTTCCCAATTTGGAGACCACTTGCCTGTTTCATTGCTACGCACCCCCGAGGGTAGAATCACCTTCCATACTAGGTCTCCCTCGTTAAAAGTTTTGCCTCGAACCCTCTTGTCGTAATGTCTCGCCATTTTCATCTTTTGGCGACGGATATTTTCCAGAGCGGCGAGCTTGTCTCCGTCTGCTGTCTCCAATTCTTGCAACATGGTTTCTTCATACTTAGATAAGTCTAATTGATGCTGCTGAGCCACCCTTAGAGAAGGAACTGTTATTTCCAAAGGCAAAACAGCGTCATGACCATATGTCAAGTAATACGGCGTAAACCCTGTAGCTGTGGATTTAGAGTTTCTGTAAGCCCATAGAACCTCTAATAAGGTCTCATGCCATTTCCTAGGCTTTTCGCCTACCACCTTTTTGATCATACTTATTAAGATCTTATTGGTGGCTTCAGCCTGACCATTTGCTTGGGGATAGTACGGAGTGGAATGATAAATGCGGATTCCAAACTGCTTGGCAAAAGCTATAAACTTTTCGCCAGTGAACACTGTACCTTGATCGGCAGTGATTGTTTGGGGAATCCCAAATCGATGTATGAGCTCAGTTACGAACCTAATTACATCGCTTTGGTCAATTTTCCTCATTGGCCACGCTTCTACCCATTTGGTGAAGTAGTCAGTGGCCACTAGTATAAATGCATGGTTTTTGGATGACGGTGGATGAATTTTTCCAATGATGTCCATCCCCCAGCCATGGAATGGCCAAGGCTTAATGACCGTGTGTAATTCTTCCGCCGGTACCCTTTGAATCGGGCCGTGCTTTTGGCAAGCTTCACACCCGCGAGCATACATGATACAGTCCTCCATGATGGCTGGCCAAAAGTATCCATGACGGTGGATGCTCCATCTCATGCTCGGTCCTGCTCGATGGGAGCCGCATATCCCCTCGTGAACTTCTCCCATTACCAACTTCGCCTCCTCGGGACCTACACACTTGAGCAGTAATCCATCGACCGCCCTTCGGAATAACTCACCATCTATCAGTGTGTATCGTAAAGATTTGATTTTTAGCGAGCTGTCCCCTCCAGACGACGGGGTCTCGAGATATTGTATGATTTCGGTTCTCCAATCACCACTCTCTTGTTGGCTCTCAGATTCACTTGCGATGGCGGCAATGTGTGGTGCCCCCCTAGGGCGACAAGACTGCCAGCCTGAAGCAAGTTGTGCAGCCTCGTTGGCCTCTTGATTTTGGCTTCTGGGCACATGTGTGATGGTAGCGTCCGAAAACTTGTTCAATAGTTCTAGTGCTGTCTCATAGCACTTAATCAATCTGGGACTCTTGCATTCATATTCTCCGGTTAACTGCTTCATGATGACTTGGGAGTCTCCAAATATTGTAATTGATTTCGCACCTTTAAGCAATGCAGTTTCGAGGCCAAATATCAAAGCTTCGTATTCTGCTTGATTGTTGGTGGTGCCAGGCTCTAACTCCCGAGCAAGCTTCCAATGTTCCCCAAGAGGACTAGTGATTGTAATGCCGGCCCCCGAGCCGCTGCTTGCACAAGATCCGTCAAAGGTTAACTCCCATAGTTCGAATCCTATAAAGGAAGCTTCTCTGGGATCTTCTGACAGCACCAATGAAGGGTGTTGAGCTAAGAAATCAGCTAAAGCTTGTCCCTTGATTGCCTTTTGAGGAACGTGTACAAGGGTAAAAGGACTGATCTTCATAGCCCACTTAGCTTGTTTACCCTTCAATGCTGGTTTGTGCAAAAGGGTTTTTACCAAGTCAAAGGGAGCCACTATATGGACTGTTCTTGGCAGCATGTAGTGTTCTAACTTGTTGCAGGAGTATACCAGGGCGTAACACAGCTTTTCTAATGCAGTATATCTTACCTCTGGCCCTTGTAGAGTCTTGCTAAGGTAATAGATAGCCCTCTCCTTGCCGCCTTCATCGTCCTGTGCAAGCAAGCACCCGATAGATTCTTCGGCGGCCGATACATATAGTTTCAAAGGTATTCCAGGTTTTGGCGGCACTAATACTGGAGGATTGACCAATGCTCTTTTTATTTCTTCGAAGGCTGCTTGATGCTCATTCGTCCAAAGAAACTTCTCGTTCTTTCTTCCTTTAAGCAAAGTAGTGAACGCTTTCATCTTGCCGGCAGCATTGGCAATGAATCTCCTTAGGAAATTGATTTTGCCCATCAATGACTACAATTCTTTGAGATTGGTTGGTGCACGAGCCTCCATGATGGCCTTAGCTTTGTTCTGGTCTACCTCAATGCCCCTCTCATGTACCAAGAAACCTAGGAAATTCCCTGCTGCCACTCCAAAGGCACATTTAGCTGGATTAATTTTCAATCCATGCTGCCTCATTCGGATGAAGGCACTTTCCAGGTGAGCCAAGTGTTGGCCAAATTCACATGATTTTACCACTATGTCATCAATGTACACTTCAAGTGTGTGACCGATTAAATCATGAAAAATCATGTTCATGGCTCTTTGGTATGTTGCCCCTGCGTTTTTTAATCCAAAGGGCATGACTACCCATTCAAAAATGCCGACTGGCCCTGGGCAGCGAAAAGCTGTTTTATGCACATCATTTTCAGAAATGAAGATTTGATTGTATCCAGAATAACCATCCATTAATGATAAAAACTTGTGGCCGGCGGCCGCATCAACAAGCATATCGGCCATAGGCATCACATATTCATCCTTGGGTGTTGCCAAGTTTAAATTTCTAAAGTCTATACAGACTCTTAATTGACCGTTCTTTTTTATAACAGGTACAATATTTGCAAGCCATTCCACATAACGACAAGTTCTAATGTAACCTGCTTTAAGAAGTTTCTCGATTTCGGCCTTTATTTTTGGGATGGTGTCTGGGTCGAACCGTCTTGGCGGCTGCTTATGAGGTCTGAACTCTGGGTGCGTTGGCAACTTATGTTCCACTAGCTCCCTTGATAGTCCTGGCATATCTGTGTACTGCCACGCAAAACAATCCTTATACTTATGAATCAGCTCCACTAGCTGGCGTCGCTTTTCATCTGATAATGACGCACTGATCTTGGTCAGCTTTGGTTCTGTCTCTGTTCCGAGGTTGATGTCTACAAGTGGTTCATTGGCTTCCGGACTAGGCAACATCCGCTTTATAGGAGATGGCCATTCAGATGGCCGACTGTCAGTTGGATTTTTGGACTTGATTTCGGCACCCATCATTATTTCAGTGTTGGCGAGCCGCTGCAACAAGTCTTTATAAATGTCGTAGCTGCTCGTCATGCAGAGCATGATGCTTCATGTCGGCTATATGCAGAACGTAATTTGAAGCCGCTTGTTGTGAAGTCAATGGATTCCAGATCCATGTTCATACCAATTAAAGCTGATGCAGGTTGAATGTCTTCTAAGTAGAAGATCGCCTCATCATTGTTGGCGTCCGGTCCTGCAAAGGGTTGAGGATCTGCCTCCACCAATTCTATCTGGTCACCATCCCAAATTAACAACTGTTGGTGGAGGGTGGATGGCACACACTGCGCCATGTGAATCCAGTCGCGCCCAAGCAATGCTGAGTAACACGTCTTAGATTTCACCACGAAGAAGGCCACTTTGATGGTCTTGGATCCAATAGTGACGTCCGCCGTTATGAATCCGGCAGGTTGTGTTGCTTCTCCTACAAAGCTGCACATTCTGACCCTGGTAGGGATCAGATCTCTTTCACTTTTTCCTATCTTTCTCAAAGTTGACATCGGCATCACATTGGCTGCTGCTCCATTATCAACGAATACCCTGCTCACAGGACGCCCATCAAATTGAGCCTTAACATACAAGGGTTTCAGTTGCCTTGTCTGGGCAACTTTGGGTTTGGCAAACTGTGCCACGGCCTCTGAAGCATCATGTCGACCGCCAAGTTCTTGCGTGGGAGGTGCATCCCTGGTTGGATGGGACAATTCGGCTATCATTTCATCCACTCTTTCGATAAGCCTTGCGAACGATGGCTCTTCCTCATCCCATATCTCGGATTCGGTATCGCTTATCTCTTCATCGGCCGCCAACCCAAAGACCCGTATAGGCACAGAAGGATCATTTGGCCCTTCTTTCCTATCGTCAGCTTCTTTAAGTTCTTTGTTCAAATTCTGCCAAAAAACCTCATCTTCAAGATCCATGCCGTCTAATTCAAAATGAGGCTCCTCATCAATATTGAGGTTCACATTACCCCACATATCATCTTCATACCCTTCGTCAATATTCATGTCTTCCATCGTGCCATATTCATCGGTCACGATGCCTAGGGCGTTAATCCCAACTTTCGGCTTATCGAGATTGGCCTCCACAGCGGCCTCCACCTCTGTAGGTGTAATAGCACCAAAATTCACTTGTGATGCCTCATTGGTCGCTTGAAGTGCTTCACTAGTTGATTTTGTTTCATCTTGTGCCTGCGACTTCTTCTGGGTTTCTACAGTTTTGCAATAGGCCGTGAATCCTTCAAAACTGTGTGGTTCACTTCCAAATTCACCGGCTTCATGAGCCGCCAAATACGCCATGTATTTCATCAGTACACTAGCCATAGCCATGTTTGAAGGAGTCATGTCCATTTTGTCCAGCTGCTCAATGAACTTCTGTCCCGCAGATTTGACCTTGTTTCCTCCTTCATCAGATTCGGTTATGGCGACCGCTTTCCCTTTGTCATTAGAAGCTGATGATGAAGTGATAGTCTGAGGAAGTCCAGCTTTGGTTACTTTAGGTCTTGTTGATGATGACGGCTGAGGCTTTCGTTCTACCCACTGCAGCCTTTCTTGTACTGGCCTCCTAGTGGTAGAAGGTGATGGTGGTTGTAACCTTTCTCTCACTGGCCTCCTGGCGGAGGAAGGCGGTGGCTGCCTCCTCTCCAGTATTGGTTCCCTAGCGGAAGGTGATGGCGCCTGAGGTGGTCTTCTTGAGGCCTTATAAAATCTTTCCTCACGAGGTGGTATGGGTGAATCAGGTTCTCTTGCCACCGTCCTACTGTGTGTCTTCTCGTGAAGGGGTCTCTGCTGTTGGGATGTCTCTCCTTTGAAATAAGTTGGTTGTATTGGCTTCCGAGGCCTGGAAGTTTCCAACTTATGAATTTGTGCCTCCCACTGCCGCATTTCCTCGGCACATCGTCTTTGAGCCCGCCTAAATTGACTCCTGGTCATGGGTGGCGGCTCCTTGTGGGTGGCTTTGTTCTGAGCCCTATTCTTCATCCACCTTTCAATCTCGACTGGATGTTCTGGTCGCCTCATTAAGGTTGGAACCACCTGTACACCATGCCTATAATCACGAGCAATGGGTTGGTGTTTTCCATTGTCATGGATCTCCACCGCCTGCTTAGAGATCTCAATCCTCAAAGGAGGGTTCTTCTTCTTGTGGTGCTCTCTTTCCTCAGCTTCCAGGACCTTCTTGAAGTCCTCCTTCGACATGTTCTTAAACTTTGGTTGTTTACTGCACAACTCTTTTCTTTCATGATCGGACTCATCAGATAATAAGTCCACATCCTCCTCCTCGATTTCAATGTGTTCCTTTCCTCTATTATTCTGGCTACTGGAGCCACCATCTTCTGGATTTGGGATGAGTCCAGAAACACCAATTGGCAGTTGAGGGAATGGATCTAAATCCACTTTCATACCTGCAATTTTCAAACGACCCTCTTTTATTTTGTTCTGTATGGCCGTTCTAAAACTCCTGCATTTAGTAATGCTGTGAGTATACGAATTATGCCACTTACAAAATGCTCGGCCTCGAATTTCCTCGGCCGCTGGTAATTTTTGCCCTTCAGGCAACTTGATTACACCGTCTTTGAGTAGGGCATCGAACACTTGGTCCGCTTTGCCCATGTCAAAAAGGTCTTCTTCAGGCTTATACTTAGCCTCTCTTTGTTTTGGCGGCTTGAGAGCCGCACATGTATGTGGTTTGGCTGTCTGTACTAGCTCAGCAACAGCCACCTCTACAAGTTCGTCCTCATCATCACTGAGTTTTATTTCTTCGAAATGGACTCGACGCATAGGACGTTTCTCTTCCTGCTCCCTCAGGAATTTTTCCACACGGGCCGCTCTCTCGGCCAGCTGGGCAAGGTCAGTTGCATCCTGCACAATTAAATGTTCTCTTAATTTCGGTAGCATATTAGCCACTGCTATATTGGCTATTTCTTTATCGGGTATTGCTATAGTACATCGGCCTTTAATGCGTTGTAATCTATTAATAAAAGAACTTGCCGTCTCATCGGCAAATTGTTTGGTGTTAGTGAGATCTGCAAGACTAACCTGCGACAGAGGTGTATAAAATCTGTCGTGAAATGCCCGCTCGAGATCGGCCCAATTTTGAATTGAATTTGGCCGCATGGCTGCAAACCAAACAAATGCGGGTCCAGTCAAAGAGGAACTGAACAATCTTAACTTCAACCAGTCGTTGGCCGCTGCTTCCCCACACTGAGCAGTAAACCTGCCCACGTGTTCTACGGTTGATTTGTCGTCGTCCCCCGAGAACGTGGTGAACTCGGGCATTTTGAAGCCTTTAGGGTAAGGCTGCATGGTGTCTACCCAATCCGGGTATGGTTTCCTATAGGTGGGTCGTTCCATCGGCCTCAATTGAATGCCGAAATGTTGCTGCATCATATCTGCTAAGGATTCGGGCGACACTACCGGCGCCTGTGTAGGAGGCATGGCAGCTTGTTGATGTACGGCGGCCGGATGAGCCATGGCGGCCTGAGGCATGGCGGCCTGGACCATGGTGGCGGTCGAGACCAAGTTGGTGGTCGGATGACTCGTGTTGATGGCCGGCCGACTTATGTTGGCGGCCTGAGGTTGCATGGCGGCCTGGTGTGAACTGGAAGCCTGGGTGGCCAAGTATGGACTGGCCTGTTGTTGGGCGGCCTGAAGTGGGTTGGAGGTCTGAAAGTGGGCGGCCTGCAGGGAGGCGGCCTGATGATATGTGGCCTGTGGTAATGGGGAGGCCTGATGATGGGCGGCCTGAGGCAATGGGGAGGCCGCCTGATAGGAGGCCTGATGTAATGGGGAGGCCTGATGATGGGAGGCCTGAGGCAATGGAGAGGCCACCTGATAGGAGGCCTGATGCAATGGGGAGGCCTGATGATGGGAGGCTTGAGGCAATAGAGAGACCGCCTGATAGGAGGCCTGAGGTAATGGGGAG
Organism: Hygrophila difformis; assembly: GCA_030278955.1. Classification (NCBI taxonomy): domain Eukaryota; kingdom Viridiplantae; phylum Streptophyta; class Magnoliopsida; order Lamiales; family Acanthaceae; genus Hygrophila; species Hygrophila difformis. The sequence goes on from JAOANR010000003.1 coordinate 50,429,269, forward strand.
GCCTGATGGGAGGCCTGAGGCAATGGAGAGACCGCCTGATAGGAGGCCTGAGGTAATGGGGAGGCCTGATGGGAGGCCTGAGGCAATGGAGAAGCCGCCTGATAGGAGGCCTGAGGTAATGGGGAGGCCTGATGGGAGGCCTGAGGCAATGGAGAAGTCGCCTGATAGGAGGCCTGATGGAATGGGGAGGCCTGATGATGGGAGGCCTGGAGCAATGGGGAGGCCGCCTGATAGGAGGCCTGATGTAATGGGGAGGCCTGATGATGGGAGGCCTGGAGCAATGGGGAGGCCGCCTGATAGGAGGCCTGCAACGGGGAGGCCGCCTGGGCGGCCTGAGACACTGGGGAGGCAGCCAAAGGTATGTTGGTGCCTTGAGGTTGCAGGTGTCCTCCTCCAGTATTATGCACGGCGGCTGGGATGGAAGCCACCGCTCCAAATGGCGGAACAGATGCCATTAAGTATCCTGATGGAGCATACATCATAGGAGGTGGTGCTCCAAACTCAGATAGTGATGGCTGACCAGTCCCCCAAGTCCTTTGTAGACCGCCATACGGTCCTGTAACACTTGGTGACACATTCATGCCATGGATATATCCCTCTGGAGTATGCAGGGATCCACATATCCTGTCGGTTTGATCGGCCATGGCAGGCCGCAATACATCCATAAGGTGCCTTGTTAATAGAGGCATGAATTCAGCCATCGATTCATTCATCGATAGCCGTATTTGTTCCGAAAAAGTTGGGACCTGCATTATCCCCTGCGGTTGTTGAGAGGTAGTCGCTGTATCATCGACGTTCTCAGATGGTGTTCTTACTGGAGTTTCTTCAGGCAGCGACATTTCTCCAAATTTTTGTGTTAAGTCCCTTACTACCCGTCCGGATCTGAGTTGCATACACTTTCAAGCGGATATGGTTTCCACTTCGGGTCCCACTGGGCGTGCCAAATTGTTAACCGAGAATTTTTTTGAGGGAGAAACCTCTTTTTTGATTGATGAGTATCAAAAGGATTACAAGAATTGCAGAAAGAAAATACACGAAAATAAGAAAGCTGTAAAGGAATGGAAAATTTGCAGGAATGTAAAAGCAGGAATTGAACTGCAGAATAAAACAAGTGCAGAATGGAAATGCAGGAAAGTAAATCCTCTTGAGAGGGAGTTGTGTGAAGGTGTCTGTGTTGAGTGCCTCCCTTCCTCCTTTTATAGGAGGAAGCCTCCTTCTGTAGAGTCACGGGAGGCTTCCTGTGGAGAGGCGTGATGCCTCTGTAGAGCCACGGGAGGCCTCTCTACAAGCCTCCTTCTGTGAGCCACGGGAGGCCTCCTGTGTAGAGGCGTGATGCCTCCTGTAGAGCCGCGGGAGGCCTCCTGTAGAGAGGCGTGAGGTCTCCTGTAGAGAGGCGTGCAGTATAGGAGGCTTGACTTCAGGGGTGGCATGAAGCACGCGGATGGCTTTGATTGGCAAGCTCTGGTTATTATCCGGAAAAATCTTGAATTGGACCGTGCCAAGAAAAATAGATTGGGCCTTTTGGAAGTGTGTTCTTTTTTCCGGATATATTTTCACGGACTGGGCCTCCGGATATATTTTTACTGAACTGAAGACGCGTCTTCTCTTCCGGATATATTTTCACGGACTGGGCCTCCGGTTTTTCACGGACTGGGTCATGTAAATTTGGATGGGCTATAATTGGGTTAACAACTCCCTAACATCCCCATTGTCGTGTCCAACAAGGAGTTTAATTCTCTAGTGGTGGTGTTGTATTGTGTATTTGGAAGCTTTGTGTTGGTTTCTCATCTCCGAATCTCTATGATGGATAGCTTCATCTTGATAAAAGAAGATTGCGGATTTGCTTATTTCATCGTTCAAACACCATTTCTTAGATTGCTTATTTTGGATTTCCAGATATAATAATGCCAAAATGGTGTGTGCTTGTTGTAACTTGTGTAGTAGTTAGGCGTGGATGCATACCATAGAAAATCCAATAATGGGTAATCTTTCCCATATCTCTCTTTAGGAATTTTTCGGACAACCTCATCATCATTTTCTCACTAGAGTAATACTAGCAATGATAATAATAATAACAATTATTACATCATATCAAAAGCACCTCTAGATGCCATCAAGGAATGAAGACTTATCTCGTTCTTTATTCTGCCTTTTGTCTTTGTCTCAACTAAGTCATTTATTAGTAAGTAATAATTCTCACCTTTAATCAATTAAGAATTACCGTTTTTCCCCTTGTTTTGTCCCGATGTTTTGGTTTATTGCTTGTCTCATGTAGGTAGTGATGTGAGTGCAACATGCTTGATTGTATTGGGAAAATCCCATTCGTTATTTCTTTATGGAACACGGGCAAAACGGCTAAATTGAATCGGTTAATTTGCGAGACATTTTATAAGACAATATAGCTTTTTAAAGTGACAAAATAACTTAAAACTGTGTCCAATCAGTGTTTTTTTGAATCCGCTGCAAATAACAACATTTTGAATTCAGCTTATTGTAGATTTGTATGCAAAAAATTGAACTCGAAATTTCTAAAAGCAAATTTTGACTAATTTATTATACGCGTAATCAGTTAACAGCTAACAGTTAATTTCCAAACATGCCATATACTCCCTCCGTTTTTTTTTTATCCTCACCATTAGCATAGTAAGTACTATTCATTGAGTAACTTTGATTCAAAATTTTTCATATAGTTATATAAGATAAAACATAGTCAAGTGAGATCTTCTTGAATTCGTCTAAACACGTAGTTTTAGAATATCAAATTTTTATAATTTCTACTTTTATACAATTTGAGTTATTAACGATTGAAAATGCGTATTGGATTGCGTGAAAATGCAGGATGAGTGAAGATAAAAAAAAAAAAAAAAAGGAGGGAGTATATCTTTTCCTGAAAAGAAAATGAAGAATTACTACTTTCACTCCACAGCAAAGCCGAAAGGATGCAACCAAGGAAGCATGCCAATATTTATTTTCAACTTGCAGCCATTTATTTCTGTGCAAAAATATCTAGATCAGGTGTGAACTATATGATCCCTTTTATGGCTTTATCTGTAAATATTCCATAAAGCACTAAATTTTCAAAAAAAGTGCACATCAACACAAGATTTGGATGGACTAACTTGAGCCTTACATCATCTTCTTGCCACTCATTCTATTCCAAAGGCAAACCCCTCTTGTCAAAATTAATTCTCCATCAAAGCACTACCAAGGAAGCTGCTTTTCAACAAATCTGAAAGTTAAAAGAAACAAGAAAATGCCATCAATAACTCTTTCTTACAGTATGTGCTGGCCTTGGTCGTATGACGTATAATATCAAAATTCTTCAAAATGTTGAACCAAGAAGTTTAAATCATCTACAAAGTTAATCTAGTCCAAAGAGAAAACATGGAAGATGATATGTCTGGCTCAAGAAGTTCTTAATCCAAATAACGCCTTTGTATGGAAAAGACTCTCACAATGTGTCTTAGAGGGCTGATCCTTTGATCCTTTCTGGGTAGCTGGTTCCCATTGTGACCAGTGAGCGATATTTGCAGGGACGTTATTTATCAGTTTAACTACCAATTCAGCCGTTAAATACAGTTGGTACCTCCTACAGCAAAAATTCAGCAATAGCAAAATACTCGAAAACTTAAACATAGGAAATTTATCTTTATAGTTTGTGATAGTTACACAGCTCCAATGTATGTCACGAGAATAACTGGAGTGTGCAGGTAAATTGGTCGACCAAGCAATTTGATTTGAATTGTTTAACGGCAGCATCAATATAGGCCACCTAAACGACTATAAGCTATTTAGATCAGAAGCCTATTGCCTACAAGTACATGCACAATGATATCTACTAATGGATCCAGCTAAAAAATGAATATGCAACTACAAAGCAATCAAAATAATTTAATCATGCTGCTGTTTTGCTCTTCCTAGTAAAAATACAAAGGTAATACACATTCCGACCCATGAAAATACAACCTGAGAACAAAAATTTCTAGCTTACAGTGTCACAATTAATCATTCATCACAATTCACAATTGCAACAAAAGATCTAGGAGATGGAAAATAAATATACATTTAGCCCCAAAGCTGAACCTAGATCCATTCAGGAGATGTGGATAAATATCCATAAAGATCCAGGGAAGGGAAAAATAATTCAAAACATATCATCCAAACTTAAAAACTAGATCTTTTGGTTAGTACTATTAGTTATATTAGTTATTAGTTACTATTAAAATTTTGAATTGACTTATGGTTTCAAGTTTTTAATTGATTGGTTGATTTTTTTCTGAACTGAATTCAAATATCTACTCAGCTCAATCGAGCCAACTTCAAATAGCAATGGAAAAAATCGTACTAATGTAATGTCAATGCCAAGTGAATCACTTGTTAAAAAAGTGAGAGTCTTATTAAATACAGTATATACCAAAATTCCCCTATGAATTGCCATTCCAACCATTGGATATACTAAAAATCCCCAACAAGCATTGGACATACAGTGATACAGCATGCAAGAATAGGTAGCAATTGCATGTATAAAACAGAAAACAAAAGATAACAAATTCAACATGAAAAATTGAGAATAGCAGTAAAGGTTTCTAACATTAAATTAAAGCCCAAGTAAGCTTTAGAATGAGTCATTCAATATCAAAATGCTAAACTAATAAAGAAACTAAATTCTGTTTAAAACACTTGTGTCCCAAAATCTCAACCAAAACTTGCCAAAGGAATCATAAAATTTCAAATTATCAAAACCATCATAATTAAACAGAGATTAGAATCTCTTGTCCCTCTGCCTTTGCTCCCAATAGCACTTTGGATCATTTGCTTCAATCTCTTAGTGAGACTTGACATACTCTTGAACAATGTGGAGCCCTTCGCTTTCCTCACCGAAATCCTATTATGAGATAATAGACATGATGAATATAGTATTTCTTTAAAACTTGGTCAGAACACAAACATTTGGTCTGTTATATACCTTCACAACAACACAAGAGGCTCCCACAACCTTCCTGGCTTTTCCTTCTGAATCAATCTTGCACAACTGCAAAAACAACATTCAATACTACAATTCAAATACTATCTCTACGTCTGCACACAAGAAGAGCAACAAGTGGCTCAAGATGAGATCCGTCATCACCATTGTTGTTGGGAGCAAATCATGTAATGCCACAAGACTTTGAAAACCAAAAGGCTTCAATAACATTGTTCAAGATTTGAACATATGCTGCCATTAACAAATAGACAATAAATGCACTTACACCAGCCCATTCACCAAGAGTCTTGGCACTTGGGACGGTTACAAGGTTCACATTATGGTCGGCGCAGAGTGCCTTCACCAATTTGATGTAGTTGGCTTCATTACAATCCTCAGCTAACACACATAGCTGGGCAGCATGCTTCTCAATGGCCTTTGCACCCTCGTGAAGGCCTCGGACAAGACCTCCATGGGCCAATGACTTTTTTAGGACAAGTTGCAGTGCAGTCATGATATCCATTGGTTCACCTAGCACGGGAGCAGGTGCGGCCTCCACAGCAACAGGCTCTTCGCTGCAGAACATATGAACAAAATGACTTAAGCATTGACAGTCACATAATTCGCTCATGACACCATCGAATTGCGATTCGATTCGCTCGAACCCATTCGGGGTTCGAAAGCTATATAAATCGCCTGAAATCGCGATTCAAATTGCCAATATTAGCGAATTGAAGAAGGGAATGGAGGAAAAAAGGAGGGGGGAGGGAGATAAACTAAAGATAATCCAATCTATCAGGAAATCTACCATGGCAGCTTTGGAAATGGAGCATACCTAGTGGACATGGCTGCAGAAGAGTTGAAATCACACTTTTCGATCGACGCTACAAGCTTACCGGCGGAGAGGCAAAACCTGGTGTAGTATATCCACTGGCGGAGGAGGAGAGGCAAATTTGAGGAAGAAGCTTTTTCTAGGGTTAGTTTTAGGGGTTGTTTTATTATTAGTGGGCCTTTAATGGGCCTAAATATCTAGGCCAATATGAATTAACTGATAAATTCATAAATATCTTGGACCATACTGCAGTCCAACATTATGGCCCAATACATGTTACAATTTTTATTATCATCATTTTATTAATGGGCTTTTGCGGCCAATTTTTGCATGTTAATGGGCTAGACGATTTGATCCATAATCCATAAGATATGTCTTCTGGATAACAAGAACCCAATTTGATCCATATTCCATAAGGCAAACAAGCAAGAACAGAGGCAATAAAATCCTGGTCCACCTTTCTTGGCTAAATCATGAATGGAGTGGGGTGCATTTAGGATGGGAATCTTGTTCCTATTAGGGAACTTATTGGGGAGAACCCATTCGTTTAGGATGAATGTATATATATACATTCGAAAAATATTTTTACTCGAATTCTTGAGCTCGATATGTAATATTTTTTTATATATATTTATTAAGTAAAAGGTCAACACCATCGCTTTTGCTTCCAAATTCCAATATTTATTAAGTAAAAAAATGTTGATTAATATATACTACTTCTATTTCCGTAAAAGTGAAACGTTTGTTTTTTTTTACACTAATTCATTATTTAACTTTGATTCACGTTTATATAATATTTATAGTAAAAAAATATAGTCGAGTGAGATCTTGTAAAGAATCGTCTTCTCTTAAAGTTTTAGATTATCAAATTTTTATAATTTTTACTTGTACACAATGCATGTTATTCATTATTAAAAATGTGTATTGTATTATGTTACAGAATCATGAAAACAGAGGAAACAGAGGAAGTAAATGTTTATTTGGGCTCATGCCCAAAATGGACGATGATGATTGGAGCCTTATTAATTATACTTACATGGTAAAATCGTTTATTAATTTTCTTTTTACTTTTATTTTCAGGGGAAGATGGGGCCGAAACCATTTTATTCAAGAAACTATTGCGAGCAATACACTCCAATCTTATCATTATGTAAAACATCAATAACTCCATTGGGGCTAGCTAGGTGGTTCATCACCATATAATGGTGAAGTGCAGCGGAAGAGTGTGTCGTCTGCTGCCATAATGTTACTCTCTCTTGGGACGGCTCGAAAAAGTATCTCCCAATTCCACTGGGACATTTCTCTAATCTGGCCGGGCAATCGTTCGAATATGAGTTCCTTCCCATCCAAAGTCGCCATGAATAATATCTATTGCTTCTTTACTGTCTATTAAATTCCTTTTTTAAGTAATACAGTATAAATTTAATTGAAAATAAATGCTAACATAATGAAAGAAATTAGTAGCGATTGCAATTATACCAGCATTTATATTAATACTGCAATCTTTTTCTTTTTTCTTTTTTTCTTTTTTTTTAATTTTTTTTTATTCGGTCATTGAGCTCAGTAGTCTTTCTCAAAATGAGTTCTAACATCTCACTGATTCAATCTTCCTTTCGTAGTCATTATGGGGAATAAAACCATAGTGTTTCCTATCAAATCCAACACTAACTATTAATGAACCAACCAATAATTTCTAACACAACAATCTTATTACAGTGAATAATGTCTAATCAGGGAAAATATTACTAAAATTGAGAAAGAACATGGAGAATTGATGAGACACTATTTGGTGCTTAACATATTAATAATAAAGAATTTGAAAGAACATGGAGAATTGAGAAACCCTAGATCGAGAAGCCAAGCTAAGCTCTGCAAAACCCTAATTTTCAGTATATCCCAAATAGGCAACCACAATTGGTCCACAACAGCTACATTATTGCACATTGATGCCAAATTATTACACAAGATACACGTAATGGTAATAATATACATATTGAATTCTGATCACACATACATACAAACATTATTAGTACATACAAATTAATAATCTAAAATCCAAGATTCCAACATTTGAGGGGTCTGCTCCCTCCCACCATGCATGTCGCTTTTATTCACATGCAAATCCAACTGGCCCATCTCAACTCTATTTTCTATACCCTATAAGGCTACCAGCTACTCTATACGTACAATTAATCACTACTTAATTAATATGTATACCCCATATCATTTAATCTTTTTTGAAAAGAAAAATAAAGAAAATGAATATATCTTTTAATTTATACTGTTATGTACTAAGAGAAAATCAAAGGAGTTACAGTATGTTAATTTTATATATGATGCTCGAGCATCTATGTTGGGGACCATTTCCTTTATTGACACGTATACCTTAAATTTAGGAGCTGATTGTTTACAAATAATTGGTCATGGATTTGCCCATATAATTCTATTAATTACCTTAATTATATATGATTCCCAATGAGTGGATCTTAATTTTGTACAAGTGTTTCACATTATTGCCTCATGTAAAACCTTGTTTATGCAATACTTTAACTTTAATTAAAACAAATTAAGAAATTAGTTCCAGTTATATTTGAGGATACAATAATGTAAAGGAATAAAGGAATATACTTTAGAATACAAAAGATTTCTTAGTGATTATTACTACTTCTTAGACTAATGCTCTAAGCTAGGATTACCATACTCAGCATCCCTAACTATAGTTAATAATCCAAAGAGAACCTAGCTAGTGATGAGATCATTGATAATAATGGTGTCGAACAAGGGGACAATAATGAGTGTTGAGTAAGTAGTGCTTTATTTTTGTGAACTTGTGGAATAATACTAGATTTGTTGATATATCGATGTGAATTGCGGACTGATTGTTGAAAGAACATAAATAGGTTAAGACGAGGTTGTGTGCTAAAGCTTCAGCCTTCAATACAATTGGCTTCCGTTGATGATATTGACTCTGCGGATGAAAAATACATTATGTACAAAGTCATGACATGTATCTCAATTCCAATCATAATTTACAATATGGTCAAGAGTAAAATGCACTGTGCCTTTGAGGTACCTGCAGCTGAGCACATGCATTGCAGCTTCCGATGGCTCTTGGTAAGATATCCCTCAACACTCAACTTCTTCGACTAGTTATTCTAAAAAAATTAAAAAAAAAAATGTTTATATATAGTCCTCGTCCTTTGTTAAAATGCCTTTGTTTAATGTTTATGAGGAGTGGCTAGTTATTATAAATAGTTCAAAACTACTATTACCTATGTGATAAGCACGCTATATCGCTTAAAATGAGTAGAACAAGCTACGTTATATATATGACTTAGAAGGATCGAAAGAAGTTGTCTATATTATACACTTCTTTATCATTAATCATTCTATAACAACTCCAAAATTAAGCATGATAGCTTTGGAGTAATTATATGGTTGGTGACCTTCGGAAAGTCTCTAAGGGTATGCATGATTTAGCCCAAAGCGCAGCATTAGAAAGAGCTATGTTAATCACTCGGATCAACCTTTACCTCTGAAATTGCAAACTAGTAACACCTTGTTTCGGGGTGTTACAACAAAGCCCAATTTCTTGATCTGCCAATTCATTTGGACTCTTCTATTAGTTCAATCTTGCCTTCTTTTTCGGTTTCACCAGCCTTAATTCACGTTTGGTTCAACTCGATAAATACATACATAAAATTAAAGAAGTAATTATCATAATTGTGAAAGGTTTTCCAATCAATAATACTACTAAGTATATTACTTATGAATAAGACAATAGCCAACAATGTTGGAGCCTCCAACAATGTACTCTCGTTGGTAGGTGATTGAGATCATTTGGGAGAGAGTGAATCTGCTAGCAAATAGCTAATTTAGAGAGCAGATTGTGATCCGCTGGTGGATTCGATTTCTCCCAAACAACCACATATATATATGTATGTTATAGTATCATGTACATTTTTATGCATGAATATTATTCACCTGTGCCTTTGTCATGTCCTAACTATTTCATAGGAAGTAAAATTTTGGACTTTAGTGTTACGTTATTATTTGAATGTGGTGTAGCCCAGCCTTGTGCTAGGTTATTCCATTGAGATAATATCGAGAATGTCTCAATGTGTAAAGATCGAAGTATTATACGATACGTGTTAATTTCAATTAGGGGCTATCAAATTTGCTTTTGTTTAATTCATTTTTACCTCAAAAAAATATTTTGATTTTGAATTGGTGGCATGTTTAGATTGAATGAGTTCTAAAATAGAGGCTCAAATGTCTTTATATTTGGGTCTGAATCTACTACAAAAGAAAAACCTATAGAAATTGGGTATTTCACCGGGGGCTAGCTAGCCCCCCTTTACCTTTAGTAGATCCACCCATGGAAGCAACAAAAATAGTGTCAACAAAACCCTAAAAGCGACGAACACACTCCTCTACCTCATTGTCACCCACCTAGGAAAACGTTTCATCATGGGGATGCAATTGTAATAGAAGTATTTGTTGCTGCCAAGAGATTGAGGTGACACCCTAAAATAATGGCCCCAACATTAGAACAAAGGGCTAGGGTTGGAGAGGTTTGTAACCCTTGATGAGATTGAACTTGCCATAATAGCCCTCCTACCATTATTGCAGCAGTGGCAATAATCCTGAGACTGCCAGTCTGGGGAAGCTAAGGTTACCACTTGCCACCCCAGAGGCTTCATCTGTTATGAACTTATGATGAGGAGTTTAGGGTTAAGTTGTAAGTTTGTATTATTAAGGTAGAATGAAATGTCATTAATGTAATACGAGGAAAAGAATTATTATCCCCAACACATTTTAATGATTCGACTTGAAATAACTAGTACTAGTATTGTATTTTGTGGTGTAAATTTGATGTAAAAAGGCTAAAAGAAAAATCAAGGAATAGTGTCATTTGATTTTAGTAAACGAACCAATACTCTCGTGTTACGATTAAGTTTATATCCAGATTCTGGACCCTAGAAGTGATATGGTATTTAGATTAAAATACTATGTAAACATATATCACTAAAATGACAACAAATCTCATTAAACAGCATACATAATTTCTGTCCTCATTCTTTAGCATAATTAATTAATTATTATATTGCATTTCCATTACAACAGTGATCATTAAAATGTCAACAAATCTCATTAAACAGCATGTATCATTTCTGTCCTCATTCTTTAGCATATATGGATATCCAGAATTAGTGTATTCTGGAAAGAAACCGAGTCACTCATGTTAGGACCGTTCTCGATTCTTTAATTTCGTACCAAGCTTTAAATATAGTATTAGTAATGAAATAAGTATGGCACTTGTGGTTGGATATCTGCCACTTTTCCCCCCAATAATTGTTGATTCAAGGGGGGTTTGAAATTAATTTAATTCCAAAGATCGATGGAACCAAGTGGAAGCAATTCTTTACACGTCGAAAAGAAGGCCAACTTTTTTTAAAGAATAGAAAAGGGGTTTCCTTTGAATAAAGAAATATTTCAAAGGCATATATATGTCAGTGTCCCCAAACCCATGCCTTGTTCACATAAATCAAGCACTTAAAGTGGATTCCAACTCCAACAATGGCCTCTTTTCCAAGACTTGGAAGTGGGTTTTCACTATCACCACCTAACTCCCATTGAAATAAACTAAAAACAAATAAAAAACAAAAAAAACCACTAAAGTAAATAGAAGTGGCATTGAAACTCATTATCTAAGACATGTTTGAGTTTGGCTTTCATCTTTTTGAGGTGGGCTCTCACAAAATCCAAGTGCCCACTTGTATTGATTGGAGTTAACAAAAAAAAATTGTGCAGTATATGGTTTGGAATGATAAATAAAAATCCAAACCATCTTATAACTTACCTCTATTCTCATTTAATCCATAAAATAATGTACTGAATAACTCAATTGATCCCGTAAGTAAACTAGTCTTGACCCATCCTTTTGTTCAAATTGACCCGCAACACTTTTAATTTACTACATTTATACCCCAATTATTACTCAAATTGGCTCACAACACTTTTGATTTATTATGTTTAGACCCTCAATTCGGGGTCTAAATATAATAAATTAAAAATAAAATTGGAAAACAAAATGACCATTTGAATTAAGACTACTATACTAACAGGATGAATTTAGTATTTTAAACTAAATAAGAATCAGAGGTAAATGATATGATCTTTTGGGTATTTACTTATGGCAAAGTGATATACTTCTACAATAGTTTAACGAGTTTTCTTAATCAGCACATAAAGTCCGTAATTAATTAAGAAGTCAAAATAACTATTATTGCAGAACTCAAGAATGTATAAAGTATAAAACTATCATTAAATTTAATTATAGAGGTGGAGTTTTATCTCCAAAGGCCAACCATTCAAACACTAACTAAGGGCCGGGGTAAACATATATAATTGACCCATACCATATCTCTGGCTCATCATGCTAGTAATATTTGTCGAATAGAAAATGCATGTCTAATATAGACTAAGATTAGTACCTCAATTCTTGGACAATAATAAAGTAGGAAGGAAAGGAACAAGAACATTTAGATACGAGGAAATTTAATTCTACGTGCATATTTCCCACCACACCTTTAGCTTCCAACTTCGCCATAAAATATGTAGCCTTGTTACCCAAATACTCCCTCTGTATTTGAAAAATATTAACATTGGCATAGTAAACACTATTAATTGAGTAATTTTTATTCGACTTTTTAATACAGTTACATAAGATGAAACATATTCAAGTGAGATCTTGTTAGATTCGTCTAATCACATAGTTTTATAATATTACATTTTTATAATTTTTTTATTGTATAAAATTTGAGATATTACACTTTAAAAATGTGTATTGGATTGCGTGAAAACATTAAATGTTAGTATTATTTGAATACGGAGGAAGTATTAAGGAACAAAAAACTCATTTAGTTACATATGTTTTCTTAATTTCTAAAACCATCCCACAAATATCGAATTAGATGAATCCATCCATTAACTATCCTAATCGTTGCCGAACCCGTCCATGAACCCGGTTTTTTCGCAAATCATCGCCGAACCCGTCCATTAACTACCTTAATGGAGGGATGGGTTCGGCGATGATTAGGGTAGTTCATGGACAGGTTCGGCGATGATTTGCAAAAAAATCGGGTTCATGGATGGGTTCGGCGATGATTAAGGTAGTTAATGGACGGATTCGTCTAATATGATATTTGTAGGATAGTTTTGGAAATTGAAAAAACTTATAAGACTAAATGGGTTTATTTTCCCAAATATTAACAATCACAGTGGCGTATGCACAGGCACAGCATGGGTGGAATCACATATTATTACCTCAATAATTACATAGGTTCAATATTTTGGGATTTCAGCAGTACGTATCATTGTTTAAATTGGATAATGAACTACCCAAAATACTGTATATAGTTAATTGCTGATCAATATTTTAACTAGGGTATATAAATTTGATTATAATTTAAGTTTTCTGCCAAAGAAATTTTCCACATAATTCACCATGGTTCGAACCCAAATTCTTGGTTAACTAAGGAGCACTATACCCACTCAAGTTAATTATTGTTAATTAATTATGAGATCTTAATTTAAACCCTTATCATAGTAATATTAATTATTATTATTATTTTTTTAAAACATTGACACATATGTGTCGGCAAAGGTGTGTGGAGCCCAAGTCAGATAAATTACAAATGGTGATAAAGGGGAGGGATAGGGGACGGATAGGAATCGAACCCCAACCTATGATTAGAAAACATAGTATAAAGAAACGTGTGAGAATGGTTTTTCGGGACGAGAATAGAGTTTGATATCATGTCTGTTCCACCTAGGGTTCCCGCATCGCCTTCCAGAACCGCCGAGCTGCAGGATGCCGCCGTTGGACTGCCGCTAGGAGTGGTGGGGCAATCTCCATACGATCCCGGAGGGGCGCCTAAGTCGTTTGCCGATCTTTTGATGGGCGTGCGACAGCATGCTGAGCCGGTTCGCGTACGTAGGGATCTCATAAAGGAAGGTTTAATCACAAAGAGTTTTGTAGGGCCGAACCAATCAATACCGAGATTTACTATCGCTGAATCCGTGGACATTGAAGCTAGTAGAGAGTGGGAGGAGGCGTTGGTGATTAAACTGCTGGGAGCGCACATCGGCTACATGGCTTTGCATGACCGTCTGAAACGTATGTGGAAGAAAGAAGGGACCATGACACTCACTGATGTTGGATATGACTGTTTTGTGGTTCGTTTTGATCTTTCGTCGGACAGGGAAATGGTGGTTAATGGAGGTCCTTGGATGATATTTGATCATTATCTTGCGGTCATGCCTTGGTCGCGTGATTTCAATCCTTACAAGACTCAAGTCAACAAAATCCTAGTATGGGCTCGGACGAATGGTTTATCAATGCATCGGTTTAGAGAAGATATTTTGTGGGCGCTGGCATCCGGTATTGGTGACGTCATCAAATTTGATAATAGCACACGTGATTCCTCTAAGGGACGATTTGCACGAGTCTGTGTTGCGCTGGATCTTACGAAGCCTGTTACCGGGAAATTACTGGTGAATGATGAGTGGATCCCGATATCTTACAAGAGACTGCATCTACTTTGCACAAAGTGTGGTCGCTATGGCCACTTTGATAGGGACTGACTCATGTTATGGCAACGGAGGAAGAACCGGTCGCCCAGGGGCCGGATGAGGCGATTGAGCATCTGTCCGTTAAGGATGTGCAGGGGGACCTTGGCATGCAAGAAACGGGGGAGCACTGCCAGGAACCCGTCTATGGTGATTGGCTTAAGGTGGAGAGGAGGGCCAATCAGAAGGTGTAATACCCACGAAATCAGGAGCGCAGCTTCGGGGACGAAGTTGATTCTTAAGGAGGGTAGACTGTAATACCCGAGAATTTTGCAACATAAATAAATAAATACAATAAATAAATAGATAATTAAAATAAAAATAAAAAGAGAAATGGAATCTAATTCCAAAGATTAAAAAGAAATTTAAATTCCAAGAACTCGTGAAGTCGAAAATAATTTAGTTAAATAAATTATTGCACGGGAACCAAATATAGATGGACTCAATATTTCGAATCCGAAATTAAATTAAGATCCAAATGAAATTAAGATAGGAGTTTAAGTCCGAGAATAGCCCAAAAATCGAAGCCCGAGAACATAGAAGGATAGAAGTCCGAAAGAGAAGAGGAAAGACCCGACGGATCGCACGACCCGGCCCAGGCCGCAGCCTGGACCAAGCTCACGCGGTCTCCGTGTTCCGAAAGGGAAACCGTGCCAAGGGCGTGCCGTTAGCGGCAGTCGCGGCGTCGCGCGATTCTCTCGCCTGATTCCGGATTTTTCGACATCCGTTGATAGCTTTCGGCCCAAGACTCATCATAACCGATCTTGGCTGAACCCTAAGACCCTAGACTCTATAAATACCACCCTAAATCAGCCCGCATATCCTTTCGATCAACTTTGAAATTTCACATACCAAAAACCCTAATTTTTAAGACGTTGGAGGCGAAAGGACAGTGAAGGGGGCAGTGTCGGACGAATTCGGACTCTGAAACTTTTGACAAGTTTCGTTAACTCCGAGCTTTTGCTAAAATTATACCAGGTTAAATTATTAAATGAGAAGAGTTATGATTCACGGGAAAGGGTTTAGGGATATGTCAAGATTATCACTTTACTTACTCATGTGATTTAATTTCAATGGGTGGTCCTCTCTGTCATGAAA